>VONZ01000504.1:342500-502500 GCA_012976165.1 Labeo catla | reverse complement strand
ATATATTAATACTGACCTGGAGCAAGATTTTCCAGCACCAATTTGAACAATAGAGTTTGTCTGGCCAGCATTCATTTCAACAAATCAACCCAATCTACAAAGAAAAGCTTTTTAATGCACCAACTTCAAAACACCTACAGCATTTAATAACACTCAAACCATGAAGACACTCAAAACTGCTCTCTCTCATGATATTTATTCAGATAAGTCCCAACATGTTTTTGTCTGCATTAATAGTCTCCGGTATTTGAGTAAAGGCAGATGAAACGCTCTACCCTAATGTGTTACTAGCAAACAGACCCTATGCTCTTTCTAAACACTAAAGCCTCGGGCCACTGAAAAAGTGTGTTTAGGTTTGTTTGAGTTGTACTTTCACTTTACTCGTTCAGTCAGACCTGAAACATTCAATGAATTTATCCATTAGAGGGAGTGGTGCTTATTCAAGTCAGAGCATGCTCTCAAAAACCACAGAAACAAATCCTGCTCTGCGGCAAACACAGATTTGAAAGGATTTTGACTGACAAAAGATTTGCATCTGTATGTAAATAAACGTGTCCGCAGCGCAACGCCGAGTTACCGGGCTAATGCAGTCAAACAGACAAACGCTCAAATGAAATCACGTTAAAGCTTTAAAAATCTAGAACTTATTTTAGATAAGAAGTTCACATTTGAATTCCTTACTTCCTTATTTACTTAGTCGTTTAATAACACATGCACCTGGTCATTTCCAAAACATTCATACACATAAGTCACTTCTGCATGAGGGCGACTGATAGAAACGTTCATATGCAAGCCTGATTACATCAACAAGCTTTAAACATAATACTATAACAGCACATAAACACTCTCAATGCGCCGTTCACTCACCTGCTGTCGCTTAGATCCAATGTCAGTGGGCTTTAGCAGGAAAGGGTCACATATCTCGAAAGCAGTGTCGGGTCAGATAAGAGGAGCACAGGACTGGATGAGGAGCTTGCGTGCGTGTCAGGTGTTTTTCTGGTGATTGTGGCAATGTTGTGCTGTAACTTGATCCACATACCTCTTCAGGTGCATTCTGGGAATGCTAATGAATGTATGAACACACCCATAGGTATGAATCGCTTGGTTTGAATGTATCAGTGGAGCAGGAAGGACGTTTACGCCTGATGAGTGACGCAGTGTCTTAGGTGTCAGGGTTTTTTGGGCAGGGTTAAAGGAAGTTAATCTAATGAAAAGGTTGTTATCTGGAAATCTATTTCATGCTCATTCTCTGACGTGTCTTTTAAAGTTACATTTCTGCTGTCAGTCAGTCAATACCAATGAAATATATTTATAATGTACAATACTGTTCAACAATTTGGTGTTTTCTTTTTTCTCCTTTTTTTGGTTTTGAAAGAAGACTCTTCTGCTCACCAGGGCTGCATTTATTCGGATCAGAAATACAGTAAAAACATCTAGGTTACGTACGTAACCCTCGTTCCCTGAAGGAGGGAACGGAGACGTTACATATGGGAACTCGCCTGAGAGTCCAATCATCTCTGAGCCTTATTCAAAAGGCCAATGAACATTGGCGAGTGGTATTTGCATGCCGAGCCACTCCCCCGTACATACGGGTATATAAGATGGCGGCAGGCAACCACTCATTCAGGTTTTCGCTGAGGAGCCGAGTCGCAACCCGGCGTCAGCGCGACGTAGGGTCGTGGCAGGGGATGTTACGTACGTAACCTAGACGTTCCCCTTCAGTCGTTTCACTACGACGTTACATATGGGAACAGACCCATGGAACAGGCCACGACCCTGACGCCGCGTTACGCACAGACCCATGTGCTGACAGGCGGACGTGTCAGCAGACGGATATGAATGTAACTTTCCCAATGCCCTGAGGGCCAATAGGGGACCCCACAGGGATGCCAGTTGTTACTGAAGCAGGAGTTGGGGGGGGCGGAGCGCATGAGATCTCTACATGTGGAATAAAAATAATTCAATATATCTATAACTTGTAGAGATATATGAGGGAAACAGCGGCCTTCTAGCTGACCTTGGAAAAATACTGAGACATGTTGCCACAACCTGCTGGGCGAAGGAGACCCAGCCGGAGCACAGTCAGGCACTACTCCGCAGCTAGGCCTGACTGCGGGGCATGGAGGACCCAAGGTTCACCGGAGGGAACAACTGAGGGATATAGCACACGGATCCATTAGGAGTGGCGCAGCAAGCCGACACCAACCGGTCTCCCGCTTACCTGATGTCTATGTTAAGACACGGGAGGACACGGCCTCGACGCGAAGATTGTAGAACCTAGCGAAGGTATTTGGTCGAGGTCCTGTCCAGGAGCCCGAAGCTGCTTGCCCGTTGCATACAGCACCCCAACCCGTGGAGGAGGCATCCGTGTAAACCACAAGATGCCTGGAGACTTGTCCCAGAGGGACTCCGGCCTGAAGAAAGGCCGGGTCTGACCACGGGCTGAACAGGCGGTGACACTGCAGGGAAACGCCAATCCGGAGTGTGCCATGGTGCCATGCCCATCTCGGGACTTGATCGTGTAACCAGTGCTGAAGCGGTCTCATATGAAGCAAGCCCAGCGGCGTCACCCCGGCTGCAGCTGCCATATGCCCCAGGAGCCTCTGAAATGTTTTGAGAGGGACCGCTGTCTTGTGTCTGAATGTGTTCAGACAATTCAGCACTGACTGCGCGCGCTCGTTGGTGAGGCGGGCTGTCATGTTGACCGAGTCCAGCTCCACACCGAGAAAAGAGATCCTCTGCACTGGGGAGAGTTTGCTCTTCTCCCGGTTGACCTGAAGGCCCAGATGGCTGAGGTGCCGGAGCACCAGGTCCCTGTGTTCGCACAACACATCTCGTGAGTGAGCTATGAGAAGCCAGTCGTCAAGATAGTTGAGAATGCGAATGCCCATCCGCCAAAGGGGGGATAAGGCAGCTTCCGTGACTTCCGTAAAGACACGGGGAGAGAGGGACAGGCCAAATGGAAGCACTTTGTACTAATACGCTCGACCCTCGAAAGCAAACTGTAGGAAGGGTCTGTGTCGAGGTAGAATCGAGACGTGAAGGTACGCGTCCTTCAGGTCGATGGCTGCAAACCAATCCTGGTGACGAATGCATGTTAGCATGCGCTTCGTCGTGAGCATCTTGAACGGCAGCCTGAGAAGGGACCGATTCAGAGCTCGAAGATCCAGGATGGGTCTTAACCCACTGCTCTTTTTGGGCACGATGAAGTAGGGACTGTAGAACCCTGACTTCATCTCGGCTGGAGGGACAGGCTCGATTGCATCCTTCGCCAGTAGGACTGCAACCTCCGCACGCAGGACAGCGGCATGTGTGTCCGAGTGGACAGAAGTGGAAAGAACGCCTCTGTACCTGGGCGGACGCCTGGCGGTGCCGCGGGTGACCTCCCCAGAAACCAAAAGTCCAGCCTTGAAGGATCAGCCGGAGATGTTTTGGGCACCTCCAGACCGATCTCCTTAGCGGCTCGGAGGAGCATAGCCGACGCGCAGAGGAGCGCCGAGACGTCCGCTTCATCTTCCGACTCTCCCTCTGATGCTGTAGTAGACATCTCAACCTCCTGTGGAGCACCAAAGGAGACACTCGGCCCGGCGTGCAGGGAAGCGAACTGCTTTGGACACTCGACGGGACCGCGCGGTGATGCAGAAGTCCGCGGGGCTTTACTGGCCGGCGGAGCATTCTGCATGGTCACCTGTATGTCCACCAAGTGCCTCGCCGCGGCAGCCGAAAAACCTTGACGGCTCAACGACTTACCGCGGGAAGGCAACGAGGGGAGCCGGCTCGCGAACGAGCGGCGATACCTTAACGCGGCCATGGTCATGCGTTTGCAATGAACGCATGAACCATCCGTGAACGCTGCCTCAGCGTGCTCTCGGCCCAGGCACGTGAGGCAGCGATCATGTCCGTCCAGTGAGGCGAGGAAACTACCGCTCCCAGAAGCGCACGGCTGGAGAGACATCCCGGGAAAAATGCTCTCGACAGCCGTGAGAAATTAGCTCTTTTAGATCCCGGTTTGCCCAGGGAGGACCGCGGCACAACTGTGCACTCAAACGGGGGAGGCTCGCTGGATCGCAAGAGGCTTTTTCTGGCCGTGAAAACAGCCGCCCGCAGGATCTCGCTGGCGGCTGCCAAACGCTCTTTTTAGAGTAAGCTCTTTTAGTATTGGCAGCACGCCAGCGGAGAGAGAGCAAGAACTCACAGAAACTCTTTTTTCTTTTCTTCTTTTACAGGCTTCCAGGCTCGAGACGAGGCTCCGAAGCGAAAATCTGAATGAGTGGTTGCCTGCTGCCATCTTATATACCCGTATGTACGGGGGAGTGGCTCGGCATGCAAATACCACTCGCTAATGTTCATTGGCCTTTTGAATAAGGCTCAGAGATGATTGGTCTCTCAGGAGAGTTCCCATATGTAACGTCGTAGTGAAACGACTGAAGGGGAACTGTAATATTGTGAAATGTTATTGCAGTTTGAAAAAGCTGTTTTCTATTGCAGTGTGTGTTAAAATGTAATTTATTCATTTGATGTAAACCTGAATTTTCAGCATCATTACTCTTCAGTTTCACATGAACCTTCAGAAATCAATCTAATATGCTGATTTGCTGAAACATTTCTGATTATTATCAATGTGAAAAACAGTTAAGCTATTTTATTTATTTTATTTTATTTTTATTTTATTTTACATTATTTAATTTTATTATTTATTAATTTAATTTAATTTAATTTAGTTTAGTTTAATTTTATATTTATTCTCCTTCAGAAATCATTCTAATATGCTGATTTGCTGAAACATTTCTGATTATTATCAATGTGAAAAACTATTTATTTTTTACTATTATAAAGCTATTTTTATTTAATTTTGTTATTTAATTTATTTTATTTTATTTTATTTTATTTTATTCTCCTTCATAAATCAATCTAATATGCTGATTAGCTGCTCAATAAACATTTTAGAATATTATCAATGTTGAAAACAATTACTTTATTATGCTTCATTTTTATTATTTTATTTTATTTTATTTTAATTTATTTTATTTTGTTTTATTTTATTATCCTTCGGAAATTCTGATTATTATCAATATTGAAAACAGTTAGTTGCTTCATTTTTGTTTTATTTTTTTATTTTATTTTATTGTGTGTCTGGAAACTGTTCTTATTTTATTGTTATTTATTTATTTATTTTTTATTTAAAATCCTTTGTAATGTTATAAATGTCCGTACTGTCACTTTTTTTTATTATTTAATGCATCCTTTCTGAATAAGAATACAAAAATCTTTCTTTTTTCTTTTTCTTTCTTTCTTTTTTTTTTTTTAAATGGTAGCGTATACATGGCACACTAAATATAAATAAATATAGAATATAAATAAATATAGAACAAAACATATAAGTTGCAGGTATATCAAGAATATTAACTTATTCAAAATAAAATAAATATATAATTAAATGCAAAATAAACCTTAAATATCACCATAGTTGTATTACAGCTGTACTATTTGTACTTTATAATAAACATAACTTTTTATCTTTTAAAACATTAATGACATCTTGCATTTCAGACTAAATTTCATGCAAGCTTTTCTTTAGGTTTTAAAATAAACCTTAAATTGTGTGTGTGTGTGTGTGAGTGTACTTGCACCTGGTATTCATCACGTTATGGGGACCAAATGTCCCCACAAGGATAGTAATACCAGTAAATTTTGACCTTGTGGGGACATTTGTGAGGTCCCCATGAGGAAACAGGCTTATAAATCATGCACAATGAGTTTTTTTGAGAAAGTAAAAGTGTGTACAGTCTCCTGTGAGGGCTAGGTTTAGGTGTAGGGTAGGTGTAGGGTGATAGAAAATACGGTTTGTACAGTATAAAAACCATTACGCCTATGGAATGTCCCCATAAAACATGTAAACCCAACATGTCGTACTTGTGACCGGCCTGCAGTCCCCACAATGTTAAAAAATGATTAAAAATAGTAAATGATGTTTATCTGAAAGTGTAACGATGCAAACATGTTTTCTGTGAGGGCTAGGTTTAGGGTTAGGGTTGGGTTAGGGGATAGACAATATCGTTTGGTCAGTATAAAATCTATAGAAGTCTATGGAAAGTCCCCACAATTCACAAAAACAAACATGTGTGTGTGTGTGTGTGCAGCTAAGTTGATATATAATACAAAGAAACAGTCCCAAAAGGTGCAATATTCATAAAGAATGACAAAACACAAGTGCACTTTGACCTTCACCCTTTGTCCAGCCTTTTAAAGACCCAGCCACGGCTATTTCGACATATTGCACAGACGTTTGCAGTACACACGTTATGAAATCTCTTTTTCACATTCCCACCATGTTTTAGGTTTAGCAATTTAAATGAATTAGAAACGTGTTATATTGTATTACATTTAAACGACATTTGCTTCACACACATGCAGCTGCTTAAATGTGCAAATACAAAACAGTTGTGCAACCCAGAGTGGGTTCATGTTAGTCCACAATGCAGATTGAAATGCCTTTTGAAATCTTCAGGCTTGCTAAGCAGGATCGTGCCATTACTGAAATGCCTGGCTCACGGTATCGAGACTGTTCTCTGACTGTACATCAGATGGCGGTGTGGCTCAAGGAACAGAAACGTCTGTGAAATTGAAGGTGCTGTTTAGGAGTGTTCGTATTTGCTGAATTTAAATAGACAGGTAGGCCTTCACAGATTTGGACGTTTGATGGCTGTGTTTGGAGACTGTGGTGTAGAGCTGAAACACTGTGTGCTTCACTCCACTCATGTTGTAATGCAGGACGCTTACCGGCCGATCACTGGCTGTAATTTCTCAATGTCTGCCAAAAGTCTGGGTGACACTGTTAGGGTTACGAACACAACATCTGAGGAATCTCAGCTGTCTTCAGCCGCCCTCACTCGGCCCTTACAACAAACTTCATTTCATGAACCTCAGCACGATACTATTCAAAAATGTGGGGTCAATGAGATCTATTTATTTATTTAAAGGAATATATACTACTATTAAGCAGTTATGATAATGCATAAAACCAAATTAAAAGTTCTTTTTGCAAACTGTTCTTTTAAATTCATCAAAGAATACATTTAGAATGTTACAGAACATTCTATTTCAAATGAATGCTGTTCTTTTGAACTCTCTATGTTAAAAAAAAAGATCAGTTTTCAAGGGAAAAAAGCACAACTGTTTTAAATATTGATAAAAATCAGTAATGTTTTCTGTGCAGATTCATGTGACACTGAAGACTGGAGTAATGATGCTGAAAATTCAGCTTTAATCACACAAATAAATTACATTTTACAATATATTACAAAAGAAAACTAGTTATTTTAAACTGTAATAATATTTCACAATTTCGCTGTTTTTCTATGCATTTTTGATAGACTTAGTGAGCATACGAGACTTAAAAAAAAAAAAATCTTTATTAAAAATTAAAAGTAAATAAAATAAAATAAAATAAAATAAATGTTCAGTGTAGTTTCGGACTTTAGAATTCTTTTACAGTTTATACGTATAAGTTCTATATGAGAGAATTAGAGACAACCTTTATTAAAAATTAAAATTTAAGTAAATTAAATGAATGTTCAGTGTAGTCTCAGACTATAGAATTAATACATATAAGTTCTATATTAATAAATTTATTTAAAAATGAAAATAAAAATAAATAAAATATATCACATTTTCAGTGTAGCCTCTGGCTTTGGAATTTGTTCATATATACGTGCTGTATTAGATAAAAGCTTTATTAAAAATTAAACTGAATATAAAAATAAATAATATTAAAAAAACAATGTTCTGCATGGTCTCAGACGTTAGAATTTATACATATAACTTATATATTAGAGAAAATCTTTATGAAAAAAAAATTAAAATAAAAAAAAACATTTCAGTGCAGTCTCTTAAAATCTCTCTCTCTCTCTCTCTCTCTCTATATATATACACAAGTTCTATATTATTTAAAAAAAAAAAAAAGAAAATCTAATATTCAATGTAGTCTCAGACTTTAGAATTTATGCATATAAGTTCTATATTAGAAAAAAATATTAAAAAATGAAAATAAATCTAAAAAAAAAAAAATAAAACAATAAAATATTTGGATTAGTCTCAGAATTTTGGAATTTATACACATAATTTCTATATTAGAGAAAATCTTTCAAAAAAATGCAAATTAGAAAAACAAACAAAAAAATAAATAAATAATAAAAAAAAATAAACAAAACAAAACAAATGTACAGTGCAGTCTCTGACTTTAAAATTCATACGTATAAGTTATATATTACAGACAGTCTTTATTAAAAAAATGAAAATAGAAGTAAACATAAAATAAAAAAAAAATATTCTGATTGGTCTCAGAATTGTGGAATTTATACACAAAATTTCTATATTAGAGAAAATATTTCTAAAAAACAAAAAGAAAAACAACAACAAGAAAAAAAAACAAAAAACAAAACCAAAAACAAAAAAAAAACAAAAATTCTATATTAGAGAAAATCTTTCCAAAAAAATGAAAATTAGAAAAACAAACAAACAAAAAAACAACAACCAAATGCTCAGTGCAGTTTCAGACTTTAAAATTCATACATATAAGTTCTATATTAGAGACAGTCTTTTTTAAAAAATGAAAATAAAAATAAAATAAGATATTCAATGTAGTCTCAGACTTCAGTTTACACACATAACTTCTATATTATAAATATAAAAATAAATAAAATTAAAAAAATTAAATGTTCTGTGTCATCTCAGACGTCAGAATTTATACATACAAGTTCTATATTAGAGACAATCTTTATTTAAAAAAAACTAAATTAAAAATTAAATGAAATTAAAAAATCTAATGTTTCAATAAAAATGTTAGCATGTTCTAGAGTAAGTTCTATATTAAAGAAAAATGAAAATAAAAAATAAAAGTAAATAAAAAAATCAAATGTTCAGTGTAGTCACAGACTTTAGAATTTATACACATAACTTCTATATTAGAGATTTTTTTAATAAAAAAAAATTAAAAAAAAAATGTTCAGTGCAGTCTCAGACTTTGAAAAATTATCATATAAGTTCTAGATGAACGTATTTGGGGTCTGACGTATTTGGGGTCTCCCTTGGGAGGCCAATCACCTCTAAGTTAACTGGAAAAAGCCAATGAAAATTGGCGAGTGGATTTTGCATGCCAAGCCACTCCCCCGTACATACGGGTATATAAGATGGCGGCGTGCATCCACTCATTCAGATTTAAGCTGAGGAGCTGAGCCAAAACCAAGCCCCCCAGCGCAGTCCCGAATTGTGGCAAGAGGACGTAACGTCTCCGTTCCCTCCTTCAGGGAACGAGGGTTACAGATGTAACCGAGACGTTCCCCTTCAGTCGTTCTCTACGACGTTACGTCATAACTGACGTATTTGGGGTCTCCTCTGGAAAACGCCACATTTCTGAACTGCGTTACGTGATTTGAGATACAAATGCTGACAAGCAAGCGAGTCAGAACAGATGAATCTTAACACGTAACCTTCCCAACGCCCTGAAGGCCAGAAACCGGGCCTACCAGGGGTGCCAGGTAACTGAAGCAAGCGTTGGGGGGACGGAGACACTTGATAAGGTCAAGTGGAAGAGGTTGAATAGAAGAGAGAATATGGGGAACTTATAGAAAGATAAGGCCACAGCCGGGAGGGGTGAAGGAGCCCCCTACCGGACACAGTCCAGAAACTCCGCACTAATCCGAACTGAGGGGGCCAGGAGGACCCAGAGTTCACAAGGGAACAACTGGGAATAGCGCACGGATCCAGTAGGAATGGTGCAGCAAGCCGACACCGAGCCGTCCACCCGCAAATTACCTGATGTTACCTAACACACGGGAGGAAACCGGCTCAACACGGAGGTTGTAAACCCGCAAAGGTGTTCGGTGTCGTCCAGCCCGCAGATCTACAGATTTCTGTTAGAGAGGCGCCGTGCGCCAACGCATAGGAGGAGGCGACACTCCGGGTGGAGTGGGCTCGAACTCCCAGGGGGCACGGCTCACCCTGACACTGGTAAGCCAGGGTGATGGCATCAACCACCCAATGAGCCAACCTCTGCTTGGAGACAGCATTCCCCATCTGCTGCCCTCCGAAGCAAACAAAGAGCTGCTCGGAGCGTCTGAAGCTCCGGGTGTGGTCCACGTAAGTGTGCAGGGCATGAACGGGACACAGCAACGACAAGGCCGGGTCTGCCTCCTCCGAGGGCAGAGCTTGCAGGCTCACCACCTGATCCCTAAAGGGAGTGGTGGGAACCTTGGGCACATAACCAGGCCAGGGTCTCAAAGTCACGTGAGAATCAGTCGGACCGAACTCAAGGCACGACTCGCTGACAGAGAAGGCGTGCAGGTCCCCCACCCTCTTGATGGACGTGAGCGTGATCAGGAGCGATGTCTTTAAGACAGATATTTCAGCTCAGCTGATGCAAGCAGCTCAAAGGGGGCCCTCCGAAGGCCTAATAGCACAACGGAGAGGTCCCAAGAGGGGATGAGGTGCGAGCGAGGGAGATTTAGCCTCCTGCACCTCTTCAGGAACCTGACGATCAGGTGATGCTTCCTAAGGGACAGGCCATCGACCGCATCATGGTATGCAGCGATGGCCGCCACGTACTCTTTTAAAGTGGAGGGGGACAGCCTCCGCTCCAACTTATCTAGAAGAAAGGAGAGCACCACACCGACCAAGCATCTCTGTGGGTCACCAATCAGCGAACAGACCCCACTTCAGGGCATAGGCCTGCCTGGTAGAGGGGGCTCTAGCCTGAGTGATGGTATTAATCACGGCCTGGGGAAGGCCAGTGAGGTCTGCCTAATCCCGTCCAGAAGCCAACATGGAGGTTCCAGAGGTCGGGACGCGGGTGCCAGATTGTGCCCATCCCCTGAGAAAGAAGGTCCTTCCTTAGGGGAATCTTCCAGGGAAGGGCTGTCGCGAGGAGCATAAGGTCGGCAAACCAGGTCCGGGTGGGCCAGTAAGGCGCAACCAATAAGACCTGCTCCTCGTCCTTCCTGATCTTGCACAGAGTCTGTGCAAGGAGGCTCACTGGAGGAAAGGCGTACTTGGTGAGTCCCCGGGGCCAGCTGTATGCCAGCGCATGCTTGTCGCGCAGCATCGGAAGAAACCGACGCAGCGCTAGAAGCACTGCGAGCAACTCGAGGCAATTGATCTACCACTGCAGTCGAGGTCCTGACCAGGAGCCCGAAGCTGTCTGCCCGTTGCAAACGGCACCCCAGCCCATCTGGGAGGCATCTGTGTTCACAACCATGTGCCTTGACACCTGACCCAGGGGCACACCGGCCCGTAGGAAGGCAGGGTCTGACCAAGGGCTGAAAAGGCGGCGACATTCCGGGGTAACGCCGACCCGGAACGTGCCGCGGTGCCATCTCGGGATTCGGCCATAGAGCCAGTGCTGAAGCGGTCTCATATGGAGCAGTCCGAGCGGCGTAACTGCGGCTGCGGCTGCCATATGCCCCAGGAGCCTCTGAAAAAGTTTGAGAGGAACCGCTGTCCTGTGTCTGAAAAGGTTCAGACAACTCAGCACTAACGTTCGTGAGGCGTGCCGACATATTGACCGAATCCAACTCCATGCCAAGAAAAGAGATACTCTGCACAGGGGAGAGTCTGCTCTTCTCCTGGTTGACCTGAAGCCCCAGATGGCTCGAAGGGGAGGACTCTGTACTGATATGCGCGACCCTCGAAGGCAACCCAAGAAACGGTCTGTGTCGAGGGAGAATCGAGACATGAAAGTACGCATCCTTCAGGTCGATGGCTGCAAACCAATCCTGAATGCACGACAAAATGCGCTTCGCTGTCAGCATCCTGAACGGTAGCCTGTGAAGGGACCGGTTCAGAACCCGAAAGTCCAGGATAGGTCGTAACCCGCCGGACTTCTTGGGTATGATGAAATAGGGGCTGTAAAACCCCGAATTCATCTCGGCTGGAGGGACCGGCTCGATCGCGTTCTTCACCAGAAGAACCGCAATCTCCGCACACAGCACAGAGGCATCTGTGTCCGAACGGACAGGTGAAAAGGTGCCTCCGAATGTGGGCGGGCGCCATTTGAATTGGATCGCATAGCCGAGCCGGACTGTCCGGATCAATCAGCGAGACGGGCTGGGGAGCGATAACCACGCTGCCAGACTCCGAGCAAGCGGGATCAACGGAACAGTCACTGACGTACCCCTGGTGGGGCAGCCTGGGGGGGGAAGGTGACCCAACCCAGAAGACAAAGCGTTCTGAAGAAGAGTGACGCTGCGGTAACAGCTCTTACCTTCGCCCCTGGTTCCCACGAAGACAGGCTCCGAGTCTGCACCTGAGGAGGCAAAACGTCGCTCATAGTTACAGCTCGGGGCCAGAGGCCCAGAGATTGAGAAAATTGCTCTTTTTGTGAGTGGTTGGGTACCACCGACCCGAAGGTCGGCGGCAGCAGCGAAGTCACCCCTTCCCGGCCCTCCCCCAAGAGGGGGGGGGCAGATATCAAAAGTCCCCTGCCGAGCAATCTTCTCTATCCCCGGGAAGCCTGCTTCCAGGAAGCCCCATTTCCATTTATTTCCACAAGGCAACCCAGATGGCAGACCACCACCCCTAGGAATGGTCAGCTCAATGCCCCCGAAGGGGAGCAGAGCGGAGCACCGGGGCGGACCTTCGGTGAAGGCAGACGAAAAAGAAAAACGCGGCCCTACCAAGGGCACTCCTGTCTGCATAAGAACTGCCCAGGACCGCTGGGCAAGGTCCTGAACAGTGTCGCCGAAGAGGCTGGCCTGAAGGATGAAACACCAAAAAAGCGAGCTTTGTCAGTGTTGTGCATCTCACCAGATTCAGCCAATGTTATTATTATTTTCTCTTAGGCCACCAAGATGGACATCACCTGACCGAGGGAGTGCATCGAGACCTTGCGATCACCGTATGCAGTTCCTGCCTCAACCTCAAGTCAGAACTCTCCTCGTGCACAACAAAATCATGGCCTATATGATGCAGGAGGGCCATGGCGTGCAGGGCGGAGGTGGCATGGCCTGCAGCACTGTAAGCTTCGCTTAAGCAAAGGCTGGCAGTGCTTACAAGCCAGGAGGGAACACGGGCAGCCCACCAGGTGGCGGCGTATTGCGTGCACGAGTGCACCACAACCGCACACTCCACCAGATGGCGTCAACGTGCTCCACGCCACCCCCACCACGTGCAGGGTGGAGGTGGCATGGCCTGCAGTTACTGTGAGCCCCACTTTATAGCCAAGGCTGGCAGCACTGACAAGCCAAGAGGAAACACGGACCACCCACCAGGTGGCGGCGCATTGCGTGCACGAGCGCACCGCAACCGCACACTCCACCAGAGGGCGTCAACGTGCTTCCCGCCACCCCCACCCGCGAGGAGGGCGCGGGGGAAAAGCCGAACACGTAGTTAAGCTCTTCCTGAACCTCCGGGAAGAAAGGCCCCAGGGAGGGCGCGGCAAAAGCCGTGTCCGTCGCTGAGAACCAATCGTCAGACCGCGAACGACCAGGGGAGGTGGAAATCCGACCCCCGGCCTGGTCGCCGCGGCAGCCCGGAGGAACACGACAGTCAACCTAGCCTGGGACTCGGTAGAATCCCCGGCGTCAGAAGACGAACCGCTCCACTGATGTGACGATAGACATCTTAACGACCTCCTGAGCACTAAATGTGACGCAGGGCTTGTGGTAAGACAAATCGGCATCAGCATTCAGAAACTCGACGGTAATACGCTAAGAGGAGCCGGTCCTCCGCGGGGATTCACCCGACGGAAAAACCCGGACTGTAACCCTCAGGTCCCCCATGCTTCTAGTCAATGCAGCCTCGGGAGTCAGCAACCCGCGAGACCAGAAAGGGTAGAGCGCAAAGGCAGCATACAAAACAAATGTAAGCAATGACCAGGCGTAATAATGGGTCTGCCCACGAGAGCGGTCATAACCCAACCACAAACGCTATCTCAACGTGCATATTTACAACCCAGACCTATGAGACAGCGATTGTGCCTGTGCGGAGGAAGTAAGGAAACTACCGTCCCTAAAAGCACACGATCGGAGATGCATCTTGAGAAAGACACTCTCAACACTCTTCGTTGGAAAATTGCTCTTTTAGCGCTGGTTTGCCCAGGGAAGGACCGCGGCACAAGCGTGCACTCAAGAGGGGTTCTTCGCTGGAAAGCAAAGTTACCGAACAGAGGTGCAGCCGGCTACGCAGCGTTGAGAGACTCCAACGATGAGTTTCCAGTCAGTTTGCGGGTGAAGCTCCAAAGCAGAAATCTGAATGAGTGGATGCACGCCGCCATCTTATATACCCATATGTACGGGGGAGTGGCTTGGCATGCAAAATCCACTCGCCAATTTTCATTGGCTTTTTCCAGTTAACTCAGAGGTGATTGGCCTCCCAAGGAAGACCCCAAATACGTCAGTTATGACATAACGTCGTAGAGAACGACTGAAGGGGAACTAATGTTTCAATAAAGAAAATCTGTATTAAAAAATGAAAATAAAAAATAAAAGTAAATAATAAAAAAAATCAAATGTTCAGTGTAGTCGCAGACTTTAGAATTCATACATATAGACTGTATATTAGAGAAAATCTGTATTTAAAAAAATGAAAGAAAAAAAATCATATGTCCACTGTGGTCTCAGACATTATTAAAAAAAGTGACTGTGTCTACAAAAATCTACGCTTCTGGACAGAAATAATGGGAATAAATATTACTTGTGCATGATCCTGAATTAATTCAGCAAAGGTCTAAGACAGCAGAACTTTTCAGAATAAAATATAGACTGAATGACACATATCCATTAGTTCATTCTAACAAGTTCTAACATTGCCAAAAACTGTCAAAACAAACATAATTTCAGAGATGGTTATAAGCACGTTTCTCTGCATATCATGCGTCATGCACACTCAGTATAAAATGTTCTGGTGCAATTAACCATAGAAGGCAAAAGCGCAGAGGATGGGGACATAAACAGTCACTTTGGGAAATGTCACTCTCCAGCTTAAAATAAATCAGTGCATACAGGCCAGTGAGCAACAGGTGGGTCCTGCCATACAAAGGCCACTTGAATGCAAAGGCTGTGCCTGTCATGCTATTGCTATGAGTGACGGAAGGCTGGCGTGTGTTTCTGAGAGACGTCCAACTTCACTAGAAAAACACATGACTGAAAAAATAAATTTAAAAAATGTAAAAAAATTAAATGAATAAATAAATGTATCAGTATGATTTAGCAGTTATAGTGATTTTTTTTTAAAATAATGCTAAATACTATTTATTATAGATTTTACATTAAATGCTGCTAGTGATATTTTTTGACACTTATTATTGATCACACTGAAAAAAAAAATAGTAAAAACATTTTTTTTAAATTCAGAAATGGAGTAAGTTTTCATAATTACAAATGCATTGAATTGCAAAAACTAAAATAGTATTTATTTATTTATTACACAGTGTACAATTCCCTTTACATGAATCATTTTCATGATAAACCATGAGGTCTGAATTTTGTCAGTGCGTGCTCTGTGTAAATATACAAACTATTGATCCTAAACAGGACCCTGTAAATGCGCACAACATGCTCCCTTCTTTAAAAATGGAATTGTTGGTATTTTCTAGACACTTTCTGTATCTCGTCCCCCTCATCTCACTGTAAGCGTATCCAGCAGCTGGCCCTGTCTGTCTCGAGCTGAGCGCACAGATCGCGGGGCCTGTCTGCAGCGCAAACACACACACACACACTCTGCTATCTGCTGGGACTTCATCTCACAGCTTTGATATGAGGCTGACCAATGGATTTTAATGCTGATTCGAAGCAGAACGTTCTGAGGTGAACATGAAGGTCCTCAAAAACATTCCACTGATAGTTTTTCTGGCGTATTTCAGCCTGAGCGAAGGGCTCCAGAGAGGTGAGTCACGGCTTCTGATTGTGAATAACTAACTTGTGTTGTGCAAGCGTTTGCCACATGGTGAAGTGAGGTAGTTTGTTGGATTTTGAGATACTGTGATTAAGAATCTGATGAATTAGACATTTCACAGTGCGAATTCATGGGACGTGTGAGGTGTGTTTCTAATTTAAAATATAAAACAAGATTAGGACTTTGAAAAGCGATACAGTAATGGCATAAAATGGAAAAATAACACATTTGTGACGTACAGAAGGTCAGATTCATGATTCCATGGAAGCGCAAGATTCTTTTTTGGAACATTCTTAAATCAAGCTGGATGATTTGGATCAAGGGTTTTGAAACATGGAAACTTGTTGCCATTCAGAAGTTCTAAAAGGTACATGTTCACTCTAGTGAATATAGTAATGTAGTGTGTTTTAAACCACACTATATTATATTGTTAAACACACACATATATATGTGTGCTTAACAATATAATATGGTTTAAAATCTGCAAAGGGGTGATTAAATGACAAATCATGTAAAGTGTCATTGTTCATTTGAAAGAACATTTTATTAAACTTTGACACTTGTTTTAATCTTTCAAACAACTGAAAATTTGAGAGAAGTAAAAATCACCTTTCAATTTGAGCGAGTGAAGAACAAATTTATAGTCACATGCATATTAGAAACGTTATCGTCCTTTATTGACAGGCGTGATAACCTGCATTAGGGGTGAACTGTTTGATTTTTGAGTATTATAAAACATGTTGGAGATGTTTGAAATGCTTTTTGCATGGTTTATTAAACATTTTACAGACTAAAATTTTTGTTTCGTGATTCACCGAAATAAATAGCACGTTACACAGAGTTTGACACATTTGGTCTGTCAGAAATGTTACATTCTGCTGTTGCAAATTCAGTTATATATATATATATATATATATATATATATATATGTATGTATGTGTATGTATGTGTATATATATATATATATATATATATATTATCATTGTCGTCATCATTATTTATTTATTTATTTATTTTATAAATAAAATAAAATATAAAATAAAATAATTAATAAATAATTTATAAAACATACAGATAAAATAAAATAAAATAAAATAAATAAAAATACATGGGTTAGGTTGCCACAATTTAACCTACTATTAAACAGCCTAAACTACAAAGTAGCTAAATCTGTTTTGCATCAGCACATACCCTACTTGAAAAACGTACAGATAAAAATAATAAAATTAAATAAAAATGTTAAAATAAAATAAAAACATTTATTGAAAAAACATACTGAGAAAATAATAAAATAAAATCAATAAAATAAAAAATAAATAAAATAAAATAAAATAATTTATTGAAAAACATACAGATAAAATAAAATAAAATAAAACAAAACCTATATTTAAAAACATACAGTCTATTGCCACAATACATGGGTTAAGTTGTCACAATTTAACCTGCTTTTGAACAGCCTAAACTACAAAGTAGTTTAGCTAAATCAGTTTTGCATCTGCACATACTCTACTTGGAAATAAATAAATAAATATATAAGTTAATTAATTAATTAATAAAAAGTTTTATTAAAAAACATACAGATAAAAATAATACAATGAAATTAAAAAAAAAAAAAAAAAAACATTTATTGAAACACATAAATAAATAAATAAATTAATTAAAAAAAACAAAACAAAACAAAAAACAAACAAACAACTAAACAAACAAAAAAAACTATAATACAAAAACATACAGTGCATTGTCACAAAACATCCTGCTACCCAAACAGACTATTATTAGGATTGTTAGCAACGCAGTTAAAAAACAAATGACTCAATTCAGCAAAATGTGAAATGCATATAAAACTGAGAGAGCAGTATGAAGATAAGATATCTGATTTATTTATGTTTCAGCATGGCAGTATTTATGGTAATGAATGTTAAAAGTTTGTTATGAAAGGAGCTGTTTCTGACAGCAGGGAAACAGCATGTGCTGCTTTATTAATAATAATAGTATCCATAGTCACACATAACAATTACTTCATATCATCACAGATGAAAGCAGAGGACAGACGCTTCCAGCATGTTCCTTCCACAATATGAACACCATACCATGTTCACATGCTAAACTATCATTTTCAAATCAAGTCAAAGATGTTAGTTTTTTCCCATTTTTCTTGCACCCACAGTGAATGAACATTTATTATAGTCTGGTTTCCTGAGTATTTGAGCAAAGCAATTACACACAGATCACATTTGTAGAATAATTTACAATGCTTTACAGTACCACAGACACATGGGTTTCGATTTGTGTATTTATGATTTAAACTGTGAGGTCACGTCAAGCCTGAATTATAATTTGTGACATATGACTTCTGGAGAACCGAAAAGCATCGCTGTGACCTCAGAGCTTTGAACCTCAATATCTTCCAAATGGAAATGTTTATGATGATTTTAGGAGTCTGCGTAAGCTTTCAAAGAGCTCCAGATGGAGAAGATACACTGTAAGCCAACGGTTTCTCCTGAGATACACTCATGCGGTTACTAATCGACTTCTTAAAATAACGTATGAGGTCATTAGTACGCTATGTTGGTGTTGGACAGTATGCTACAATCAATTGTTATACTTAGAGCAAACACAGCGACACCTTGAAATGATTTAAGGAACTTGCAAGAGGTTAAGATGTAGGAGGTACAGGTCTTTTATGCCCTAAAGAGCAAAACTGTAAAAAAAGATGATTTCCTGATTCGTGATCCACTGAGTACACAATGTCAGCAAATGTCAATCACATCCACACCAACCTGTGACTATCTAAATGATATACTAATGATATAGTGTGGTTTATCACCCCCAG
The DNA here is from genome assembly GCA_012976165.1 of Labeo catla. Taxonomy (NCBI): domain Eukaryota; kingdom Metazoa; phylum Chordata; class Actinopteri; order Cypriniformes; family Cyprinidae; genus Labeo; species Labeo catla. Next base: position 483,782 of record VONZ01000504.1, on the reverse strand, counting down.
AGCCCACGCTGAGCAGGACATACCTATTTTTTAGACAAAGGCGTCTAGACATCTAAACATTTTTTGACTTCTTGTTCTGAAATAGTTTTACCACACACAGGCAGCGCTGATTAGAGCTAATTTAAATATTGCACACTGATGACCAAAAAGGAACACAAGCACAGTTCAAAATGTACGTGTTATCCGTGTTAAAAATCATAGGGTTCATGATTCTTAGGAATTAAGTGAGTATTTTTGATCAGTTCAGTAGAAGAGTCATTCAGAAAAGTCCATTTTTACATGCAGCCAAACATTGACATTGTTTGGTTGTCAATTGGATAGTCTAATTAGTTTTTAAAGGGCCAGTTCACACAAAAATTAAAATTCCACCATGATTTACTCATCCTCAAGCCATCCTAGGTGTATATGACTTTCTTCTTTCAAATGAATACAGTCAGAGTTATATTAAAAATGTCCTGGCTCTTACAAGCTTTATAATGGCAGTGAATGGGTGTTAAGATTTTGAAGTCCAATAAAGTACATCCATCCATCATAAAAAGTGCTCCACACGACTCCAGGGGGTTAATAAAAGCCTTCTTTAGCGAACCGATGCTTTTGTGTAAGAAAAATATACATTTTTAAAACTTTATAAACTGTAATCTCTAGCTTCAGCTAACTGTTAGGATATGCTAGTCTTGCAAGAACCAAGTTTTGTTTATAGCAAAGGAAACCAGTCTCCTCTTGGCTTATATCTAAATCCCGAACATTTTTCTTTACAAATCTTTGTTTTGTGCCTCTAATTCCTGACAGGTGTTTTGTTTTGCTCTCTCCTCTGTGTTTCCACGTTCGTCACTGGGTTCGCCTACATCCCACGTCATCTAGGGGTGGGAGGAAAAATCGATTCTCCGATGCATCGCGATTCTCTCTTCAATTTGCGCGGTGGGAAGCGGCTTTCAAACCTAACGCGGAAAGCGTTCTGTATCTATCAGCGTTCTATAACTCTTTTGAACTTTAGACGCGGCGTGCGCGGCGTGCGCGGCTTGCGCGCCAGCGGTGCCCTCCGCTGCCTGTGCGTTTTGGTCGACGCAGAAACAAGCAATTTAAATGAATAGGTTTCATAGCACAGCGCTTTCCGCGGTCTGTAGGAAAACTGCTACGTGCGCATTGCTTGACAGTCCGTGCTTCCAACCGCCCTGTTTTACTTTGGATATGCTTTCATTAATGCCGTTTGAAATGCAGTACTATTACACGCACGAAACTCGCGCACTGACGGACTTTCACGTGCGCTTTGTGTTTGGTGTCCTGAAGATCGATTGCGGCTGCGGTTAAATGCACTTCCACTTTCGAATACTTTTATACGAAACTGATGTTCACACAGTCAGCTGTTTTCAGAGCAGGACAAAACATTTGATATATCGAAATAGATCTGTGCATTAGTGTGAATATAGTCTGTTAAAGCTGCCACTGTCTATGATCTCATCAGTAATCATCAAACGGCAATAAGAAAAAAAGAAAAACTAATAACTATATTCTGAAAACTTTTAGATACGTAAAAAACACTTATTTTAAATATGTGACTGTTTTAAAAAAAAAAACAGTCTGTTTATATAATAAAAAATAAAGTTTGCACAAAATAAATTTGATATAAAATTTCTATAAAAATGTAGCCAAGTGCAGAAATATTGAAAACTGAGAATGTGATGCATGATATTGAGTTGATAATGAAAATAGTAATTGAATTGAATCATGAAACCAGTGACGATTCACACCCCTACTTTTAAGATGGCAGAACTGACACACAGAGATTACAACTATAAACAAAAAGCAAAGAAACTGCAATTTTAGTTAAAATGTAAAGGTGTCAAGATGTATTTGCACAGCAGAAGAATTATTTGGGGGAAAATGTAGATCAAGAATCGTTTTGGAATCGTATCGTGACTCCCAGAATCGGAAATGGATCGGATCATGAAGCGCCTGAAGATTCCCACCCCTAATGTCATGGGAACACCACTCATTTTTCTTACACAAACATATAGATTTACTTCATGTGGAGCCATGTGGAGCATTTTTTATGATGGATGAATGCACTTTACTGGGCTTCAAAATCTCAACACCCATTCACTGCCATTATAAAGCTTGGAAGAGCCAGGCCATCTTTTAATATAACTCCGATTGCATTTGTCTGAAAGAAGAAAGTCATATACACCTAGGATGGCTTGAAGGTGAATAAATCATGGGTAAATTTTCATTTTTGGGTGAACTGTCCCTTTAAGAGTTCCCTAAAAGAAAACACTCGTTAATTTTTTTTGCTGTTAATATCAAACTCTACGATATTTTGGTACAAACTCATCTGTTTCTTGGTAGAAGTTGCAAGTAGCCAAGTAAGGCAGATGCCAGCATTGACATACCTTCATTCTGATAACCCATGAACTATAAAAGGTCAAAAGAAACATGACCCCTACTGCATTAATTGTAGGTTACATTTGAGAGTGTCGCCACTCCATGTCCAGTGCAAAATTTGGATCCTGGAACCAAACCAGATGAAACCCACTCTCAATAGATGATGCCAAAATGCTATGCGATCAGATGGTAAGGTATAAATTTGATATTGACGTACACGCTACCTCAATCAAATTAATAGTATCGGTAGCTGTTCTACACATCATCTGGCTGTCAGTGAGCCGTGGATTGAAAATAAATGCTCCTTCTCACCCTTTGCATACAGTACGTTCTCCTTGGTATCACACCACAGGTCATTCACACTGGAAAGTACCAGAAAAAACAGCACAATAGTGAAACAGAACACTACAGAAAGCCAAAGACAAACTGCAGCAAAAATAGTGAAGACTAACATTAAAAAAAAGTATTCGATATTTCACTCACTTACTTGAGTCACACTTACAAAAGTCTGAATGTCATTGCATTAGATATCAAAGCAAATGCCAAATGCAAACAAATGAATGCCGGACCTTTTCCAAAGAGCTGGATGAAAGAAAACGTAGTTGATTTATTGCAAATGAAGTCATTTGTTTACATCAAATTGGAGAGCGAGCAGCATCTTAACATGAGCTGTCGCTAACAGGTCGGGATGATGATGTCCTTGGAAGCTCTTGCGAGGAACAGGTGATATATCCGCTGATTCACACTCTGGAAATTGGCAGGTCGTGTTGCTGCGGAGTGCTAATGCATCCCCGTGAGAAAACACAGCCGACAGCAAACCAGGTTTGCACAGTCATGCTGTAAATTAATGAGGCTCCAGCTTCACCGCTATCACTCATCTGCATACGAGACAGAGAAAGTACTTTAGAAACACAAGAACTTTGCATTCCCTTTTGAAAACAAAAGTTTGAGCCAAGCTGAAGTGCTCAGTTGGTCTCCCAGAAAGGGTTTAGTGGGGTTTTGTGCAGTTGTCAGCAGGCCCATCCGGTTTAATTCTAGTTTAACTGGTTAGCAAGGCTCTGTTAGCCCCTGCCGGAAGATGATGTAACTACACCGTTTTTAATTTATTAAGAGAAAAAGCTAAAATAAAATAATAATATGAATATTACATACAAAACGTTGTAGTAATTTGCTAATTGTAATTTAAGAACTAAGAAATCTTGTATTGACAACTGTCTTGTCTTGAAGTGCTCAAATTAAAATAAATACTAGAACTGAATAAAAATGATAAACAATTAGAAAAGCACATAACAAAATTATGAAACTGTTAAAATAAAATAAAATAAAAACTTACTTAAAACAGACATGTTTACAATAAACTGAAAAAAAAAAGAATAAATAAACATTTTTTTTTTGAAAATTATACAGATGAAAATAATAAAATAAAAATAAAAATATTAAAATAAAATAAAATAAAATAAAAAATGTAGATATTAGAGCTGAATAGAAATGTAAAACAATTAGAAAAGCACACAACAAAATTATGAAATAAAAAATTACTTAAAAACAGACATTAATTAACATTAATTAATTAATTGAAAAACATACAGATAAAAATAATACAAATATATTTGTTTTAAATAAAATAAATATTAGAGCTAAACAGAAATGCTAAACAATTAGAAACGCACATAACAAAATTATGAAATAGTTAAAAAAATGTACTTAAAAACAGTTTAAAGTGAAGCACTAAATTACTAAACTAAAAACAGAAATATAAATAAATAAATAAATAAATAAATAAATAAATGTATTTATTAATTTAAAGTGACGTACAAAATTACTAAACTGAAACAGAATAAATAAATAAATAAAAATAAAATACAAAAATATTACAATAAATAAAATAAAATAAATATTAGAGCTGAGTAGAAATGTTCAACAGAAAAGCACATAAAAAAATATGAAATAGTTAAAATAAAATAAAACCTTACTTAAAAACAGACATGTCTGACAACTAACTGAAATAAGTTTAAAGTACTACATTACTAAACATAAATAAATAAGCAAATAAATAAATAAATAAATAAATAAAATTGGAGTTCTTTAAAAAAAAATAAAAACAAAATATGACAAAAATTACAAAAGCACATACAATTATAAAACCTTAAAATGAACTAAATTCAAAACATGAGTAAATAATATAATAGTTCATACATAATACTAAAACAACACTGAAGAGCAACAACAAAGTCACTCAGTCTATAGTCTTGCTAATAATATAACAAAACTGAAAATAGCACACGCGTCATACGTGTGACATAGGACTTACAGTAATTACATTAGTGAGCACAGTATAGTGCATCCATTTTTAGTCGAGTTTAGTCTGAATGTGAGAGAAACTTTTAGATCTACAAGGGGAAATCTGGAAAACTGAGACTATTTTTTCTCTTTCTTTCATTCTTTTTTTTGCTGAAGAATTCTGGCAGTTAAAGTTAATGCTATGTATCTTGTCACACTTCCCTTTGAAGAGGCTAATCTTTCAAGAAATATCTAAAACATCTCAAGTGTGATTGCGAAAGCAATGAAAAGACGAGAACTTCTTGGAGCTGATGTGTCTTGACATAACAGTCCCAGACTAAACAATAAAATTCCAGTAAAAATACTTATTACGAGACAGACAGACAGACAGACAGGGACGTACAACAAACTGACCTCGAATTTTATAGTGGTAGTTTAATAAGGTTTTAATGACCCATAACACAAACATTATGTAACTTTAAGAGTAAATATTTCAGAACTAAAACTGCAATATCCACACACTTCAAGTTTACATAAAATGGCTTTAACTTATTAGCCATTTTAGATCAATAGTAAAAGGCTGTTCTTGCTGTAATTAAAATGAGACTAAATGTTACTCATGAAATAGTCTGCGTATGCACAAACGCTGGTTCTGTTCCAAATCTTAAACTGCCTAGTTGCATAAATAGGCAGCATGAAATGAAACAGAATCTCATAAGTGACTACAGCGACGTAGACAGGCTGCAACTCCATGTGACATATACATAGCACTTCTCAAGAGACCTGACACAACTTCGGATTTCAGCAGAGTCTGCTATAAGCATGATGCTAAACTAACAACACAGTAGTCATACACGTCTAATAATATGTGACTTTTTGCAAGTATTAATTATGATTACATTTATAATCAACATTGCTCCCAAAAGCCCTCTTGAAGGATTTGTTTTCTGAGATGCAGTACTGCCTTTCCGAAAATTACCCTTGATTATCAGGGCCACCGCTAGAGTGTCCTGATAGTTCATTTTCTTAAGGGTAAGAAACAAAATGCATTGTGGGATTGTCTTTTCTCTCCACTTTAGCTTTTGGTGAAAATCTTAGAATTGAATGAAACTGTGCTGCTTATGATACTATGGTACTGTGATGCTGTCAGACACCATGGTACTAAATGAGCATTTGATTTGAAATACCAGGATATTTACAAGGTACAAAATGCTGTAAAAAAATAGTTGAAAGAATTCTATAGTATTACCATAGCACAGAGCCAAAAATACAATATATTACACTTTGAAAAATGATTTACTTGTTTTTGTCTTATTTTCCAGTTCACGTATTCTTACATCAGGATACATTTATGGAAAAAGCTAAATAATAGAGATATTAAGGCTTGTTTTATCACGGTATACATCCCATACACACAGTATTACCACAATAAACATGTCAAAAGACAAAAAATGTCTGGTTTATCATGGTACATGTCCCAAAAACAAGGTATTACCATGGTTCACATCCAAAAAACATTTTACTATGATACACATCAAATTAACATGATAAACATGCAAATAACATGTCCACATCCCAAAAACATGCATAAGCTGTGAAAAAAACAAAACAAACAAATAAAAAAAATGGTATCATTATGCTACACATGCAAAACAAACAAACAAACAAAAAAAAAACAACAACATGTTTTTTGCATATGTACCATAATGATAGCATGTTTCTTTTTTTTTTTTTGCATGTTTATCAAGTTTATTCCATGGTTTTGGAACATGTTTTTGACGTGTACCATAGTAAATGCCATATTCTTTGTATGTGTACCATGGTGATACCTTGTTTTTGGAATGTGTTCCATGATAAAACCATGTTTTTGTCTTGTGTTCTGTAGTAAATGCCATTGTTTTTTTTGTTTTTTTGGATGTGCAGCATGGTAATACCTTGTTTTTGGGATGTGTAACATGATAAAACAAGGTATTGCCATAGTACATGTCCAAAGAATGTTTATCATGTTTATGTCATGTGGGCCGTGATAAAAGAAGCATGTTTTTGCATATGTACCATGATGAAACTTTTTTTGTTTTGTTTTTGCATGTTTACCATGATAAAACCTTTTTTTTTTTTTTCTTGCATGTTTGTGTCATGTTTTTGGAATCTGGGCAATGATAAAAGAAACATGTTTTTGCATATGCACCTTGATGATACCAGGTTTTTTTTTTTTCTTTTGTAACAGGGTCCACATCCCAAAAACATGCATAAACAGCAAAAAACAAACAAACAAACAAACAAACAATGTACCATGATGATACCATGTTTCTTTTTCTTTTTTTTTTTTTTGCATGTTTATCATGTTTATTCTATGTTTTTGATGTGTACCATAGTAAATGCCATATTCTTTGCATGTGTACCATGGTAATACCTTGTTTTTGGGATGTGTACCATGATAAAGCCATGTTTTTTGTCTTGTGTACTGTAGTAAATACCATGTTTTTGGAATGTGTAACATGATAAAACAAGGTATTGTTATAGTACACGTCCAAAGAATATGACATTTACTATGGTATATGTCAAAACGTTCAAAAAAAAAAGAAAAAAAAAAGGAAAAAACATGATAATTATGCAAAAAAACATGATATGATCATGACACACATGCAAAAAACATGGTTTTATCATGGTACACATCCCAAAAAACATGTTTTGTTTTAGCATGTTTACCATGATAAAACCATGTTTTTTTTTGTTTGAAACATGTTTTTGCATATGTACCATGGTGATACCATGCTTTTTTTTAATGTTTATTCCATGTTTTTGGAACATGTTTGTGACATGATCATAGTAAATGCCACAGTATTTGCATGTGCACCATGGTAATACCTTGTTTTTGGAATGTGTACCATGATAAAAACATGCTTTTGTCTTATGTACCATAGTAAATCAAAATATGACATTTACTATGGTATATGTCAAAAACATTTTCCAAAAACATGGAATAAACATGATACATTTTCTCATGGCACACATGCAAAGAAAACATGGTTTCATCATGGTGCACATCCCAAAAACAAGGTATTACCATGCTACACATCCAAAAAACATGCCATTTACCAAGATACACAAGAAAAAACAAACAAACAAACAAAAACATGGTTTTATTATAGTACACATCCAAATGATTATTAAGGTTTTTTTTTATCATAGTTACATGCAAAAACAAGGTATTTCCATGGTTCCATTTACTATGGTATATGTCAAAAACATGTTCCAAAAATATGGAATAAACATGATAAACATAAAAAACAAAACAAAAAAAAAAACCCAAAACCAAAAAAAAAAAAACATGGTATCATCATGGCACACATGCAGAACACATGGTTTTATCATGGTACACATCCCCAAAACAAGGTATTAACATGCTACACATCCAAAAAACATGGCATTTACTATGGTACATGAGAAAAGAAAACATGGTTTTACCATGATACACGATACCACGATGAACATGGCAAAAAAAAAAAAAAAACTTGGTTTATCATACTTCATGTCCCCAAAAATGAAAATACTATGTGACCTTTATAAAAACTGTTTTGTTAGTGTAATGAGACCAAAAGTCCAGTCTGCCCTCAATCACAGGAGGGATGTGTTTCTTATCAGCTGGATTTATTCATGGGATAACATCAGGCCTGTGTTGGCAGCACTGCATTCACACAGTTATTTCCATTAGAAACATATTCTCCCCCCGTGACCCTCAGCTGTCTGCGGTGTCCTGAGCCGCGTTCAGAATGTTAAATATTTTGTTGTGAAAAGGTAGTTTCACAACCGTTACAATGTCTGATTTATAATTATTCAGTGTCAAACGCTAAAAGCATTTCTTGCAAGCCTGTCTTATTTCATAACATGATTACTGAAGGGTGCATAAAAACACCTCTTTGTATACAGTAAATTAACATTTTTATTATGATCTGATTGTGAAAATATTATTTTTTCTATTTCAGCACCCAGAATCACAACATTGCTTGAGACAGTCGACGCCTCTCTGGATCACAATGCTACTTTCATCTGTGAGGTGGATTCATACCCTCAAGCTGATATTACATGGACGCGGAATAACTACCCAATACGGTTTGAGCTTGTTCATTAATTCAATTCTTATATGCTATCCATAATAATCAAAAATACAAAACCGTTTATCCTATATAATCAGCAATGAGATCTCAGCAAAGTTTTAGTCTGTGCTCCGGTTACCTGGTTTGTGAAGTGTTTATCTACTTTTTGAATGCAGGTTTTACGATTCCAGATACGTTATAAGAGAAAATGGCCAAATGCTGATCATTCCCAATGTAAAGGATTCAGACAATGGAGAATACTGTTGCATCGCTAGCAATGGGATTGGAGAACCGGCCAAAAGCTGTGGAGCTTTACAGCTGAAGATGAGTATGTTCACATATGTGCTCTCATAACTCAGTCATCAGGAAATGATATCAGAACTGCTATGAGCATCTGTTTTCACTTCACTTTTTGTTCATGCAACTTGTCAGCTGATTCTTTTTGTATCTTAATAAAGGCTTGAAGATTTACATTTTCACATTTACATGCAATTTCTCCTTGACTCATTAACCCTTTCACTGGTGAGTTTAAAATATTCTATCTGACCCCCCCAAAGTGAGTTTTTTTAGGCGACCGTTATTTTAGAACGTTCGCTTAACTGTTTCCATGGCGACGCGTCATGATTGTCACGTGACACACCGCTTTTATTTCGTTTTTCTTTTTTTATTCAAAGTATTCACACACTTGGTTACCATGTCTTCAACTATCTGATATTCAGATTCACGAATACGTGTAAGTGAGTTTATTTTGCCGTTTTAAAACCTTTATAAATGATCTGGATCGTGATCTATAACGTGAGATGGGCGCCGCCATGTTTGTTCGCGCTGTAAGAGAGTCCTGTCACCCGGATTTACAGCACGTAAATTCACCACTTTCTCCCGAAATACATGTGAGTGGCTCGTGAACTGGGAAAGGAATGGAGTGAATTATATCGTTACTTACAACTATGTATATCTGACATGAATCAAACACGTCGGCAATGGATTGTTATTGCTGCTTCCATAGACATCCGTGTGTATTTTACAAACTCTAAATGTATTGTTGTACTAGTGCTTATGTGTATTTAAATGTCTGAAACCTAAAAAAAACGTTATGTGGTTGGAAACACTGCATAATTGTGATTATATGACAAGCGCAGCGCGCATCTCTCTCTGGCTCAGCGCCAGCCAAGGCGCGAAAATGCAGTTTAAATTTGGCAGTTGCGTGACGTCACCGAATGTTCTAAATCCCATATGTGGGACCGTACCGCTCAAAAGGTTAATAAGCAACAGTTTTAAGTAGAAATGATCAAAAAGTGGGTAAAACAATTTGACAGAATATCTATTTCAGTGAAGATTAAGGGTCACTCTATTGTTTTTTCAGAGCCTCAGATCAAAAGGCCTCCTACTAACATGACACTGATTGTGGAGTCCAAAGCAGTGCTGCCATGTTTAACGTTAGGATATCCCAAACCCGAAATATCCTGGATTAAAGAAGATGATTTAATAAAGGTAAATTGAACGTCTTGACTTACGTCCAGTATTTGTAGGTAGGGCCGTAATAAGGTTTAAAATGAACGAATTATTGTTTGTTTTCTGAAGGTTTTGATCATTTTTTTGTCTTGTAGGTTAATAGTCGTATATCAGTGCTGGAATCTGGTTCCCTAAAAATTAATAACATCAAGAAAGAGGACGCTGGACAGTATCGCTGTGCGGCCAGAAACAGTTTTGGGATTGTGTACTCCAAACCAGTCACTATTGAAGTACAAGGTATGTCTTTATTTTGTTTTTTCCTGCCTCATTGCTTGTTAATATTAGGAAATATTTATATTTTTTTACTAATATAATTGTCAGAAAAAAAAAAAAATATATAATAATAATGAAATACAATTATTTGGAGCAACCAATAATCAGTAATCATATAAAATATTATAATATTTGACTTTTGAAAAATAAACACAAAACTTTTGTTAAAAAAGAAAATACTTTGATGTTATTTATTATTATTATTATTATAAAGAAAAAAGGAATATTTGACCATAACTGCCTTATTGCTTGTTAATATTAGAAAATATTTGTATTTGGTAATATAATTCTCAGAAAAATAATAATAATAATAATAATAATGCTAATAATAATAATAATAATAATAATAATAATAATAATTGACCTTTGCAAAAAACAAACAAACAAAAAAAAACTTTTGTTAAAAAAATAACATGCTTTGATGTAGTTTATTAATAATAATAATAATTATTATTATAAAGACAGAAAACAACTATTTTAACATAACTACATTGCTTCTTAATATTAGAAAATATTTATATTTGGTAATATAATAGTCAGAACAAACAAACAAACAAACAAACAAATAAATAAATGTGTGGGGCAACCACTAAACAGTAATAATTTAAAATATTATAATATTTGATCTCTGAAAAATAAAGAAAACTTTTGTTAATAAAGAAAATACTTTGATGTAATTTAGCATTATTATTATTATTATTATTATTATTAATAAAAATATATATGTTTAATTAATGGAAATAATGGTGTGTTATTATAATAGGCTAATATTATACAAGATTGCATTTTTAGAGTTAATGCATTCAAACATTTCTTGAAAATGAAACTGACTGGTTTTTTTTAACTGTTTTTCAACAAAGTCTACATTTCTAATGACCTGATATGCTTTAAGCTAGATGTTTAAAATATTTTCCTTTTTTCACTGAATCTTCTGCAGCTCCTGCCAAGATACTGAAAGTTCCCAAGGAGAAGAAAGTTCAGATCGGATCGGAGGTTACGCTGGAGTGTAACGCCACTGGCAACCCAATCCCATCCATAACTTGGCTTGAAAATGGCAATACGGTAAATCCTCTACTTTAACTCTCATTTTTCTCTCTCTTTCCCATCTTCCTCTGCACCTTTCACCTCTCAATATCATGCTTGCTTTGGCTCTGTGGAGCAAATTAATTGTACTTTCATCTCATCTTACTGGACTAGAGAGCAGAGCTCAGTACATTTATGTTAAATGTCAGGCGGCATATCTCAGACGTGCTGCCAGTACAATGACGGGAGGCCTGCGTTCTGCACATGCTTCGCTCTGCGCCGCTATTAACAGGATTCAAACTACAATCATTCCTCAGGCCGCTGATCGGACAGCAGCAATAAAGTTTAAGCCGCACTGAGATCAAGAAAAGAATTCGAAAGCCCTCAGTGCTCTTATCATTGTCCGGGATCATTTTTGGATGTGGATTTTGGTAGACAGAACCAAAGGGAAACGAAAATGATGAAGATATTGTCTGAAAACAAGTGTGTAAGTCTTTAAATCCTGGAGAATCCAAGATTCAGATTTCTCATGCTTCTGAACAAGCTTTTGTTGTCTTTGTTTTCATTTGGATACCAGCAATCACATTTTAATACAATATTTTTTGAGATATGCGTAGATAAATATTGGTCTGGCTAAGCGGCTGTGGTTGGAATTTCTATTTTTTGGCACGATATGTAACAGCAGTGTGGGCAGTAAGTACTAAAGCAGAGAACAAACTCTCCGCTTGAGACCATATAAACTAGATACAGGAGGGTTTAACTATTGGATGGCCAAATTACCATATTTTTTCAGGTGTTTAGGTGTTTTCCTTTTTCTTTTTTTTTTTTTCTTTTTATTCTTGGTATAATGTATTAGGTTGCACTAGTATGTACACTAGGTTTGCACATACTTTAATTTTATGTACATATGCTGACATACTTTCTAACAAATTTTTCATTTATTTATTTTTTCAGAACAAACAGACATGTACTAAATGTCACTCAACATTTTTTATTTTATTTTATTTTATTTTACTTTACTTTACTTTACTTTACTTTACTTTACTTTACTTTAATTTAATTTAATTTAATTTATTATTTTCCCCCACACACATAAAGTTTTGCGGTTATGTGAATTTTAATGTTCACTATCTGCAGTATCTTTTGTTTTTTAGTATCACTGATGCTATATTATTTATTATTATTATTATTATTAATACTTAAAATTAGATTTTATTTTTTACATTTTCTGTTTTTATTCATTCATTCATTCATTCATTCATTCATTTATTTATTTATTTATTTATTTTTTTATTGATTCATTTATCGTTTCTTTCTTTCTTTTTGTCTTATTGCTATTCTGTGTAGATATTTTTATTAATTTCAATTTTATATATTTTGGTACATCAAGTTAAAATAAACTTAAGATGAGAAAAAAGTTAAAATTCTTTTATATTCGATTGTATTTCAGTTAATGTTTCATTAATGATTAATCACTGTATTTAAACTAAATAAAAAATAAAAATAAGATTTTTTTTTTCCCTTTGACAAGTAGCTGAAATAAACAAACAAAAAACAAACAAAATAAATAAATAAATAATGTGATGTCCTTATATTTGTGGTATGTATATATATATATTCTTTTGTATTCAATTGGATTTTTAATTGTATTGTTAATGTTTATTTATTTGTTTCAAGTAAAAGTTTTTTTTCCCCATTAATTTGTGAAAAAAATAAATAAAATAAAAATAATAATAATACACATAAATAAATATAATATAATATAATATAATATATATATATATATATATTAAGACTAAGCAAACTTAATTCAGGATGTACAATGTCAAAAGATTATGATATATACAATATTTAATAATTTATGATATTTGATATTTTATTTATTTTCTATTGATATTTAAGATTTTACATAATTCTTTTCGTTCACATAATTCACTTTTCTTTTTTTTTTTGGTCATTGTGAGAAACATAAATTCAGTTAAATATATTTAAACTTCCAATGTCAATGTGATGTCCTTATATTTGTGTCATTAGTCTCTTTATATAAACTAAAAAATAAGATTTTATAGAAAATAAGATTTTATTTTTTCTTTGGCAAGTAGCTGAAATAAATAAATAAATAAATAAATAAATAAGTGTTATTTTATTTCACTTTATATATTTTGTTTATTTTATTTCAGCTAATATTTATTTTATTACACGTAACAAATAGATTTGATGGTTTTATAATATAATATAACATTTCAAGACATTTGTAACAACGTTTAACAAACACCTAAGCAGAAGATTTGACATCAAAAGTGGTTTTATTGTATTTAAAATTTCGATGACAGTGTGTTATTGAAATGATTTGTCTATTTAAAACCTTATTTGGTATTTGTGGGATGTATTTTTGATATCCTCTCATTACTTGTTGTTTAGACATGAGTTGATTAGAATTTCAGTGGGTTGCAAGACCAAATGATTAAACACACCACCGCCAAAGTCTTTGCTTTTGGAGCTCTTTTCGCTAACAATCTTGGGTAAAAAGGCATTTATACATATAACATTGTCATGATGAATAGTGTGAACTGTCATAGCTGATGAAGATGATGATTGAGAGGTGAACTCTGACCTCTGACCCCCAAAGCATCTTTGAAACCCGTGAGATGTTATTAGACGCTTGATTAAAATGAGCTGTCTGCCTGTCATTCTGGCAGGACTCGCAGCTCATTAGTTTTCTTTAGCCTGATGAAGTGCCTTCTAAAATCAGCTGCATGAGCACTTTGTCAAATATAGAGCCGTGATCGACATTCCTGCAGGCTCTCATGATCTTCTCATAAACTCAGCAAATCACATTAGCAAAATAGCAGGAGTCTTAGCACATCCGAACGATAAATAGAGGGATTTGTTATAATTGTTGGAATAATCATGTGACCCATCACTTCTATTCTTTTCTATTCTATTCCACACATAAACAGCGAAGAACGCTAGTGGCTATTTTGTACTACAAGTCTCCAGTTACAGAGCGTATACTGTAATCTCAGTGCTATTAAAGATAATATCATAAATTATTTTATTACAAAAAGTAGCTGATGAGATGAACTGTATTTAAAAAGCATATGCACATCTGTGATCGCACATCAGCTGAATTACTATTAATGCAGCGATATTACCTTGCAGCTGTTAAATTGCATGGCTGCTTGCCAGAAGAATTGTTTTTGATTTTTATTATTATGATTTCTTGCCTTTTATTTTTAGAATTTTTAATTCTATTTTAATTTTTAATTAATTTAATTAAAATATTTTTTTATTAAAATTTAATTTTAATTTCAATTATTTGAGCAAAAATACAGTAAAAACAGTAATAATGTGAAATATTTGTACAATTTAAAATGGCTGTTTTCTGTGTGAATATGTTGTAAAATGTAATTTATTCCTGTTATCAAAGCTAAATTTTCAGCATCATTACTCCAGTCGTCAGTATCACATGATCCTTCAGAAATCATTCTAATATGATGATTTGCTGCTCAAGTAACATTTCTGATTATTATCAATGTTTTTGAGCTGCGTTATATTTTTGTGTAAAATGGATGTTTATGGTTTTCAGGATTCTTTGGTGAATTGAATGGATGGAATGTTCAGAAGAACAACATTTATTTGAAACATTTGAAATAGAATGTTTTGTAACATTTAAAGAAGTGTTACTTTTCATCATTTTAATGCATCATTACTAAATAAAAGTAGTAATTCCTTTCAATTAATCATTAAATCAATCTCCTGACCTCCAACTTGATTGTAAATAGTCTCCTGTGACTTTTACATTGCATATATTGTCATTTTATAAAATATAGAGGCATTAGATTGTTTTTACCATGATTAAAGGATGTGAGGGTGTAGCTGATGTTTGTTTGTTGTGTGTAGATTTCAGGTGCATCAGTGGAGGAGACGCTGGTGGATGAAGTCATCGTGTCTGTTCTGCGTGTGGTGGTTCATAAACCAGCTCTCTACACCTGTCAGGCTACTAACCAGCACAGTGGAGGAGCCAACACCGTCAAAGCCACAGCTAAAATAACCGTCTCAGGTGAGCATATGCACTAGACCGTCTACTGTTTTTGTCCCCAAAAGTCCCCAAATTTTCACAAAAATGTCATGGTACTGAACAATTTGAAGGGGAAGACAAGAACATCTCCGATTGAGCGATTGAGGTGTTGTGTTGCTGGATGTTATAATGAACATAGTAGTCATCATTTACTCCTGACATCTGAGCCGCTGAAGGCGAAGAGGATTACTTTAGTTTTTGAAGGGAATGCACCCGGCGATCTACCTAAATGCGTCTATGTTCGCACAAATCATTGGTGATGCAGCTTCACCTACAGCAGAAGTGAGCATAAGGGTCTTTGCATCTTTGCAAATCGCCTTTCCTAATAATGTGCTATTTTACATTATTACAATACCTTTCTCCCAGCCTGCCACAAATAGCTCGATTAGTTCCGGGTTTAATGCCCCGCCTTCCGAAAAAAGGAAATGTGTTGTGATTGGTTAGCTGTCCGAGTGCGTTGCGATTGGTGAACAGCTTAGATGGTGTTTCAGTACTGACACACCCCTTGTCAAATTAATAGTGAATCTAACATTTTAAATATGGATATTTTTCTTACAAAAACCGGGAACTGTGTGAGCCACTTTTTATTATGAATGGATGCACTTTATTAGACTTTATTAGACTCCGATTGCATCCGTCTGAAAGAAGGAAGTCATATACACCTAGGATGCATGGAGGGTGAGTAAATAATACACTACAGTAGTGTTGGGTCCTATATTGTCAGCCTGCAAGATCGCAGATACATGATATTATCTGCTAATTTATTTAATTATTTTACATACTTAGTTTGAACCAGCTCCAACATAAGGCTAAAAGCAGCCTAACATTATAAAAGAACATCATCACTGATTAGTCTAGTCTATTCTAGTGCAAGTTTATGCATTTTAAAAAACACTTGCGTTATAAGTGAAGCTAACGTTATCTACATTGTATGATGAATAAATCTCTTACCACACACTGTACACGTCTGCGGCGTGTTATGGCTCTGACAGGGCAACCGGAGTAGATCGCGGCTTCGGCATGTGTTTCGACCCCCTGTACTGCACACGTCTGCGGCGTGTTACCGCTCTGAAGTGGCCACTCTAGTCAATGCTTGTGTTTATACCCGCCGCACTGTGGCTTGTTGAAGCGGCTCTCCGCGCTGCATCACTACAGTGTGGTTAATCCCCCACCTCGGCCCTACACCCTCCCTTTGGTGTGGACTTTGAGATTTGTAACTTTGTAGATCTTTTTTATGCCCAAAAATACACACCACACACTGACTAAAATTCAAAAAGTGAAAAAGCATAATAGCACCCCTTTAAGACAACCATGTCAATCAACTATCGCGGGAGTGGCTTTTGTTGGTGTGACATCACACCGACAAGAAGCTGAGAATGACTTGATTTGAATATTCTTATAAAGATTACAAAAATACTACTGGGTGGTTTTTAAAAGAGTGGTTGTGTACACGCACTGCCAACACACATTTATGTTCAAACAACTTATAAAAGTGAGTTTTGCATCCGATGACCCCTTTAACCAAAGCATGTTATAGATCTTTCATTAAGATCCTAAAGAATCATATCAACTTCTGGAAAATGGGCATCCGATGACCCCTTTAAAGGGATAGTTCACCCAAAAATAAAATTTCTGTCATTAATTACTCACCTTCACATCGTTCCAAACCCGCAACACCTTTGTTCATCTTCAGAACACAAATTAAGATATTTTTGATGAAATCTGAGAGCTTTCTGACCCTGCATAGACACCAAAGCAACTACCACGTTGAAGGCACTGAACATCATTAAAATAGCCCATGTGACAGCAGTGGTTCAACCATAATGTTACAAAGTTACAAGAATACTTTTTGTGTTCAAAGAAAACAAAAATAACAACTTTATTCAACAATTCTTCTCCGTGTCAGTCTTCGACACACGTTCACAAGAGTACCACAACACATGCATGTGATGCTGCTGACATAGAAGTTGGATGTGTCAAAAATATCTTAATTTGTGTCATGAAGATGAACAAAAGTCTTACAGACTCGGAATGACATGAGGGTTTGTAATTGATGGCAGAATTTTTATTTTTAAGTGAACTATCCCTTTAAAGGGGTCATCGGATGCAAAGTTCACTTTTACATAAAACCATTTTATTCCAGTAACAGTAATGGCAGCATTGGACAAAGTGCACTTACAAAAATGTACCATGTTTATTTGTAAACAACATTGATCATAATACTATGGTATTCTCTAAAGTACACTACCGTATAAAAGTTTGGGGTCAGTAAGATATTTTATTTATTTTTATATACTTATTTATTTTTAGTTAGTTAGTGATTAAGAGAGAAATTATTAGTTTTATTACAATTGATCAAAAAGAGACGGCACTATTTCTAGTTCTATTTATCAACAGTCATGAAAATGTATCACATTTTCCACAAAAATGTGAAGCAGCACAACTTTTTTCAAGATTGGTAATAATCATAAATGTTTCTTGAGCAGCAAATCAGCATATTATAATGATTTCTGAAGGATCATGTGACACTGAAGACTGGAGTAATGATGCTGAAAATTCAGCTTTGATCACAGAAATAAATTGCATGTTAAAATATATTAAAACAGAAAATAGTTATTTAAACTATAATAATATTTCACAAAATTACTGTTTTTAATGGAAGCCTGTTTCCACCACTGAATAACAAAAGGTTAGTGCAATGTTTTATCTCACAACTCACTACTTTCGCAGAATTACATGATACAAACTCGCACTTCTGAAATTTTTTGTGATATATCTCATAATTGCAAGTCATAAAGTCAGAATTGTAATATAAACTCACAGTTGCAAGAAATAAAGTCAGAACTGCAATTCTGACATTTTTTCTCCCAAATGCGAGTTTGTATCTCACAATTATGACTTTTTGCAGTTGTGCATATATCCATATACATATCCCCAGAGTTGCGAGAAAATGTCTCACAATTGTGTGTTATAAAGTCAAAATTGTGACTTTATTTCTCAGAATTGCGAGTTTACATCACAAAATTGCGAGAAAAAAGTCATAATTGTGAGATTAAAAAGTCATAATTACCTTTTTTATTGTTTATTCAATGGCAGAAACAGGCTTCCATAGGTTTGTAAAGTGTAAGACAGTTTTAAACAAATAAATAAAAATCTCTCACCCCAAAACTTTTATTGTACCATTAAAATACTATTGTAAATTTTCTACTGCCTTGATATATGCCACAGTACCAGATCACACAGTCCGTACTCCAACTTACCACTTGACTATTAATTTCCGGCTGTGATGTTCAGTCATAATGTTTTAGCAAAATCAATTTGAAATGCTTCTGTTAATAAACACCCATGAAACAAGTCTTGTAAACACAGCCCCGCTGTGACCTACTGTTTCAGCCATATGCTTCTCTGGCTGCTCTGTGTAAATATGAAGTGACTGCTCTCTAAGTTTCAGCAGCTGTGTTTCAGCGGCCAGTATTTCAGTCAGCTTCCCCTGTGTTTGCATAGCTGCTCTGTTCCCTCCTCAAAGCCCCCAAACGCATCCCTGCGCAAACATCCCCCAAATGCCGTCTTGTAGAGCTTGAGCCTTGTAGAGAATATGCACAATACGATTAGGCAATATGGCACTGAATTATTGAATTAACTGAATAGTATATACCTGCGTTGATCTATTTTTACCAAATACCAAAAAAAAATTCCTATTATATTCCTGTCTGGAATACCCGCTGAACTATATTGATTGTTATTTGCTTCTCATGGGACCAGTTTCCAAAAAAATGTGCTTTATAAAACAAGACCTCAAGTGCTTTTCTTCTGTGAAGTATTGTAGGTTCTTGAGTCCTGTCGTATTAAAATCAGGAGGGGCCGTTAAACTTCACACCTGCTGTATCTCCAGAAAGACCTCCGTGTTCTGTGTGTGTCCTCCTCTCATTTACACAAACACTGCATCACAGAAGCATGGTCAGGCCAACAGGATGTGTTACTCTCTGACATTAAACAGATATTGTTTGTGCTCTTTTCTCTTCTTGGCTCTGTTTCTGGTGGTGGACTCTGGATCCTGTAACTTTCCCATAGAATGGAGGTAAGAATGTATTATTTTACATCCCATTAAGTGGTACTTTAGCATGCAATATGACCTTGTGGATGTAGTTTCTCTACAGAGACCAACCTGGGTGAATCTCACAAAATCTATTAGGAATGTATCTGGATCCACCCCAAAATCAAAAGAAATTTAAGCATTATTAAGGCATTATTTGCATGGTTGTTAAACACATTATCTTGCACCTTTCTCACTGTAATGCAAGAAATGAAACTATTATGCTGTTGTGCAAAAAAAAAAAAAATTGCATGTAATATTGAATCAAATAAGATATGCCTTGCATTTTGACACAGTTTATGGACTGAAAACTATAAAAATAAAATTAACAACTTTGTGTGCATTAAAACTTTGTTTTCCTTTAATCTGTTTTAAATTTAATTTAATTTAATTTAATTTAATTTAATTTAATTATTTAATTTAATTTTTACATAAATTAATACTTTAAATTGATCAAAAGTCAAAAAGAAAATACATCTAGAATGTAAAAAAAAAAAAAAAAATCAAATAAATGCTTTTCATTCATCAATAAATAAATAAATAAATAAATAAAGCATTTATGTACTGAAAGCTATAGATATAAATATAAATAATATAAAATTAAGAACTTTCTATCTATCTATCTATCTTTACCCAAAATAACCGTAATGCAGAATATATATGTTTGGGGTCAGTAATATTTTTTATTTTATTTTATTTTATAATACTTTAAATTTAGGCACTAACTTAATCAATAAAAATAAATTTAGTAAATTACATTTTGAAATACAAAATACAGAAATACAGTAATAATACAGAACACAGTTATTTTAAACTGCAGTAATATTTTACAACATTACTGTTTTTACTGTACTTTTGATCTAACAAATGCAGTGTTGGTGAGCAGAATAGACTTCAGAAACATAAATAAATTGTACCAACTCAAAACTTATGAATGGTGCATACATATTAAATATTGGGTGGGGGTGTGCTGAACACTCTTATAATGTAAATAATGTGTAAAACATTTCATATGAGAAATTGAGAAAAATTGATCTGTTTTGAATTTGTAATGAAATATTTTTGTGAGATTCACCACACTTAGATTCAGTGTTGATAGTGAAACACATTATTGGGTCTTGTCACTCAATATGACGTCGTCTTTGGACTGGAGCTATGAAAATATAACTGATAAGAAACCTGTGTTATATAAAACAAATGAAAGACAGAGCTCAAAGTCTATTGCACGACTCATGAGGTCAGTCAGAAGTTTTTACAAAAGCGTGCGGAGCTGTTTCACTGGAAAGAGTCAGTCAAATTGAATCAGTGTGTCTCTTGATTGAAATGATAAATGCAAACACACACACACACACACACACACACACACACACACACACATGTTGGATAATGCAGTACACTCCCGCAGGAAAACCAGACCCGCCATATGCTCTAAGTTACACATGAACTTAAATAAACCAAGCTATTATCCGACAGTTCACATTCAGCATCTGGATGCAATTAAAGCGAACTTAAGCAGAATGAACTAATTGTGAGAACTGCACTTCATTTCTGTCGGTTGTGCAGTGTGTACATGAGTCAGCATGTATCATCAGACACAGACATGTACGGAAGCCTTGACAGGACATCATTATATGACTGGAGTCCTAAACAGCCATCCTGTTTAGTAGAAGTCAATGATGATCTTTGTGTAATTAAAAGGAAAGAACAATAGCCTGGAGCAATAGCATGTAGCATGTTTCAGCGATGCATTTCTAAGATCTATAATGTGTTTAGAAATAAGTCTCAGAATTGATTTTACACAGACTCATAACTGGCTTGAGAAAGCCAACTTACTGAAATGCTATTTAAGCTTCTGTTTCTTTTTAAACAAAATATGGACTGTATCTCCTCTGAGAGTTTTCAAACTACCACCACCAAATTCTTTAGATGCTAACTGATTCAGCTTACAGTTTCCGAAAACCAGACTATCAAAACCACCCAAAATTCCATAGACTTTCACTGAGGGGGTCAAAGCGTTTGTACAGTAAGACTTATAGAGTGTTTAGGCTAATCACGCTAACAACATGCTAACAGCATATTAATCATGTTAGAAACATGCTAGAAACATGCAAATCATGTTATGGACATGGTAACATGCTAATCACGCTAGCAACATGCTAACAACATGAATCATGTTAGAAACATGTTAGAAACATGCAAATCATTTTAGGAACATGCTAACATCCTAATCACGCTAACAACATGCTAACCACATATGAATCATGTTAGAAACATGCTAAAAACATGCAAATCATGTTAGAAACATGTAACATGCTAATCACGCTAACAACATGCTAACAGCATATTAATCATGTTAGAAACATGCTAGAAACATGCAAATCATGTTATGGACATGGTAACATGCTAATCAAGCAAGAACATGCTAACATGCTAATCAAGCAGCAACATGCTAACAACATATGAATCATGTTAGAAACATGTTAGAAACATGCAAATCATTTTAGGAACATGCTAACATCCTAATCCTTAACAACATGCTAACCACATATGAATCATGTTAGAAAACGCTAAAACATGCAAATCATGTTAGAAAACATGCTAACATGCTAATCACGCTAACAACATGCTAACAACATATTAATCATGTTAGAAACATGCAAATCATGGAAAATGCTTAAATGCTAATCATGCTAGCAACATGCTAACAACATATCAATCATGTTAAAACCATGCTAGAAACATGCAAATCATGAAACACGCTTAGCAACATGCTAACAACATATTAACCATGTTAGAAACATTCAAATCATGGAGGAAACATGCTAACAAATCATGTTAGGAACATGTTAACATGCTAATCCCACTAGCAACATGCTAACAACATATTAATCATGTTAGGAACATGCTAGAAACATGCAAATCATGTTAGGAACATGTTAATCCCGCTAGCAACATGCTAACAACATATGAACCATTATAGAAACATGCTAGAAACATGCAAATCATGTCAGGAAAATGTTAACATGCTAACCACGCTAGCAACATGTTAACAACATGCTAGAAACATTCAAATCATACTAGAAACACACTAGCAACATGCCTAGAAACATGCTAGAAACATGCAAATCATGGTAGAAACATGCTAACATGCTAGCAATATGTTAACAACATATTAGTCATGTTAAAAACATGCTAGAACCATGCAAACCATGTTAGAAACATATTATTTATGTTAGTAACATGTTAACAACATGCTAGCAATATGGTTAACAACATGCTAACAATATGCTAGAAACATGGTGGCAACATGTTAATCATGCTAAACATGCTAACAACATACAAATAATATTAGAAACATGCTAGATACATGCAAATCATGCTAGAAACACGCTAGCAACATGCTAACAACATATTAACCATGTTAGAAACATTCAAATCATGGAGGAAACATGCTAACAAATCATGTTAGGAACATGTTAACATGCTAATCCCACTAGCAACATGCTAACAACATATTAATCATGTTAGGAACATGCTAGAAACATGCAAATCATGTTAGGAACATGTTAATCCCGCTAGCAACATGCTAACAACATATGAACCATTATAGAAACATGCTAGAAACATGCAAATCATGTCAGGAAAATGTTAACATGCTAACCACGCTAGCAACATGTTAACAACATGCTAGAAACATTCAAATCATACTAGAAACACACTAGCAACATGCCTAGAAACATGCTAGAAACATGCAAATCATGGTAGAAACATGCTAACATGCTAGCAATATGTTAACAACATATTAGTCATGTTAAAAACATGCTAGAACCATGCAAACCATGTTAGAAACATATTATTTATGTTAGTAACATGTTAACAACATGCTAGCAATATGGTTAACAACATGCTAACAATATGCTAGAAACATGGTGGCAACATGTTAATCATGCTAAACATGCTAACAACATACAAATAATATTAGAAACATGCTAGATACATGCAAAGCATGTTAGAAACATGCAAACATGCTAATCACACTAACAATATGTTAACAATATATCAGTCATGTTAGAAACATGCTAGAAACATGCAAACCATGTTAGAAACATGCTAGGAACATATTTATGCTAGTAACATGTTAACCACATGCTAACAATATGCTGGAAACAAGCTAGCAACATGCTAACATGTTAATTATTCTAGAAACATGCTAACAATATGCTAATTATGCCAAAACATGCTAACAACATGTCATGCTATAAACATGGTAGCAACATATTAATCGTGCTAGAAACATGTTAACAACATGTATTATGCTAGAGACACAATTAACATATTAACAACATGCTGATCATGTTAGAAATATAAGAACATGCTAATCATGTTGGAAACATGGTTAACAACATGCTAGAAGCATGCCAGCATCATACAAATCATGCTAAAACATGCTAACAACATGCACTTCATGCTAAAACATGTTATCAACAATGTTAAACATGTTAACAACATGATAGCAGCATGTTAACATCATGCTAATCATGTCAGAAACATGATTAACAACATGCTAATCATGCTAGCAACATACTGACAAGCTAATAATGCTAGAAACATACTATTAATATTCTAATCACATGTTAGAAACAGGCCAACAACATATTAATCATGTTAAAAAGGTGATTAAAAACATGCTAATCATGCTAGAAAAATGTTAAGAACATGCCAGTAATGCTAGAAACATGGTAGAAACATGCTAATCATGTCAGAAACATGCTAACAACATGTGAATTGTGCTAGAAACATAATTAACAACATGCTAATAATGTTAAAAACATGCTAGCAACATGCTAATCATGCCAGAGACATGGTAATCATGCTAAAATATGCTAGCACAACATGCTAAATCATGCTAACATTACCTGCAAGTACAGTTTTTCTTAAAATATTATTTTAAGATTTGAAGTACACATTTGTTATTATATTTTACTAAATCTAAAAATAAACCATTAAAATACAAATAAAAAATTGATTGAAATAAAAACAACCATTAACTGAAATTAAAGAACCATGACCTTTTATTCCAGGAAGCTTGCAAGGCAACATTTCTTATTTTTTTATTCAGTTTGAGTTGTACTAATAATATTTTAGCACCTGGTGAAAAAAACAGCATATGCTGGTTAGGTATGTTTTGATGCTGGTTTAAGATGGTTCTTTGCTGGTTTATGCTGGTCCTTGACCAGCAACATGACCAGCATAAACCAGCAAAGGACCAGCATGAACCAGCTAAGGACCAGCTTAAACCAGCATCAAAACATGCTATACCAGCATCCCAGCATCAACATACCTACCAGCATATGCTGTTTTTTTCACCAGGGTAAACTACCAACCAACCAAATAAATAAATAAATTAACAAATAAATGCAACTCAAGAACATATAGTTTCCTACAGAAACTCAAATAAAACCTAATTCAAAATATCAACAAAAACTGTTAGTATATTAATAATACTAAAATAACCCTGAAGTACACATACAATACAATTAAGCATACTCCTTTTCAAAAGATTTAACTTGGACCATTAAACATCACCCAGAACATACTTAAAGAACATACTATAGATGCCACCCAAAACCGCCTTTGCAACCATAAAGCGACCTGGTAAAAAACACACAAAACACCCAAGCAACTGCATAGCATGTGTTTAATATTGCATTGTGATGTCTTATCTCATTTAGACTGTACAAAGGCAGTGCTGGCTACTGCAGCACATACAGAGGTGATGTGTGTCGGAACGTGCTCCGTCGGGACGCGCTGCTGTTTTTCAACTACTCTCTACCAAACCCAGAGGACGCGCAAGAGTACCTGGCCCAGAGTGCATGGGGGGAGTTGGACGGGGTGAGCTCATTCTGTAGGCCTGCCGCCAGATCACTGCTCTGTCACGCCACCTTCCAGGACTGCAACCCGTCTGGACTTGGACCAGCACCCAAACCTGTCTGCAGGTACTGGAAATGTGTGTTTGGTGTAGAAAGTCATACCATGCAGAATATACTCTATACCAGAAAATACAGTAAACAAGAAGGAGCCAAAAAAAACCATATGTGAGTCATTCTTTATTGCCTGGATCAGATTTCCTAACATTGCATCAGAAAAAGCATATCTTTACTGAACAGGAAACAGCACTGGTGAGCTGTGAGACATGAAGCTGTTGACAGAATGACAACCGGATGCATTGGTTATAGATTCTGTGTTTTGATAAATGACTGACCTTTATATTTTATTCAGTACATTCAGAACATTTGGAATGTCATTGATTTTTTTTCCATTAAAACAAATGAATTGAATGAATGCATGAATAAATAAATTGTTATATATATACACAATTTATATATATATATATATATATATATATATATACATACATACGCAAACATAATACTAATTAATTAATTAATTAATTATAATGGTATTTTTGTATATATATTATTGTCTTTTATTTAATATATATACACAAACATAATACTAATTAATTAATTAATTATAATGGTATTTTTGTATATATATATATATATATATTATTGTCTTTTATTTATTAATTTGTCTATGGCAACAATAAAAATAAATAAATAAATACATACATACATAAATTAATAAATAAATAAATAATAAATGTAGTATACTTTTTAAATACAATATGATTTTCCTCAGGCACAGAAACAGCTCCACATACAGAAAAGACCCATATCGCTATTTAGTAAGTAGTCATTTAGTAGATGCTTTTATCCAAAGCAAGTCACCGTAGTGGAGCAACCTGAGGTTAAAATTCATACTTGAGCAAACAATGGTGGTCGACCCTAAAACCAGCAAGTTTTCAAATACTAGCCCTAAGCTTTAACCACTAAACCACCTATGCTATATATATATATATATATATTTATACATACATTGGTGCTGTTGTGTCACAGGGAGCACTGTCTCACAGTGAAAGAGCTGTACTGTTATAAGGAGTGGCGTTCTGCTGAGGAAAGATCTCATCGAGGGTTCCCACATAGCATTACTCTCCCAGAATGCACCTCTCTACCCAGGCAACAAGCAGACCCATCCTCGTGTACAGCAGTTCCTTATGTTGGTAAGCATGATGCACTCTTATATAAGCGTACATTCTCCTGTAGGGTGCCATTCAGCTCGATCTTTGTTTAGTTATGAAACTCCTGTGATATTTTGGGGCTGATTGTCAATGATCTTCATACTGTAAAGCATCCGTCCCGTGAAAACAATGGGTGTTAGTGGAAAAACCGTCACATATGGTTTTTGGACAATGCTGTAGATTTTTTTTTGTTTGTGTATGTGAAATGCCTCGTGAGGAATGTGAGGACAGCAGACCAGTAGATGGACAAGATTAGGCCGGTTTATAGCCAAAGCATGTGAGGAAGGATCATTTGGGGAGGTTGGACAGCTGAGTAAATGTTGCCATCTAAAAGTTTCCATGCCATGTTTGCAAGCTGTTGTCT
This sequence comes from Labeo catla, assembly GCA_012976165.1. Taxonomy (NCBI): domain Eukaryota; kingdom Metazoa; phylum Chordata; class Actinopteri; order Cypriniformes; family Cyprinidae; genus Labeo; species Labeo catla. Next base: position 456,539 of record VONZ01000504.1, on the reverse strand, counting down.
TGCACATGGAGCGGCAACATTTAGTGGGGAACAGCAATGAAATGGTAATTATAGACTATAGGAGAGTGACAATTATGCTGTCTATGTCTTCTAGAAACCAGCGTGACAGAAAAATAACTAAACTTAATGAGTAAAATTAATGAATAAATTAAAAACACACTGTTTTTGTGTTACACAGATATCAATAAAGACCAAGTTACAAGTAAGTGAGAATTATTATTATCATTAATTATTACATTATTTTAAATGAGTAAAAACAGATGCATGTTTACTACCAGAACTTTGGACTCCAGTGCATATTGTTTATAAAAGTACACATCTATATATTTGACCATTTACTGTTTATATATTCTTTAGCAACATGTTACAATGACAAAGGAAGGTTTTACCAAGGAACTCACAACATGACAGCATCTTCCATTCCCTGTCAGCGATGGAACCAGCAGGTAAATGTTTGCCTTAAAGTCAGCATAACATCAAAAGTGACTAATAAACGTTCCTGCTCTTATTTTGTGTGATTATTTAATGAATGTTTTTCTATTCAAATTGTAATAACTAGTCCTGTCTCCTCTTCACGAAGTATGATGTCACCTAGGCTGCAGGGGCCAGGAAAATATTATTCGCAAATAGTCCTGTAATAAAGGTTACGGCAATAAGAGCAAATAACAATAGATTTGACAAAGATTGCTATTGGCATATGTCAAGATGCTCTGGAGGAGAGTTTGACCTTTTACCAACTCAAAAACCAAATGTGTAACTGAAAAGTTACTGTCCTCAAACAATAACCTAACCCAAAACAATCCAAATACTGAATGTTGGCATACGCTCGGTGACCTTCAAAAGATATATACACAGGAAACAAATGTTTTTAGTGTAAAAACAATGGAGGGTCAAAATACACAAATTCAAAGGTTTCCTTTGAAATGAAGTTTTGAATACAGAAGATTTTGTCTCTTTTCAAAACAGTGTGGAAAGGTTTAATGCATGCAGTGGGTTTAAACCTGGCAGTGCTGGAAATATCAGGGATAATGGGAATATTGAATTTAGCCACAAAGTTTCTTGGTTGACCTCTCTCTTTTTATCCTGTTAAGGATCCCCATCAACATAGACTCTCTGTAGATGTGATTCCTGAGTTGCGAAATGCAGAAAACTACTGTCGTAACCCAGGCGGAGAGAGTGACAGGCCGTGGTGCTACACAACAAACCCTAATGTACGCTGGGAGTACTGTCTGGTGCCCAAATGTGGAGAAGGTACATAAATGTATACCTGACTAATAAATAAGATCAATTAGAACACTAGAGTGGGTAACCCTAGACTGTCAGCTATCTCTGAAATATAAAACCATTTACCTCAACATGTTTTTCTTTTCTTCAGTTATGAGTGTGAAGACTGCACCCTCGATTACAAAACCGGTCCAGGTTTACCCACCTCCTCCTGTGTCTACAGCCTACTCAATGAGCGTTATCATCTTTATCATTTCTGGCTTTGCTGGGGCGGCCTTCTTTACCATACTCATCCTCATGTGCCACAGACGAAAGAAAATGTGGCAAAAGAGGAAAAGGTAAATAATGGACTGACAAATCTCATTTAAGTCACTCAATACAATTACCTGCACTGCTAAAAGGTTGATGGCTCAAACCTCAGAAAGGGCGATCCATAAGGTATGATGTGGGACAGTTCCAACTCTGCACCAACACACTCATCTATAATTATCAAGTGCTCTTGACAGTCTTAATTAGCTTGTTCAGTTGTGTTAGATCAAGGTTTGAGCTGAACTTGGCAGAAAGGTAGATCTTCAGGATCAAGATAGGGCACCTTTGATGTACCAAGATCAGGGGTAGGCAAGTTTGGTTCTAGCGAGTCCTGCAGAATTTAGCTGCACCCCTGGGAAAAAAAGAAACACATCTGCCTAAAGGCTTAGTAATCCTGAAGACACTGATTAGCTTGTTCAGGTGTATATGATTAGTGTTGGAGCTAAACTCCTCAGGAGAATGGCTCTCTAGGACTGAACTTGCCTACCCCTGACTACGATGTACCAAGCAGGGCAGAGGTTCTCAGCTCTGACCCTCAAGATCCACTTTCCTGCAGAGTTTAGCTCCAACCTTGATCAAACTCACTTGTCTGTAACTTTCTAGCAATCCTGAAGACCTTGATTAGCTTATTCCAAGGGTTCTTAACCCTGTTCCTGGAGATCTACCTTCCTGCAGAGTTCAGCTCCAACCCTGATCAAACACACCTGAACCAAATAATTAGGATCTGAAATAACACTTGATAATCACAGACAGGTGTGTTTGATCAGGGTTGGAACTAAACTCTGCAGGAAGGTAGATCTCCAAGAACAGGGTTGGGCACCCCTGGCTTATTCGGTTGTGTTTGATTAGGGTTGGAGTAAGTGGACCTTGAGGGCCAGAGTTGAAAAACCCCTGACGTAGGGTGTGCATTGGTATTGTCACGGGGTGAAGAATCACTCGATAAGGCAGGCTTAGTGAAAACAATTCCCGGAAGGTGGATTTTATTTACAATGAAAAAAAAAAGGTGAAAGAAGTGAAGCCGGTGAATGGTGCTTGACGTGGTTGGTGCTCTTCTATGCTCAGCGTCCAGATAGTGGGTGTCCAAAACGTGCTCCAAAAGAATCGGGGGCTGTCGGTCACTCGCTGCTGTCTGGGGGAACAGAGAGATAGGTTAGACAAGCGATACATTCGGCTTGAGACCAGAGTCTGTCTGATGTTCAGCGTTTGCAGCCTTTATGGCTATGGGCTGATTGATGGCAGCTGTGACCGATCAGCCCACGGTGAGGACGTGCAGGTGAGTTGCATTTGTTACCAGGGCGACGCTGATGAGTCCGGAGGCACTCGTCACATTATTAACATCTTGTGGGGTTCAGTTCCAATCCTGCTCCAACACATCCATCTGTAATTATCAAGTACTCTTGACAATCTTAAATAGATGGTTCAGTTGTGTTTGATCAAGGATTGAGCTTAATTTTGCAGGATCTACAGGATCTACAGGATCAAGATTGGGCACCCTTGATGCCCCAGGATGTACCACGTAGGGTGTGCATCGGTATCAACATCTGTTGTTGGTCCCTGTTAAACAATCAGTCCCAATTCCAATTCTAACAAAACATACAATCTAAATTACTCTAGAGGGGGGTATCGGACCCTACTCCTGGTGGGATACCTGCAGAGTTTGGGTTCAACACAGTCAAACCTACCTGAAATCAAGGTGTTCAGGATGAGTGTGTGTACTGGAGCAAACTGGAACTGAAATCTGCAGGAATACAGCCCGCCATGTGCAGGGTTGGCTATCCCAAAGGTAGGCAAGTTTGGTCCTAGAGCTCTGCTGTCCTCCAGAGTTTAGCTCCAACCCTAATTAAACCACCTGAACAAGCTAGATGCGTTTTTTTTTAGCGTTTCAGCTAAACTCTGCAGGACAGCGGCTCTCTAGGACTGAACTTGCCTACCCCTGGGCTATGCCATATCATGAAGGTACACCATTATGCAGAGTTTAGCTCTAATTCTACTCCAACACACTTGCTTGTAATTTTCAAGTGATCCTGGACATTTTGTTTAGCTAAACTCTGCAGGATGGTAGGTCTCCTAGAGAACTGAATGCCCTTGCCTATGGAAGCTCTTACCAAATGTGTACTTCAATTTGCTTTGGAAGTTATATTACCTAAACTATTAGGTAAATGCATCTAAACAACAAAGTTATGCTTCTATATTCAGTAGGGTGCTGGATACGCCTACTCTGACCACCCTCCCCTCAGAGCTCTTGCTGGACAGACTTCATCCCAACCCCATGTACCAACGACTGCCTCTCCTTCTCAACTCTAAGCTCCTCAGTCTCGAATATCCACGCAACAACATTGAATATGTCCGTGATATTGGAGAGGGGGCCTTTGGTCGGGTGTTTCAGGCAAGGTGAGAGCTACCAAATGTTACAAGCAAATATAACACCAATGGTGCTAATGTCTGTCCTTGTTTGCCACTGTCAGTGTTTATATGGACAGTCAATCATATGATCTCATTTCACCATGGTTGCAGTGAAGATTTTTGTCAAAGTGAACTTTTATAGTATGTGAATGATTAAGTGAACCCAGTTTTGATAACAATGACTGAACTCTTAGAAACTCTTTACTGACAGATAAACCGACAATGAATCAGCATGCAAAGGTTTGATGTATACAGACCAAACAGCCAAGTAGTCCTGATCTCAGGTATACAGAGACCCTTGGGAAGTACAGCAGTGGATAAAATGTATACACCATATGTCTGTCTCCTGAAATAGGATCTTGGATAGGTCTGGTAAACATGTGATGTGTTTCAATATGAAACTTCCCTGTAGACACTATCGTGTGAGCGAGCCCTGCCTGAGGAGGTTATTTATAGACGCCCATTAGAAAAGTGTTTACTTCTCCAGGAACACACAGGAGCCATCGGCACAGGAAGTGCAATCTCAATGGCATTCTGAGTTAGTTCTTGAGTTACTGCCATTGTGGTTCTGTTTCCAAAGTTTGGCGTCACCATTTAAACTATTTTGAAAGGGTTTATTGACCTGTTTAACAATTTATGAAAGTATGTACATAGAAATCTGGTGACGGTGGCCTATTACTCCTGTCCAAGTTTCTCAGTTAAGCAAGTCAGGCTATAATTCCTACTGCATTACCTCAGACGCATAGTAAAGCTACCTAAAAGCTCATAAAATTACTGATGTTCCAGGTTTGTTTTGCTGCAAATTTTAACTAATGCAAGCAAACTGTAGTTACTAGTTTCCATTGTGCCTTCTGTTCTTTAGAGCCCCTGGTCTTTTGCCAATGGAGCCGTTCACCATGGTGGCAGTGAAGATGTTGAAGGAGGAAGCTTCGGCTGATATGCAGAATGACTTCCAAAGAGAAGCTGCACTCATGGCTGAGTTTGATCACCCAAACATTGTCCGTCTCCTGGGTAATGTATCACAATATATGCCTTCAAAGGCTTCCACTATACATCTGCTTGAGGACTTTCCTAAAGTGAACCACATCTGCTTCCTATTACATGTATGTCCTTTCCTCAAGGGTACCACACAATCGAAAAAGCCTTAAAATAGCTTGACTTATCCATTTCAGAGTTGACCCAGTGTGTAACCCTGGATCAGTGCCCTCTGTGGCATTCCGGAACCAGATTCAATACCCCGACCCAGTGTTAGAATAACAGAGGGATATTTTTGGTTAGGTATCAACTGTTGGAAGTGTAATTAAGCCTGTCATTTGTGTATCTGTCATACAGGAGTCTGTGCGGTGGGGAAGCCCATGTGTCTCATGTTTGAATACATGGCCTATGGGGACTTGAATGAATTCCTGCGTCGGCGCTCTCCAACCCAGCAGCCAAGCCTAAGTCGGGATACCTTGACGTGCAGCAGTCTCGTGTCGGAACCTGAGCGTTACCCGCCCCTCAGCTGCCTGGAGCAGCTCTCCATTTCCAAGCAGGTGGCGGCAGGAATGGCCTACTTGTCGGAACGCAAGTTTGTGCACCGTGACCTAGCTACCCGCAACTGTTTGGTAGCAGAAAACTTGGTTGTGAAAATTGCGGATTTCGGACTCTCACGCAACATCTATGCGGCAGATTACTACAAAGCCGGTGAAAATGACGCCATCCCGATTCGCTGGATGCCACCCGAATCTATCTTCTACAACCGCTACACCAGCGAGTCAGATGTGTGGGCTTATGGTGTGGTATTATGGGAAATCTTCTCATATGGCATGCAGCCATACTACGGCATGGCCCATGAGGAGGTCATCTACTATGTAAGGGATGGAAATGTGCTTGCTTGTCCAGAAAACTGTCCACAGGAGCTGTATAACCTGATGCGTTTGTGTTGGAGCACTCATCCCACTGACCGGCCTAGTTTTGCCAGCATTCACCGCATCCTGGAAAGAATGCATGACCAGATGCTCAAATCTGGCCTTTCTTGAGCATCTCTAAAGATGCAATTCAAAGAATCAAAAAGATCAAATGATTAAGGAACTCCCAAAGAACCCTGAGGGATCTTGAAGAAGGATAAAACATTTAAAAGTATCCACAAGAGCTCAAGAAAACCCAGAGGTGAACTTACAGAGTCCTAACAAACCTTAAAGTACCCACAAATACTGAAGAACCCAGAGGAACACCGAGGAATGTGAAAGAGGCCTAAAATGATTGAAAAGGCTCACACACCTTAAGGCATACTGATCCCTCAAACTCTTTAAAGATGACCGCTTGCGTCATAGGATCTGAATTGTTTTTTTTTCAATGATGCAGATGTATGGCAGACATTAGATGACTGCTAGTCAAGGTTTGTGGTGATTCGTATTAACAGGATCACCAGTAATAAAGGTTAACATCTCGTAATACGGTGGATGGAGTGCAGTCACTGCAAGAATCTAGACTGAAATCTCTGCAAGCAGAGATATACATTATGATTACCTGTTATTTTTACTTTCATCGCTTTTGGGTCTATTTTGAGTTCAATTTTGCAAGTACTATGCATCTGTCTCTAACGTTCTTAGAAAAAGTTCATTCAAGAAGATGCTATAATGCTTCAAGCTTCAACATTTAAGTAGAATAGCTTATTCCAAAGTGGCACATCATCACTTTATTGTTTTATGTTGTAACTAAATAGTTTTGTTAATTTCTCATTAATTGATATTCCAAGATAAGTTGTTACTTTGTGTGCTTTCAGTATTATTTGTAAGTAGAAGTGAGTGAAACAATGTATCAGAGAATATTGTATGTAAAATATTTTTTAACAATTTCTTAAGATCATGTCTCGTTTTTCAATAGCATTTAATTGGTATTAATTGTATGTATATCACCATAAATTGAGACAAAACGATCTGCTTAAAATCAGCTTTTAATCATTTATCTGTTTGATGGCCCCTTCAGTCAAAAGTTTGAATTCATTATGACTATAACAAGCAATAAAAGCAATGAAAATTATGTATGGGAATTATGTAGTGACCAAAATATTAAATATATTAATAGCCACCCTTTCTCTACATTATAGCACAACATACAATGAAATCTCTATACATCCTGGTGCATTCTGGGATGTTTTATAAACAGTACTATAGCATTGTCCATGCGTGCCGAACGCTTCACTATCTGACACAAGTCACCGGTTTCATTTTCATTTCAGTGTATTTCAGCATGTCCACACTTCTGACAGATATTTAGATAAAATCTCAGAAAAAAAATGTTTTGGAAATTTGTTATCATTCACACATGGCATGACGCTTTTTGTAGTGTTATTATTATGTCATTATTGTGTTATTACACAATTTTAAACCAGCTCTGTTTTTATAGTTGTCCCATTAACTATATGAATAGATGTTGGATATGACTTGCTTGAAATAAAACTGTTTATTAAATTTCTCGTTGTTGTCTTGAAAACATGTTTATAAATAAAAACACCAATCCACAGTTCAAAAAGCAACATTAACAGTATATACGTAACTGTCAACACAAAATATGATTGATGTTGTAACATTATGAGATTATTAAGGAACTAATAGTCTTGTTTTTGAGTTTGTGGTTTGCTTCATGTTGCAGGCAGGGGGCAGTATTACATCACAGGGACTAAAATGACCTCATGGAGCATGATTTATGACACTACCTTTCTCTGCATTTGAGACGGTTTTTGCTGTAAGCATTCAAAACAGGAACTAGCTGAGACGGTATTAAATCACTCTGGCATTTAATGAAGAAAGATGGCGAAGGATTTACTTTCAACGTGTGTGGGACAGTTGCTGTATTCCAGTGTTTAATTCGTCATCTCGGAATGTCGGGTCACATCTGATAATCCTAGAAACACATTGTCTTTGCCATGAGGTTTTAACAGTTCTAGAAACCTCAAGGAGTAAGCGAGGCGAAACCACAAACGTCCTAATAGTAGTAGGCCAGGAAAAACAAGTGACGAATGGATTCACGAGCCGTGGTTCCTGCCAGCACGTTTGGAAGACGGAGAGGCCACAACACAACCGAGCGGGTGAATTTGGGCCTCAGTGATTTCTATTCAAACTGTACACTCTATCTGACCCTTGTGATGTAACTTGGTGAAAAACACTAAATTCCTGATCACCCCACAAGACACTTAATAAAAAAGCTGATTCTTTGTTACTATAATACAAAAAAAGTACTATTGAAATTGGATAGGATATTGCATTTCATAAGGGAGAAACAGAACTAATTTCATTATTCTGTTCAGCCATCTATAAAAAAAAAAAAAAATAAATAAATAAAATAAAAAAAATAATAATAATAAAATTGACTCCCACAGATTATTGTTTTGGTTTTATTTATTTATTTATTTATTTATTTTATTATTATTATTTTTTTAATACGGTATGCATTTCATACCATCCTATTTAATACTGTCTATTTATTTAGTGGTAAATTATCTCAATGATATGTAAAGCTATTCAAATAATAAAACTGTATATGTTTGACGTGTTTCATTTAACAATCAACTTTATTTCTTTAGAAATTAAAATAGACTAATGTAGAAACTATGTAGAAATAGAGCATGCAAACAAACACATAAATAAATAAATAAATAAATAAATGTGTAACAGGTAAGATCATTTGGTCTGGGAAGAGTGTAATGGGCAAAGTTTAAGTACATATTGAGATATTTTGGGTTCATATTTTGTTCGTTTTGAAATGTTGAGACATTGGGATCTTATAAATTCTGGTAGAGACATGTGAGCTTACTGGGGTCATTTTCTCAGGAGAAAGCAGGAAACCACAATGACCTGCGAGTCTCCTTTTGATCGTCATCTAATCTCACTCTAGGAATAACAGCTGAGATACTGATGAGATCCTCTTTTGCTCTTATATTTCTAAAGCCGTATTCTTCTTATTCTACAGTTTCTGTCTAAACCATCACAAACCAGTTTCTGGTCTATCTTGGGGTCTGACACAGGTTCTGTGAGTGAGAGGGTGGAGTATTATAAACCTGGGAAGTGGACAGTAGGTTGACTGTTCCCATTTTGGTAGGTTTATTTTGGACTTCAGAGCACGACTTGGTATAGCCGTGGTCCCCTACATTTCAGAATAGCAGTACTTGGATGCCTACTTGTATTTTGTAGTAAAACCTTATTGATTTACTTAACAGACACCACATTATGCATGCATGCACACTTGTCCAAGTTTAAAATGTACCATTAATATTCGTAAGGTTAGCTTGGGACGTCAGTTGACTAGCTGCAGCCTCTGCTTTATATTTTTATTTCTTGCAGGACTATAGTGTTATTAATATTACAAAGAATGTGAAAAATGACCCCAGTAAGCTCACATGTCTACACTAGAATTTATTAGATCCCAGTGTCTCAACATTTCAAAAAGAACCAAATATGAATTCCAAGTATCTTAATATGCACTCAAACTATGCCCATTAAACTCTTCCCAGACCAAATGGTCGTACATTTATTTATTTATTTGCTCGCTCTACTTCTGTATTAACAGTTTTTACATTAGTGGCCATATTAATTTGTAATAAACTAATGAAGTTGATTGCTAAACAAAAAAACTTCTATAAAATACAGTTATTATATGAGTGTCTTTACACATCATTAACATTTATTACCACTAGACAAATGAACAGTATAATATAACTTCATTTTATTAATAATGACAAATTTGCCATATTACCTGTATGAAAAAGTACACTTTAGCATATATATATATAGTCTTAGTCTTATATATATATATATATATATATATGAAGAGTTCAGATGCAAAATGAGCTAATAGCCATCTCGGTCAAAAATACGATAATGATACTGAGTGAATGCTCTCCACACATATTATACGTCCATCAAATACTTTTTCTTCAAACTCGCTAAAATCCCAGCCTCAGCCCAATCAGAAGTACCAGTACTTACATAGAAATCTATACATCTGAGCCTGATAAAAATGCATTTTTTAAGGAAAGACGTCAGATGGATTTAGCTTGTTTTGCATCTGAACTCGTCATATATATATATATATATATATATATATATACATTAAATTGCAATTAGAATGAAATTAAATTCATTTTTCACTTAAGTACTCTTTTAAAGTATATTGTTTCCGTGCTTTTTAAAAATATGCTAAAGTGCACTTTTTCACACAGCAAATTTCATTATTCTGTTGAGCCATTATTAATTAAAAAAAAATAAAAAGAATTTCAGGTAACTTAAAGTTGAAATTACTTAACTTGGTTTGAAATATGTTCGTGAAAACATGAGCTGCTATGATTTTTTATTTATTTATTATTATTATTATTATTATTTTGTTAGTGTTGCAGTACATTTGAAATAGTTTAATCTTTGCAGCACCTTTCATTAAATTGCAATTAAAAAATGAAATTTGCACTTAAGTATAAGTATATTATATAAAGTATTGTTTGCCTGATTATATATATATATATATATATATATACAACTTTAGCATATTTTTAAAAAGCAAGGAAACAATATACTTTAAAAGAGTATACTTAAGTGCAAAATTAATTTAATTTCATTCTAACTGCAAGGTAGAAGGTACAAATGTAAGGTGGTACAAATATTAAACAATTACTGCAACAAAAACTTCATTCATTCATTCATTCATTCATTCATTTATTCATTCTGTTTATTCTGTTTCTGTGTTAACAGTTTTTGCATTAGTGGCCATTTTAATTTGTAAGGAAATGTATGAAGTTGACTGCTATTATTTATATATTTATAAATATATATGTCTCAAAACAAAAATAAAAATCTTGGGAGTTTTATTATTTAATTTAATTTAATTTAATTTAATTTTATATTTTATTTTATTTTATTATTTAATTTTATTTAATTTTATTTTATTAATAATTGTTGAGTATAATAATAATAATAATAATAATAATAATAAAAGGCATCAGTAAATCATGGCAACTTCTCAAAATAAGTTGAGCAATTTCAACCTTTTTTCAAGTTATCTTAAATTCAGTTAGATTTTTTTTTTTTGGTATAATGCAATTTAAACAAGTTGATTATACTTAAAAATTTAAGGCAGGACTTAAGTATAAAATAGATGGAACCTTTTTTAATATACTTCTAAGTTTTGAATACATTAAAAATGCACATTTAGTAATAATGTAAAATCTAAATATTTGGTGTCACTTCGGATTAGGGAACACATATTTACTATTAAGTTTTCTCCCAAAAAACTCTGTTTATCAATAGTTTTAAGGTAGTTGTTAAGTTCAGGTAGGGTTAAGGGATTTAAAATATGGTTTATAAGTACATAATAAACAGCCAATATGCAAGTAATATTCATGTTCATAAGCAATTAGTTAATAGTGAACAGTGTTCCCTAATCTAAAATGTTCCAAATATTTAAACTATAGTTTTAGACAACTGGATCCCAACGTACTCTACATTCAAACACGGCTCTTCCTCACAGCTTCATGATAGCTGTCTGAGAAACTCCATGTCTACTATCACACATGACTAAAGAGTAACGCAAACACAGAGGAATGCCGACCCCAGCTGCTCTGGTTTATAGTCTTGGCCATGTTCACGCAAAAACTGAAGTCCAATTGTCCTGTGGAATCTCTTTGGCTGTATGTTTCACATACCAGGCATTTTCACGATTGTTTTACAGATATAACACACGTTCCTATGGAGGCCAAAAATGAAGCCAGCGAGGGTCTGTTTTTTATAGTTCTTGTAAATTAGTGACATCAGCATTGACGGAATAATATCCCCGTCACTCGTCAGCCTCCTCTGAACGCGAGGATTTCCTACCGCTTTCAGGAAATGTGGAAAACTCAATTTTGCTGTAATTCTGGAAAATATCTGTCGACTGCAAACCATGACATTACGGGGTAATTGACACATTTTTCCTTCACAGGAAAACAACTAAATATGTCAGCATATGTATTCTAGTAAGTCCAACACTGAAATGCAAAACCGTGTTATATATAAATGATGCACCAGATGAGGATTTGACTCATATACAGATTTATTTTAAGAAGGTTCACTAATTGAATGACATTATTATGTGAATGTTACCATACAGGATTTCAGAGCTCAAACTTCATAGGGGAACAAGTATCTGAAATGGTCACATTTACTGAAATGAACAGGAAACATACTGTCGCTTTTCAACCTAGAATGAACCTGTGGCCCATGACCTGTCGAGCACAGCTGTCTTTTCTGGACGGACGTTATTTGGAGCAAGACTTGCAACAACGCTGGAACATTTGCTGCTCGGTTAAAGCGGAAAATAAAGAGGTTTTATAGGTTGTTTTCCTGGTAAGACACAAAACGAACAGTTCACACTGAATTCGATGCATATTTTCACTGTAAAACGTATGACAATGTTAGTATGTTTTCGTAAGACTACTGATAATACTGATATGTTTTAGAAATATAGCATCTCAGCCAAAACTCCTCTTTTTGTCAAAGTGTGCAAATCTTCAAATTTCAGCCATATTAATGTCGATTCGTTCTCATTACACACAATGCTATATCAAACATGAATAAACATTAAAACAATACTGTCAAAATGAAATAGGGTACAAAATACTCATTTCATTTTAAACTGGAGGTTATTTCCTGAGAGACTTTCCCTCTTATGTACAATACGCCATACACTGTAAAACAACAGAACAAAAAAACAACAAAAAAACACAATTTGTTGAGTCAACTTAAAATAATTTGTTACCCTGCAGATTTACAATCAACTTAAAATGTTAAGTTGTACTAAGTGAAAACTTAGATATTTGAGCTGACTGAACAAACAAGTTGGTTTGTTAAACTTAAAAGCTGGGCTTGTTACTGCCTTAAAATTTTAAATAGAAAGAACTCAAATATCTAAGTTGTCACTTAATACACTTTTAACGTTTCAAGTTGACTAAACTAGTTGAAAGTTGATTGAACTTAAAATTTTAAGGCAGCTGGGAAACACATTTTTTTAAGTTGAATCATTAAATTGTTTTTACAGTGTATAAAGCTGTTAATTTCACAGATGTTAGCATTATAGTATGTTAAACTTTACAGTCAAGTTGAACTTTCCTACAGCGACCCAACAAGTTTTCGAACACTTAAAAGTCACACTTACGATTTGTGTCATTTTTCTGAGAATGATTTTTGTAATTTAGTTAACTGTTGTTGAAGCGATTTTAGTGGAAAGTTAGTTCCTCTTCAACTGTTTAGAGGAATATTTCATAAAAAGTGTCATATTAATGTAACTTAAATATCCAAATACTTTTTTGGGCCGCTGTATATATTCTGTAAAAAAAATAATTTGTAGAGTCTACTCGAAAAAAAATTGTTACCCAGCCGCCTTAAAATTTTAAGTTCAGTCAACTCAAAAAAGTTTAGTCAACATTAAATGTTAAGTTGAACTACGTGACAACTTAGATATTTGAGTTGATTCAACTTAAACTTTTAAGGCAGCTGGGTAATTTACACAGCTTTTAAGTTTAACAAACCATTTTTTTTGTTAAGTCAACTCAAATATCCAAGTTGTCACTTAGTACAACTTAACATTTCAAGTTGACTAAACTTATTTTAGTTGGCTGAACTTAAAATTTTTAAGGCAGCAGTGTAACAAATAATTTTAAGTTGACTCAACAAATTGTGTTTTTTGTTTTTGTTTGTTTTTTTTACAGCGTAGGGCTAACCTCATATACTAAAACACTTGTCCTTCCATATTTGGCCAAAATGTTATTTTGTATGATTGAATTAGATTTTAAAGAAGTTGTTTAGAACAAAAAGACAATATTAAAAAAAAATAAAAAATAGCTATACCTTGGTTCAAATGTTTAACTTTAAACAATACACATTCCCTTTTTGACTAACATATGAATATATACACATATTATATACATACGTACATATGGTGGTATATGAAGTTAAGACGTTTTCGATAATTTAATTTTCATCATGTTGAAACATAAGAAAATTTTAAATTCTTTCAACATGATTACAGTTGATTTTCATTAAGACTATGACACAAGGTGTGTTGCATCACTTCAATGAATCAGTCAGTTCTGTGGTCACAAATTGACATTCATAAAAAATAATTTTCATTTGTACTATTATTTTGTTGTAGAAAAGTGTACAGAATACCTTTAAAACTGAATATAATTCATTAACTCTAAAAAATAAAATACTTAAGGCACAAATGCTGATCCCTGTTGAAAATGGGAATGATTTAATCCATTTTTTGAGACAACGTTTGTTGAGTAAATTAAAGTATTTTTTAAAGTATAAGTTTGCTCAGGTTCACATTAATATTTCATGGTCCTTGTCATGTGAAATTTAACTTCAAGCATTAATCTACATTCTAAACCTTTCGGACCCATAAATGATTTATTTGGCTAAAAGACGTGTTATCGGTCAAAAAAAAAAAAAGAAAAGAAATATGTTTTTTAATGTTTTTGAAAGATGTCTCTTATATATGTGTCCTTGAAACAGTTTCCACTCAGAATTGCTAGTAAATTTAACAGTACAAAGAAATGGAAAAATGTAAAGTAACACATCGAATTAAATAAAATTTTGAAGTAGAAAGAATTATTATTATTATTATTATTATTATTTATTTATTTTTTTTATTTATTTTTATTTTTTTTGTGAACCATACTTAATAATCTTTGTTTTATGTAAAAAAACTAAGCTTTGTTTTTCACAGTTTATGCTCACCAAGACTGCATTTATAAGATCAAAATAGCAGTAATATTATGGAATATTATTAGAATAAAAAAAAACTGTTTTCTATATGAATATATTTTAAAATGTAATTTAATCCTGTGATGTACAACTGAATTTTCAGCATCATTACTTCAGTCTTCAGAGTCACAAAATCCTTCATAATAATTCTAATATACATTAAAGAAGTCTCTTATGCTCATCAAGGCTGCATTTATTTGATCAAAAATACAAAAAAAAACAGTAATATTGCAAAATGTTATTACAATATAAAATAATGGTTTTTATTTTAATATACTTTAAAATGTAATTTATTCCTGTGATGCAAAGCTGAATTTTCATCAGCTGCTAGTCTTAAGTGTCACATGATCCTTCAGAAATCATTCTAACATGCTGATTTATTATTAGAATTATCCATGCTGGAAACAGATTTTTATTTATTTATTTATTTATTTATTTTTCTGGAACCTGTGATTCTTTTTTTCAGGATTCTTTGATGCATATCAAGTTAAAAAGAAGATCATTTGTTCAAAATATAAATATTTTCTAATAGTGTAAATCTATGCTATCACTTTTTATTAATTTAACACATCCTTGGTGAATAAAAGTAAAAAAAAAAAAGAAAAAATTGGCAGCATTTTTTATAATGATAAAAAAACAGCATATTAGAATGATTTCTGAAGGATCATGTGACTGGAATAACAACTGATGAAAATTCAGCTTTGCATCACAGGAATAAATTATATTTTAAAGTATATTAACATAAAAACTATTATTTTATATTGCAATTAAATTGTGCAATATTAATGTTTTTTTTTCTGCATTTTTGATCAAATAAATGCAGCTTTGATGAGCATAAGAGACGTCTTTACATTACATCCCAAACTTTTGAGCGGCAGTGTGTGTGTGTGTGTGTGTGTGTGTGTGTGTGTATATATATATATATATATATATATATATTAGTATTCTTTAAATAAAGTGTATATTAAACTAATGTTTGATCAATAAAACATCAATTATAATTTTATTTATATATCTTACTTTTTGAATGGTAGTGTATCACAGTTTTCACAAAATGTCACAGTATCACTGCTTTTATTGTATTTCTGAATAAATGTAGCTTTGGTGAGCATAAGTGGCTTCTTAAAAAAAAAATATATATATATATATATATATATATATATATATTCCAAACTTTTGACTGATGGTGTATTTTTGGGTGTTCTGTTTGGTGGCTTTGTATCATAGGGATGAACCTGCAGTGCAAAATAAATGTGTAAAAAAAAGCAAAAAAAAACAAACAATCAAGTACTTCGCACAGGTCACCAAAATAATTTCCCAGTGGTCCCTTATGTGCACTCTTTCTTTCTAGTGCAAACTGATGGACAGATTCACTGGACACTTCACTACGCCCTTCACTTCAACACCCACTGTACAACACAAAAAAATAACTTCTCCATTTACAACACTCTGGCCAAAAAATTACAACTAGCCAAAATACTCATTTAACTTTTCCATACTTTTTCGGGAACAAATACGATTTGTGTTAAACTGGCTATTTAACCCTCTTGGATTAGCCTTTAAATAGTTCAATATCATGTCAAAACATTATAAAGACAGAAAAAGCACAGAAAACTTCATAACCACAAGTCTTTTGCTGATGAAATGCCTTTTTCACAGTCTCTTCTCGCTTATGCTAAGTAGATCCCGACCCGCGTCGAACCTCAGACCACCGAATGGTCGTTATGGTGCCCGCCGGTCAGGACCGTGTGGTTGATGGAGGACGCAGAGCGGTCCGAACCCTCTGCTGTACCGTTCACATTCTCCTGACGCTGACAGCACAGGATCTGTTTGAACGTGATGCTCATCTCCTTGTCCCGATAGGAGTATATGATAGGGTTCATGGCAGAGTTGAATTCTGCTAAAAGAAGGAAGAATTTCTCATAGGACAGGACATTGCAGTTGGAGCAGACCACGTCCAGCAGGAGAAGCACCAAACCAGGCGTCCAGCACACGATGAAAGCGCCTGGAAAACAAGAGAAAATGGATGTGGCTCATGAGTATTTGAGGACAGAGAAAGGTGTTTTTCTGTACTGATTTAACCAGTCTTTGCAAAGTGGTTTTCAAAAGACCCTTCAGAAGAAGTTCAAAGACCCTTAACAAAAAAGGTAAAACATAGATATAGGATGATTTTGAAGTTGAGGGAGAACATGAGATGGGAGTTTTTCGACATACCCTAACTGTCATGAACAGGAAAAAAACTGTCCAGTCAGAGTAAGACAAGACAAGCGTTTGGCATTAAAAAGTATATAAATTGTAGTATTTTTATTAAAATAACCGATCATTTCGTTAGATAAGACCCTTGTTCCTCAGGTGGGATTGTTTACAACAGCATTTGGGATCATTTGAAGTCGCATTTAAACTGTATTTTGGAAGTTCAAAATCAGGGCACCATATCAGTCCATTATATGGAGAAAAATCCTGAAATGTTTTCCTCAAAAAAACATAATTTCTTTACGACTGAAGAAAGAAAGACATGAACATCTTGGATGACAAGGGGGTGAGTACATTATTTGTAAATTGTTGTTCTGGAAGTGGACTTGTGCACAAGCAAAAATCCATTGAAGGTATTACTTACAAACATGAATGTAAGTAATAGACATGTATTTAAGTAATAGATAAATCACTGGTATAATCACTGGTGGTTTATTTCAAGTATAGAAATGTAAAACTTATGCAGAAACCAAGCAGTTAGAGTGCAAAAGCAATATACAAATAGCAAACTTTAAATATGACGTTAAAGGAGACGTTCACTTCCAGAACAAACTTTTACAGATAATGTACTCAACCCCTTGTCATCCAAGATGTTCATGTCTTTCTGCCTTCAGTCATAAAGAAACTGTTTTTTGAGTAAAAAATTTCAGGAGCTTTCTCCATATAGTGGACTTCTATGGAATCTATGAGTTTGAACTTCCAAAATGCAGATTAAATGCAGCTTCAAAGGTCTCCAAACGATCCCAGCAAAGGAAGAAGGGTCTTATTTAGCGAAACAGTCAGTTATTTTCTAAAAAATGTACAATTTATATACTATTTAACCTCAAATGCTCATCTTATCTAGCTCTGTGTGAACTCTGTGTAATCCGGGTCAATACAGTTAGGGTATGTAGAAAAACGCCAATCTCATTTTCTTCACCAACCTCAAAATCATCCTACATTGCTGTAGAAGTCCCAACCCAGTGTTTACAAAGTAAACATGCAAATGAGGTCAAACACCCTTTACAAAAAGTGGTAAAATGGCGATGTAGGACGATTTTAAAAATGAGATGGGAGTTTTTGCGGAGCTAGACAAGTTAAGTATTTGAGGTTAAAAAGTATTTAAATTGTATTTTTTTTTTTTTTTAAGAAATTAACCAATTGTTTCACTAGATAAAACCCTTCTTCCTCAGCTGGAATTGTTTAGAGCCCTTTAAAGCTGCATTTAAACTGCATCATTGGCACCACTGAAGTCCACTATATGGAGAGAAATTCTGGAATGTTTTCCTCAAAAAACATAATTTCTTTACGACTGAAGAAAGAAAGACATGAACGTCTTGGATGACAAGGGGGAGAGTAAATTCTGGAAGTGAACGTCTCCTTTAGGTTCACATTGGTCTGAAGAAAACTTACAAGTATAATTAATAGTATAAAAACAATGAAATGTCTCAGGTTACGCATTGCAACAATGGGTCCCTGAGAATAGAGAATGAGACGCTGCGTCCCCTAGAGGTTGCTGTGCTGGAGGCATTCCCCATAGCGCCCTCTTGGAGACACAGTGAGCGTTCCCTTGCAAAGGGGAACGTCTTAGGTTATGCACGTAACCATGGATCCCTGAGAATATGGAATGAGATGCTGTGTCCCCTAGAGCAGTGGTTCTCAACCCCATTCCTCAGGGCCCACTGCTCTGCACATTTTGTATGTCTCCCTCATTTAACACATCTGATTCAGATCATCAGCTCATTAGGAGAAAGATCCATGAACTGAACTGAGTGTGTCAGATTCAGAAACGTACAAAATGTGCAGAGCAGTGGGCCCTGAGGACTGGAGTTGAGAACCACTGCCCCAGAGGATGCTATGGGGAATGTCTCCAGCATAGCACCCTCTAGGGGATTTCAAACTTACACTTGAAATAAACTTAAAAGTATTATGTTCATAAAACAAAACAAAACAAAAATGGCAAATTTAGTCTTAAGAAGTATAGAAATAGAATGCTTAGAATTATACTGCTAGCACTACTACTACATACAGTGTAGGCCTACTTTTTTACATAAATTGTAAAATTTTCTAAGAGAGGTGATAGAAATGTTTAAAATATTTCATTCAATACTTAAAAGTATTTATAATTCATTTGAAACTGGTCTATTTTAGGAAATATTTGTAAGATAACATTAGCTTAGCAACATGCTAATGGCAAGCTGTATAAAGAGTTTCAAGTCAAGTCTCCTAAACTGTAAAAAATATATATATATATATATATATATATTTCAAAATTGATAATAAAGCATTACACTAAGGGTAAATAGTATATTTTCTTAGCGAGAGAGGCTATTTACACTAAGTGAAAATAGTATATTTTCTTAACAATAGATGCAATTTGATGTTGTAAATAGCAATTTGATGCTATTTACACTAAGTGAAAATAGTATATTTTCTTAACGATAGATGCTATTTACACTAAGTGTAAACAGCAATTTGATGTCATTTATACTAAGTGAAAATAGTATATATTTTCAGGCTTTTATAATACTTATTGCAAATAGATACCTCAGTATTGTAGTACATTAAAAGAGTGTGCAGTAATTATGTATTGAGTGTAAATTATAGTTTTAATTGAATTGATTAAATGGATGCTGCCTTATTGGAACAATAAGTCCTCCCTACACCTACCCTAACCCTGGCTGATACTTTATTTTCAACTTTTCAATTATTTCCTTCATTTTTATTGAAAATTGAGATTTGAAAAGGGAGGAAAAAAAGTTCGCCAGAAGGCAGATTTGAACCTGGGTCAGTTGCATCAAAAAGAGTAGAACACATGTGTTGACCATCCCCATAACACAGTGGTGGGCGGAGTTAGTGTAAACAGCCTCTGCCAACAAGGCAGGCTATTTGCACTTAGTGTAAATAGACACTCTGCTTCAGTTTTTCTGG
Source organism: Labeo catla (assembly GCA_012976165.1). Classification (NCBI taxonomy): domain Eukaryota; kingdom Metazoa; phylum Chordata; class Actinopteri; order Cypriniformes; family Cyprinidae; genus Labeo; species Labeo catla. The sequence continues at coordinate 436,668 of VONZ01000504.1, read as the reverse complement.
TTCAAAAGTTCACTTTTAATTTGCAATTATTTGTGAAATAAACTAGCAATTTTTGATAGTAAACTGCTTTTTTTCCAGTGTATGTGGTTTGTGTAAAGACAGTTTTCTTCAGGGATGCTTTGTTAGAAGGTAGTTTTCTCTATAGGCAGCACAGTAAGTTTTGAAAGAGCGGATATCTGGCTTTTCCATTACTAAGAGAAGGGCAGGGTTGCATCCCAGTGATTAAAATTATCCTTATGGTATATTTCCTTTGTGCCAAACTTTTTCTTTTCTCACAAATCTAACCCGACATGTCTTCGACAAACCAAAAATGTTTACTGAATAGGAACATTTTGGCTACAGTTGCTATTTTGCAAGACAGAAATACATTTGCAAGAGCACTGCTCTTCTTTTAGTCGAACGCAGCTGCTCTTGAATGGTTTACATCACTAGAAAGTTATGTGGAGACTCTCAGCAGTTAGATAAACTCCAAGCTGCTTCCAGCACGGCTTTGCCACATGTTTCGCTCTTTCTGAACAAACCCAGAGACGAGGGGGGACTCCGTTTGAAGTAAAGACCCTTTCCACAAAACGTCCTGTTTGTTTGGTGTACTCGAAAACTTGATGCCACTTTAGATTCATTGTTCTTTTGAGAATAATGAATCTCTAAATGAAAATATACTCAAAATGAAGATGGCTTCCATCAAAAGCATTTGACTGTGGGTTCAGCTGTGAGAATGAAGCTGGGTCGAGAGCTTCTTTTACACAAACAGCTCAGAAAACTAATTTAATACAGGTTAGTAACAACTAGTTTTGGATGAGAAAAAAATTCCAGGAATGTATGGTTAATATGGTTTTGGTTGAACCTAGTAAGGATTCGAATTCGAATAAATTGGTCTTGACTACAACATTGCTGTGAACTGTGATCAGATCTGAAGTCCTGCTGATGTCATGCTCTCTCTGAAACATTTTAGTAGATTTTATTAACTATATTTATTTCATCTAATTTAGGATGAAATCTGACATTGGTTAAATGGGAATTTCATCCACCAAAACACAATCCTGATTTAATTTTGCACATTTGAGTGATCTGTAAGTGGCATTATCATGACATGATACCTCCTCGCACATTTCCGCTTACAACTAGATGTAATAATCAGATGTACTTTATCCCTAATCTGCGTCTCATGTAATAGCAATTAGTTTGATGGATAACTGTGTTTGGGGTAAGTATTTTTCCCAGTGCTGTACAGGCACACAAAGTCAAATCCACGGGTGCAGTGTTGAGCAAAGTTACATTCACAAGTAATCCATTACAATATTATGTTACTATATGAAAAAGTAACTAATTGTGTTACTTAGTTACTTTTAATGGAAAGTAATGCAATGTCTCTCAACACAGGAACAGGAGAGCTGTCAGTGAACATGTCAGTGTTGTAAATTTAAAAGTAGTGAGTTACTTTATTAGGTACTTAAAAAGTAATCTGATTACATATCGTGTGTCACTTGTAATTCATTACCCTCAATACTGTTAATGAGTGAATGAGTGTTTGGGACTTTATAGTAAATTGATTAAAACTGAGCAAGTTATGATTCCAAACAACAGTCAAAGCACCCAAAGTACGTTTGTTTAGCAATGCTATGTTATTTCACCCTTCATTCTGGATATCGTAACTACATGAGGATATTAGTTAGGTACAAATCAGCTTGTAAAGACGTCCCTCACCCTTCATTAAAGCTCTCTTCAACTTTCAAGCTGAATAAGCAGTTAAATTGGCAGCTGCTCAAAGCTTTGCTTCATCTTTTTTGCTTCCCAGGATTTCAATTTATTACTTCCGCAAAGGCTTATTAGCACCATCAGGCACAATGACTGGGGTGTTCAGATGAACACTGCAAGAGATTCAGGTTCAGAGGCAAAATAATTTTGCCAAGTCGTGTGAATGTTGGGTTCGCCTAGGAAGTACTTTATGGCTTTCCTTGACATCAGCGAGAAAGGAAAACATGCCTTAATTGATTTGGAAAGTAGAAGTCAAGCGATTCATTGTTGTTGCCAGTTATTTAGCACGTTTACACTTTTTGCAACAGACATCCTAAAAGAAATAGCATGATACTAACTACTCTTTATTATTGAGTGTGTTCAGTTGGTGCTGGAAAAGTAGGAACCACACACAAAAGGTGTTTTTCGTTCCACTTCACTGCTTTTCCATTGGTTTTCCATGTAAAGATGCTCTCAATGGACACGGTAGACTTGCATTTCACATATTTTGCTGCGTTTCATGCATGACACAATGTTATATACTATGCAGACTGGCTGCATGCAAAAACGAGCATACAGCATGAGCAGTGTAGTCCAATTCACAAACATATTCCTTTTATAAAACAGTCCTAAATCATTCACAAAACAAAAAGTCACTATTGAATCAAACAAAGCAAAACAACAAACAGAGCCAAAAAAGTGAAGTAGTATTTAGGTGCCATGTTTGTTATGTAGAACAATTAGCTAGAATATTAATTAGCAGAAGTTATTACTTCGCCTGTGTGATAATGTCATTACCAAGAATTCTTTTGTTCAATCAATGTGGTTTGAATAACGGATGTGCAGCAAAATTAATACTGTTAAGCAGTGAGTTATGTTGTTTTACAGGAAACACGCCTCTGATTCTCTGTCTAAACCACAAATAATAATAAATTCTAACTTCCATGCTTAAAATAGTTGTTATTTGACCTACTTGTCAGCAATTATATTGAGTTGAGTAGTCATTTTACAGCCACTATCATTTTGCTGCTTCCAACAACACTTCATAATCACATGTCAAACCTTGACTCATCTGAGATAAGTTCTCTCAGCAAACATCAGGTCATCTTTAACACTAAGAATGCAGAAACTATCAGTGTCTATCAACATTAGCCGCCCACCAGTAAAAGTTATCTCTGCAAAACAAGTGCTATCTTTTTTTTTGGCAAACTTGACAACACATGGCCAAATGTTTGTGGTCAAAAATATGCAGCATTAGCAGGAGGTTGATGGGAACTCAGTGAGAGGGCAACACCTGTGGAAGTGCTTAGTGCATGCTTTGCATAGTTAACAGCAGATTTGGGATGGAAGGATTTGGCAAAGGCATGCTCATTTGTTCAGCCCTACCCATTTAAACAGCTTTTCCTACGACTTTCATGGGATTCAGCACACGAACCAGATTTCTAACCAGATATTTACATATTGAAGTCTGAAAATCCTCTTAATGAAATCTTTATATAATCCCTATTAAGTCTATGTTTTCCTCAAATATAGAACTATTTAAAGTTTAGTTATATTATACTCTCTAGAAGTCAGTGTGTTTGGCTGATTTTATTTTATTTTATTTTTATGTATTTTACATTTAGGTTAATTTTATTTATTTATTTATTTTCATGACTGGATTAGCATAGTGAATGGAAAGCTGATGCTTAAACCATTAATTGCAGTTATTTGTTGTTTACATCTGACAGAGCTGAGGAAATCTCATTAGTGACATTTAAATGAATGCTTGATAAAAAGATATGCTGATATACTTGCATAACCTTCAAATCATTGCAGCCTCTTGGGTGTGATGTTTATATTTCTTATGAGCTATGATTCTGTCAGTTTCTGGTATTCACAAAGGGCAAGGTGCCAGTAAATTCAACAAAATATTTTAGTTGCACGCAGTTTGGAAATGCAATGGTCAACTTATTTGTTTTTAAAGATGAAACTATCATAAGGAGAAAAAAAATGAAACATTGACATGCAAATTCATGTTTTTTTTTTCTTTTTCCAAAATTATCTGTATGCTTTGCAAGCATGTCTGAATTAGTCATGTGATCCATTAATGCTGATAAGGCAAGAAACGAGAAAATAAAAAGCCAACACTGGCAAAATGTATTCCGAATGAAACGCCCTGCTGCTTTACACCACATGAGTCCCGATGTCTCTTTTCTTGAGGAGCGGAAACTGCTCCTATGATTTCATCACCACTGTAACTATGTTATTCAAATGTACTTCATACGCCCTTGAGTAACTCTCAACAATGGATGAGTCATGCCTTTTAGAAGCCACAAAACTGATTTCGTTTTAGGTTGTGGAAATCATTTGGAACAGTGTGAGGAGATACAGTGTCTCATTGTTTCCTGGAAAGTTCATTTTGGTGGACAGTACATGGAAACCTGAATTTTGGGTGTGATAATGGACACCAGTGTTGCCAGATCTCACTAGAAAAACAAGCAAAGCACACTCAAGTTGCTTATAATTAACCATGGAAATGCAATAAACCCTATACTGAAATAACCTTGTTAAAACATCTTATAGCTGGTGACATCTGTTTTGTAGCAGTCTTCTGCATTTGGCACGTTCTTTTGACCACACCTTTTTTTTTTAGTAACCACTTCCTGCTACATAAGTTCGCTTCTATATATTTTTAGGTGCAAGGTGTGAATTGATGTTATCAGAATAAACCAAAGATGGTCTATGAGTGTTTATGAGCATTGATAATATAAGCATAACACACAGAGTGAGATTAGTTAGAGTAAAAATTTGAATAAAAATAAAAATAATATTGGACCCAACAATTTATAAACAACACTCACATCTGTAAGAAATGTAGTCCTATTTCTGGTCTCATAGTACTGTAATATATTTTGAAGGATTATGTTGTTTAAACATTAATTACACACTGTACCATGTTAATAATAGTTATACATCTCTTATCTCCAGGGTGAGATCACAGTCTACAAACGGTGCTTTCATCCAGGCCCCTCGCTTTCCATTCTCTCCAGAGGTTCAAGACAAGCTCTGCCCGGTCCAAACAACAACAGTACTGTTTCCTGCACAGCGCTTGTGCAGCGGGACACTGCACCATGACTGGGTTCCTTTTTTTCCAGGCCAGGCTTCACTGGAGGAGCCGGCGAGGCATGACACTGATGCAGTGCAAGGCAAACAGTGGAACTGGCTGCAAGACCACTATGACGGGCCCTCAGCTGTAGACTAGTCAAGGGCTACATTGTTTGTTGACTTGAAATTGGCACAATAGAGCAAAGGGTAACATATGACGTAGCATTTAGGTAAAGTTGCGTATATATGTATGGGCTTTTGGTGGTTTTGAACAACAGCTTGGGGGCTGGTGCGTAAATGTATACTAGCATTGACAGGAAGCGGACACATGGGATTTTGCCAAAAAGGCAATGAGTGTGAACAGAAATTGGAGAGAACAAATTGATCCCAGGAGCAAATTTTCTAAAGCACAGATTCTCAGAGAACATGTGCAGTTTGGCTCCATAATGCTAATATCCACAATGTAGATATTTGCGGTAGACCAAAAAAGGATTAATGGTCATTTCATGTGGTTTGTTGCAAAGATTTGATAGTCAAGAGAATTGACCTTCATGAGGTTTCCCACCATTTTAAAATAATATTAAAAATGAGTGCGGACAATTTGTTTGTTGAACAAGTCATTGTGGTTAAAGACCATCTGCTTATGATTGCGCCATTGTAATAAAGGATATTACTGCTTTTTTACGTAGATATAATCTATCTGGAAGTGGAACAGTGTGAGAAATGACCCTAACTGGACATGTCATATACTGTCCATGCTTCCAAATTTGCTCACTTCCCAACCATATCCACCTTTTTCCTGACTGCTGAGCATCGCTATAATGGACTTCTGTTTGCATGCTCTCACCTCATCTGAAATCCATGTTAAAACAGGCTAAAAAATATTGACTGAATTAATTAAACTAAAATGTTTTCTATATAACTAAATATAATAATGTGTGTAGGGTTAAGTTGTGCTATTGTTGGCTGCCACAGTAACAGCAGAAAGATGAATTCCTGTCAAGTACTTGTTTTGCATTCCAAATCTAATTTTGCATACCAAATATAATATCATTTTCATAGGTTAACGGTATATTATCAGCTTAGTACAGTTCCAGAATAAAAAACTCCTGATCATTTCCTCACCCCTATGTCACCCAAGAGTTCATGTCTTTCTTTCTTCAGTTGAAAAGAAATTAAGGTCTTTGAGGAAAACATTCCAGTATTTTCTCATTGAAGTGGACTTCAAAAGTGCCCAACGGGTTGAAGGTCCTATCTGCAGTTTCAATGCAGCTTCAAAAGGCTCTACACAATCTTTATAAATGTCTTATCTAGCGAAACAATCTGTCATTTTCTAAAAATAAATAAATACATAAATATGTATATACTTTTTAACCACTTATGCTTGTCTTGCACCAGCTCTGTGATGCACAGCTTGTCCTCAAATTTTTATTGTGGAAGTTAACTAATCCTTTAATTTGACTAAAAACACCAGAGACTGGAAATGTAAAGCATCGTTCCAGTTGGGCGAGACTTCCGCATTCAGGAAACAGGTGGATAGCAGGCAGAACATAGTATGTGAAATGAGTATGTCTGAATCCACAGACAGTAGGTGAAAAGAACCTGAATGACTTACTGCTTCTGTTGAAATGATGGGGTGCACATCTGATGGACACTTTACTATCTCATAAGGCCATGGTTTTGTGAATGATAGTGAGCGATGCTCACAAACTAATGCCTTAAGTCACATGACAAAGCCAACTTGACAGATATAGTACATCTGGATTACATTCATACTATATAGAATCGACATTGTAATAATCACAAAATTCGTTCTGCAGCACATGTAGTAACTTCTCAGGCAGAATGTGATTTTAGAAGAACCATTTCAGATACGAACACAAGAAACAAATGATTCAAATCTTAGCTTGCCCCACAATAATGAAAACATCTTCTCTATTTATACCAGGGATAGGCAACTTCGATCCTGAAGTGCCGCTGTCCTGCAGAGTTTAGCTCCAATCTTAAAGAAAACTCATCTGCCTGTATCATTAGTAATCCTGAAGACACTGATTAGCTTGTTCGGGTGTGTTTGATTATGACTCAAGCTAAACTCTGCAGGACAGTGGCACTCCAGGGCCGGCGTTTCCAATCCCGGATTTATACCCAACACAATCAGACTTTTAGTTTTTGATCTGTTGTCATATATACCATAGTTGTCCAACTCGGCTATTGGAAGCACCAACCCAAATAAAGGGGTTCAGAATTACTTGAAAACAACAGCCAAATGTGATGTGAAATGAGGTTGGAATTTAAGTCTACAGGATAGCGGCCTTCCAGGAGCAGGGTTGCCTACCCAGGGTTGGTTCCCAAACTTGTTCCTGGAGCGCCCCAACACTGGACATATAACATGTTTCTTTGTCTGTCACACCGATTTCAGTTTCTACTCTTGACCTGATGACCTGAATCAGGTCTGTTTGATTAAAAAGACATGCAAAATGTGCAGTGTTTGGGGCTCTAGGACCAAGGTTGGAACTACTGTGCTATGCTGCTCTTGAAGTCTCACTATCCTACAGAGTTCTTGAATCTTAACCTGAATCAACTATTCAAGGTCTTTGGGATTACTATAAACAGCCAGGCAAGTGTATTGGAGCAAGTTGGACCTAAACTCTTAAATGCTGGCCCTCCAAGCCTGAAGAACAATTGAATGAAGGCAGGACTTACTCAACACAATCACAACCATTTTTATCATAGTTCTGGTTCTACCTCTTGGAAGACTACCATCCTGCAGAGTTTAGCACCAACCCCAATCAAACACTGAACAAGCTAATCAAGAGGTTCAAGATTACTTGAAAACAACAATCGAGTGTGTTGTGAAGCAGGGTTGGAACTGAAGTCTGCAAGATAGTGGCTCTCTAGGAGCAGGGTTGGCTACCCAGGGTTGGTTCCTAACCTTGTTTCTAGAGCTCCCAACACTGCACATTTGCCATGCCTCTTTCTCTGTCACACCCATTTCATGTTTGTCAAACCCATTTCAGTCTCTACGAATGACCTGATGATGACCGTTTTCAGCAAGCTCATCATAGTTCTGGTTTCACCTCTTGGAAGACTACCATCCTGCAGAGTTTAGCACCGACCCAAATCAAACACAGAACAAGCTAATCAAGATGTTCAAGATTACTTGAAAACAACAACCAAGTGTGTTGTGAAGCAGGGTTGGAACTGAAGTCTGCAAGATAGTGGCCCTCCAGGAGCAGGGTTGGTTCCCAACCTTTTTTCTGGAGCTCCCAACACTGCGCATTTGACATGTCTCTTTCACACCCATTTCAGGTTTTTCAGACCCATTTCAGTCTCTACTAATGATTTGATTACCTGATTTAGGTGTGCAAAATGTGCAGTGTCAGGGGCTCCAGAACCAAAGTTGGGACTGTGGTATCCTGCTTCTGGAGCCTCACTATCCTACAAAGTTTATCTCAAACCTTAACATGAACCAGCTAATCAAGGTCTTTGGGATTACTATAAATGTCCAGGTAAGTGTGTTGATGCTTAACCCTGCAAGATGTTGGTCCTCCAAGCCTGACGAATCATTAAATTAATGCAGAACTTACCCAACACAGTCACAACCGTTTTCAGCAAGTTCATTATAGTTCTGGTTCCGCCTCTTGGAAAACTACCATCCTACAGAGTTTAGCACCGACCCAAATCAAACACTGAACAAGCTAATCAAGATGTTCAAGATTACTTGAAAACAACAATCCAGTGTGTTGTGAAGCAGGGTTGGAGCTGAAGTCTCTAAGATAGTGGCCCTCCAGGAGCAGGGTTGGTTCCCAACCTTTTTTCTGGAGCTCCCAACACTGTGCATTTGACATGTCTCTTTCTCTTTCACAACCATTTCAGGTTTTTCAGACCCATTTCAGTCTCTACTAATGATTTGATTACCTGAATTAGGTGTGCAAAATGTGCAGTGTCAGGGGCTCCAGAACCAAGGTTGGGAACTACTGTGCTATCCTGTTTCTGGAGCCTCACTGTCCTACAAAGTTTATCTCAAACCTTAACGTGAACCAGATAATAAGGTCTTTGGGATTACTATACTTCGAGGCAAGTGTGTTGACATTAAACTCTGCAAGATGTTGGTCCTCCAAACCTGACGAATCATTAAATGAATGCAGAACTTACCCAACACAATCACGACCGTTTTCAGCAAGCTCATCATAGTGTCCCGGTTCCGCCGTTGACCCGAGCTGTGCCGGGACATCCTCATGGTTCGCTGACGTACGTACATAAATATGTGGGCGTACAGAACAACCATCACCACGAAGGTCACCAGGTTGAAGATCGCCCAGAAGCCCAAGTAGGAGTTGCTGTAGAGGGGAGCCATGTTGGAGCAAGTATCTATGGCACAGATGCAGTTCCAGCCCACGCTAGGAATGGCGCCCATGATGATAGACATGGTCCAGATGATGACGATAACTACAACTACTCGTCGATTGCTCATTCTAGTATGGAGCTGCATGCGGAACACAGTTATGTGGCGTTCAATGGCTATAGCTAGCAAGTTGGCAACCGAGGCTGTAAGGCTCGTATCGATAAGACCTTGGCGAAGCAACCACGTGCTGACCGTTAGCCTTCTTGTATTGGGTCCCGTGTTAAACATCAGGTAGAAATAGGCAAGTCCCGCAAAGAAGTCCGCGGCTGCTAGGTTAGCCATAAGATAGTAGATTGGAAAGTGAAATCGGCGGTTGATGTAGATAGCCACCATCACAAGCAAGTTTGCTAGCATGATAAAAATACACACTGTAATCCCAAGTCCCATCACTAGCTTGCTTACGGGGTTCCATTCTGTGGCCAGATACTTATGACTACGATTGTAAAAAAAGGCTATGGTTTCGTTGTAGTAGCATTGTCCGTCATCCATCCTGAAAGGTTAGGTTTCTGAAAAAGATCAAAAAAGCTGTCAGAGCTTCAATATTACATGAAGTCTAATGAAAGTAACACATGGCTTAAAGTTATGCATAATTTATGGATTGCAATTTCACACTGATGATAGACTTGTCACCCACACACATTGAGAGTAATTGACTTAGAGCCACAGACACAATAACTGGATTATTCTGATGCAAAGTGTTGATGTATGTTCTGTGACCATGGACAAGATAATTTAAAATACATGGTACATCCATAGAAATGAACAAATCCCTCAGCAATGTGGCTAGCACTTTATTATATACTGTAGTCATGTTCATACTATGTACTTGGTATAGTAAATACAATATGTTCATAACTATGTAATAACTGTGAATCTACCCCTAAACCTAATCCCAACCCATGTAGTTACCTAATATTATCCAGTACTTTCTTAGATAAGTACACTGTGAGTACAGGTAAGTGGACAGACTGTAAAATAAAGTGCAGCCACAATGTCTCCATTGTGAACAACAAGGCGGATTATCATTTAACTCAAAAGTATGTTCTGAACTCAGTGAGATGTTTCACAGGCATTAAATATTGACTTTATAGCATGCATTTTCCATCTAGTTCTGTTTTTTATTGGCATGTTACCTCATAACGTTGACCAGGAAAGGCACACTAAACATGTAAAAAAAGGACACCACGCATAAACACGCAAACAGGCACAATGGTTGTCTGTAGCGTGGGTTTCTGACTCTCTAAACTAACTATTAATCACATCAATGCAAGACTGAATTGGCCGGTTCTTTCTTCCCCAAACACCCAACACAGGAAATAGGCCCCATTTGGGTACTGCACGATAATTTAACCCTATGTGTATGAAAGCAATCACTTGGAGTTCAGCAGAGTTTCATTGTTTTGTTTTGTTTTTATATTTCTTTTATATAGAGTCATTATGGTAAGATTTGTCTACAATATCCATTTTTTAAATATTAAATTCATAAAGTTATTTAAACATTAATTCAATGGTGTGCTATTACTTTTGAAAAGGTTTTCATCATTTACCAAAGTAGAAATTTTGAGCAATCAAAATCAACAAAAAAGCGATGAAATGCAAGTGCTATGACAAGTCTCAGCCTAACACAGTACATGTAGCAAGGTTTTATTATTATTATTATTATTATTATTTAAATTATATAATAAATAAAAAGAAAACAGATATAATAGACAAAGAAGAGCAAGCATTCCACCAGGAGGAACATTTAATGTAAAAGTCTGTGAAAGTGATTTTGTGCCTATTTGGGATGGCACAATAATGCAAATTTAGTGGTTGCTCTTTTCCCAACAACTGAAATGAAGTGGAAGTATAGTTTTCAATTTTCAAAAATCATGCAAAAGAACTATTAAAGTATCATCATGATAATTTTTGTCTGAAAACCCGCCTACACTAAATATTATGGAAGCCTGTTTCCACTCATTGAATAAACAGATGTTGACCAACTAAATATGCAAAAAATAGGACAACATGCATAAACACGGAAACAGGCACAATGGTTGTCTATACCATGGGATTCTGACACTCAAAACTAACTATTAAACACATCAGTGCAAAACTGAATTAGCTGATTCTTCCTCCCCAAACACCCAGCACAGGAAATAGGCCTCATTTGGGTATTGCACGATAATTTAACCCTATGTGTATGAAAGCAATCACCTAGAGTTCAGCAGTTTTTCATTGTTTTTCAAATATTTTTTTAAGAGCCATTATGGTAAGATTTGTTTTGTATTAAATTCATAAAGTTATTTAAAAATGAATTCAATCGTGTGCTATTAAAGGAGAATAAAATTTAGAGAATTACGATTTTGAGAATATAATTAGAATAGAGAGTGCTAGAGTTAGGTGGTCAGTTAAAAAAGATGGAAGAGATGTGTTTTTAGCCGATTTTTGACGATGGCTAAGCTGCTCGGATCATTGGGCAGGTCATTCCACCAGGAGAAAACATTCAATGTAAAAGTCTGTGAAAGTGATTTTGTGATGCCTTTTTGGGAGGGCACAATAATGCCAATTTATTGGTCACTCGTTTCCCAGCAACTGAAATGAATTGGGAATATAGTTTTCAAATTTCAAAAATCATGCAAAAAGAACCATTCAAGTATGAATAAAGTATCATTATGATACATTTTGTCTGAAAACCTGCCTACAGTAAATATTATGGAAGCCCATTTCTACTCGTTGAACAAAAAACAAAAAATAAAAACAAACAAACAAAAAAAAAAAACAAAACAAAGCAAACAACCCCCTTGTTGACTTTTTCTGTCACAATTTAGACCTAACTCTGACATAAACCTGCAATTGTGAGTTATTAAATCAAAATTATGAGATATAAAGTTGCAATTGTGAATTAGAAAGTCAGAATTGCAGAATATAAACTCACAACTCTGACTTTTTTCTCGCTTTTGCGAGTTGATATCTTGCAATTCTGACTTTTTTTCTTGCAATTCTGACTTTTTTCTCAGAACTGCATGAAAGAAACTCACTTTTTTTTTTTTTTCATGTTTTATTTGTTAGGGACCTATACAATAAACATAGATGAAACTGAAATAACACTCATCCCATGCATGTATCATAGTGCTTGTAGCTGAAGCTAATTTACAACCCTTGTCCTTAGGACATATCCTTTTATAAATTACAGTTACAAAAAAAAAAAAAAAAAAAACAAGTAGTACACACATTTATAATATAGGTACATTAAACATGATTGCAAGTTTGTTGCTGTATCAGCCAAGATTTTATGGATTTCTTTTTAAATGATTATAATTTGCAATAGATTTTAAATAGTCAGGCAATGACTTCCAAAATTGCACACCTTTCACTGAGAGAACAGTCTGAGAAAATGTTTTACAAAGTATGACTTTACATTTCCACTAGAAGCCTATCTGCAGAAGGATCTGCTGCTCCCCCGCAGTCTCTCAAAAAAGTTACATAAGGGCATAAGACCATTTAAGCATTTAAACACAAACTTTACATAATGAAAAGACAAAGTGAGCAGAGTTTATATCTCGTAATTCTGACTTTCTTGCTCAATTGCGAGTTAGAAAGTCCAGTTGCAAGGGGGAAAAAAGACTGATATTTTCTCACAATTAAGAGCTTATATCTCACAATTCTCACTTAATAACTTTTTTTTATTATTTTGTGTTATAAAGTCAGAATTGTGAGATATAAGCTGGCAATTATGAGAAAAGGTCAGAATTGCAAGTGTATCTTTCTCAGTGTAAATTTTTTGCAATTTCACCTTTATGTCTTGCAATTCTGAGAAAAATGTCAGAATTGTGAGATAAAAAAAATACCTTATATATATATATATATATATATATATATATATATGATTTCTATACTTTCTTTTATCCATTACAAACACTTTAAAACACATTTTTTGTTTCCTGCTCACATTCAGCTGTCAGGCCCAGCATGCTATCATTTGTTTAGAATCCAAATGCCAAGCGAGAGTGGATGACCTTTCCACAGTTATTGTGTACTTCTAAACCTATCATCACCACACATTGGTCCATAGTGCTGGGATACAGACAGACAGATCCTGTCATTGTGTGTCAATGTGTTTTATCATACAGCCCCAGGCCTCTGATCTCTCTAAACTAAAGGCAACGAACAAGAGCGGTCTGTGCACAAATGTCTGTGAACTTCCTCTCTCATTTGAAGCAATGCTCAAAGCCACAGTTTCAGCATTATTGTGGCAACCATCCTCAATGGATAAAGACAGTGGAAAGGAAATTCCAGAAAGGCCTTGGCTGAGTGCATTTGATAACATTGTATCTTCACAGTGACTCCTGCTAAAACCACATTGCAAGACCATTACTCAAGGAAACGTTTTGTTATAGTGAACACTTAGCTTAAACAATTTTGCTTAGGATGTTTTCATTTGCCAATTGAATTTTTCCTCAAAAAATATTTCACTTCATGCATTTTTTGCTGTTATTTGTAACCATCCATGCAGTGCATTTTTTTTTAAATTTCGGATATTTTTTTATACCAATGTTGTTTCATTACATCCATCCCTAATTGACATGATCCTGTTTATTTAGTGATGTATTAATGACAATCTTGGAAGCATATCTAAATAATAAAAGTGTTGAAATAAAAGAGTGTTCACGCTAGCACCTTTCCAGAACATCAACCAGACCCAGATCATAATCATCAATATAAACTAGCATCAGAAGCAAACATTATTATGCAATATAAATACTGTGCAAGCAAAGTTCCTGAGAATAAGGTTAAGGAACGAGCAACAGCATCAGCCTTGATCCATTTTAGTATTGGTCCCTTGCCTGTCTGAGAATACAATGCAGGCATTGTTCTGCACCCATCCTGTCAAAAAAGCAATGAAACTAGATTGTTACAAAGAATAAATTGTTCACATTGGTGCATAGCCTCTATGAGGCAATACTCCAATGTGATTCAGACCAAAATGATGCTAATTTATGCCCATAATTAGGTAGGCATCTGCAAGCTGTTAACAGTCCAGGAAGAATAAAGAACTCAGGTAAAGCAGTGGTGGATTCAACTCATTTTGTGTTTTCATGTTCACAAACAATTCAGATAGAGCTATATCAATTGCAATACTATACTATTTAGTTCTAGATCTACTATAGAAGGATACTACTTTCTAGAGGAAGTTGTTTGTTTCAGTCTGAACGTGGCAACTACATGTTTCCTTACCAAAAAGAAGTGTACTTCAAGTTTATTTTATTAACTATGCTTAAAGTTCAAGTATATTTTTAAGTATACTTTATGTAGTAAGTATACAAATATCAGTGTACTAGTAGTATACTTGTAAGTGTACTATTTCAGTACTCCTTGGGACTAAATTGGCCCACTTTCTAGTATATAAAAGTATACTTTTAAGTATACTTTAAGTATAACAGAAGTAAACTTTGAGTACACAACTATTATTACCTCTTCATGGGTTGACATTTAATTCCATAACGTTACACAGTTTTACGTATCTATGGTTTTGATGCTGTTTTATATCTGACGATTGTGTTAGATTACATGTAGAAGCATTTCGGTTTCTTCTTCACTTGTGGGAAATTCTGTACAGGAGATGTGCAATAGTGCCCCTAGCGTATAACAATGAAAACACAAATTCTCAGAGCACAAGTATAGCTCAAATATACTTTTATACAAATATTTTTTCTAAGTATAAATCAAGTACACTTAAATGTCATTTTAAGTATATTACTGAGAAGTATACAAAGCACATTTCTGAGAAGGACATAAAAGTATACTGAAAGTATACTTTCCTGTTAGTTTAGTTTAAAAGAAGTATACTAATAGCACACTTGAATAAACTTCTTTTTCATAAGGGATGTCCTGGTTGCAGATGTGCTAATGGTATCTTTTACCTGCTGCGTCTAGCACCCTTAGGTCAAAACAAGCCTCTAAATATTTTTTGTCAGAGCACACTTAAGGGCATTTTCTGACATACTTAGTGTATGAAAACAGGAAAAAAAAAACTTTCTGGAAAGTGACTTATGCAAAATGTACTTAAGTGTGAAACTTATTACACACACCCTCAGGCAGAGACTACAAAATTACAGATGGATTGCATAAATGACACAAAAGCAGTGTGAACTTGCTTTGTTGAATGTGTTCATTGATCTGTCACCACCACCCACCACCAGCTTTATTTCTTTGGAAGCATCCTCAGTCCCAAAACACAAAGTGGCTACAGTTAGGCCACAGATCTTACAAAAAACTCAACTAAAGTAAAGGGTTGGAGGCTTTAAATCACAAAATGCACCACAAATGTGTCAATGGACTGCTAAGAAATGCTTTTGAAATTTGCTGAGAACTGTGGGCAGTTTGACTGTCCGGTTTTCGTCTTTTGGCCTGAGATGTTAGTTCAGCATTGATATTGGGTGGCTTTAAATGCTTCCTCTAAAACACAAGAAAAGAGAAAAAAAACATATCCTAGCTCACTTCTACCACCAACTTGCCAACCAACTTGCTGAATGTCCATTTAGTTAATAGTACCCTAACAACATCGTTCCAACAGACGTAAGCAAAAACAGAAATGGAAAATGAACCACTACAAGGTCTAGTTTCCAGAGACAAATGCAACAGAACATGTAAGAGCCGTTCTTCAGCGTAAAGCCTCCGAAATACTTCAGGTGAAACTGACAGACAAACTGGTGTGGCAGCATTTCAAATCAGGCCAAAACAAAGCTCATTTGGAGTTCGTTTTGGGAGTTTGAAAGTTTCTTAAAAAATATTTCTGGGTGGTAAACACCTTCATTCCGACTAACACTGATTTGATGATGAGATTATATAATAGGTAGGTGTGGCTCTGGGGCTCCGCCTTCTTTGATTTGGAAATCTTCTCCAGTTCATTTCTCCTGTTTAGTCTGTTGTGTCAGATCAAGTAAAAACATGAACACACTGGAAAGCTGATTTATAGTATAAAGTAGAGACATAATTATTGAGAGGAAACATATTTATCTAAAAAAAAAATAATAATAATAATAATAATAAAAAAAAAAACGCTCTCAGTAACATGTACAGCATTGGGATGTTTGCTAACAGTATACTGCCCCTTATGAAAAAAAAAGTTTATTTATGTGTGCTATTAGTACACTTCTTTTAAACTAAAAATAGGAAAGCATACTTTCAGTCTACTTTTTTAAGTACCTCTCAGAAATGTGCATTATGTACTTATCAGAAATATACTTAAAATGACATTTAAGTACACTTGGCTTAGAAAGAGTATTTTAAGCTTAGAAGATATTTAAGGTATACTTGTGCTTCAAGAATCAGTGTTTTTACTGTTATATGGTAGTGGGCACTATTACACATATTCTGTACAGAATTTCCAAAACACAAGTGAAGAAGAAACCAAAACAGCAGATGCTTCCACACGTAATCTAACACGATCATCAGACATAAAACAGCATCAAGACTGTGTAACGTTACGGAATAAAATGTCGACCCATGAAAAGATAATAGACTGGCAAGCTTTGTTGTTGATCGACTCCTTTGATCGACATCATCATTCTGAATCCAATTCAGTCTTTTCTTAGCTTTTTGAAAAATGTTCTTTCTTTCTTTCTTTCTTTCTTTCTTTCTTTCTTTCTTTCTTTTTCTTTTTTTATGAAGCCTACCCACATTCAAGTGTTTATAAAAAAGAATGCATTAAGCTGGAATAAAATGTTTTTGTTTACAAGCAGATACCCTGTTCTTTCTTTTGATGTTTTGTATGTTCAGATATGAATATAACAAAATACATACAAATTATTACCTAAATAGGGACATAGTAGTATACTTAAAGTATGATGTAAAGTTCACTTAAAGAAAACTTACGAGTATACTTGCAGTATTATACTACTAGTACACTGATATCACATAAAGAATACCTAAAATATACTTGAACTTTACTTAAGTATACTTAATGAAAAAAAAAAAAAAAAACTTAAAGTATACTTCTTTTTGATAAAGGGCTGACTGTGTCGAACTTGTGCTGCAGAAGCGAAAACTTTACTGTGAGTATATTTGTGTTTTAATGCAATGTCTTTCTCTTTGAGTATCTCCCATGTGTCAACCAGAAGTATCCAGCTCTGCTCCTGGACAATCACAGTCCTGCAAAGTTCAGCCTTATCCATAATTAAACACATCTGAACCAGCTACCCTTACCAAAAAGAAGTATACTTCAAGTTTAAGTATACTTAAGTAAAGTTCAAGTATATTTTTAAGTATACTTTATGTAGAAAGTATACACATATCAGTGTACTAGTAGTATACTTTTAAGTGTACTATTTCAATACTCATTGGGACTAAATTGGCCCACTTTCTAATATATAGAAGTATACTTTTAAGTATACTTTAAGTATAACAGTAGTAAACTTTGAGTACACAACTAGTTTACATCTGTGTTTTCAGTTTGTACTGCAACTATACTAAAAGTGAACTTAAAGGTATACTGGTAGTCTACTAATTAAAACTCAGTAAACTACTAGTTTAGTAGTTTTATACTGCAAGTATACTCAAGTTTTTTTTTTTAAGTGAACTTTAAATCATACTTTAAGTATACTACTATGTCCCTATTTAGGTATTAATTGGTATATATTTTGTTACATGAATATCTGGACATACAAAACATGAATAACTTGGTTGAAAAGAATCTAGGCCTAAAAGATACACAACCCTCAAGAACGGTGGCAATCATCAAATATTAAAAAGAAGAGATCTTTATGCCACAGTGCAACAAATAACTAACAATAATGACAAAACAACAACAAAAAAGTTTAAATGAAGTCAGTAAACAGCCAAACAATAATCCTATAAAAGTAACTGAATAATTTATTCATGCTGCAATACGTGCTGGGAACTAAAGCCTTAAAATTTCAAAAATATGAAATGATTTGTTCAGACAACTGTGTTTGACTAGTTGGGGCAACATTTGGGGTAATTGTGTTAGTCTGACAAGTCACAGTACAACAAATAACTAACAATAATGACAAAACAACAACAAAAAGTTTAAATGAAGTCAGCAAACAGCCAAACAATAATCCTATAAAAGTAACTGAATAATTTATTCATGCTGCAATGCATGCTGGGAACTAAAGCCTTACAATTTCAACAATATGAAATGATTTGTTCAGACAACTGTGTTTGACTAGTTGGGGCAACATTTGGGGTATTTTTTTTAGTCTGACAATGGTTTTTATATAATTTCAAGAAAATAGCATTTTTTCAGTATTTGAGACTCAAAATGTTTTGTGAAATGGAAAATATGTATTTGCATTTTTTACAGTGTGGAAGCACCTGTTTTGGTTTCTTCTTCACTTGTGTCTTGGAAATTTTGTACAGAAGATGTGTAATAGCATCTCTCATGTATAACAATGAAAACACAGGTTCTCAGAGCACAAGTATAGCTCAAATATATTTAGACTTTTTATTTATATTTTTATATTTCTGATAAGTATATAAAGCACATTTCTGAGAAGTACATAAAAAGTAGACTGAAAGTATACTTTGCTATTTTAGTTTATTTAAAAGAAGTATACTAATAGCACACTTCTTTTTCGTGAGGGTAATCAAGGTCATCAGACTTTCTAGAAACTCCCAGGAAAGTGTGCTGGAACAGGATAGGGCTAAACTTGAAGGTGGCCCTCCAGAAGCAGGACTAGACACAATGCCATGTCTACAGCAATGCCAAAGTAAAAGTCTCTTGGCAGCTCTTGGTGCCAGCACTCCACTACAGATTTGAAGGCATGGAGTTGGTTAGTCTGGTGGCACACTGTGCCACAAAGACGAAGCCTAGGAGGGCTTAAATCCAAGGAAGGCAGCTGCCCCTCTTGAAGTTAAGAAACCACATAAACAGAGCATGTATGCCACAAAACAGTACTATCTAGGTCTGTAAAGCCAGTTCCACATGGGCATGGAAGAGCTCTGGATGCCCTACACAACTGTTTCATCTTAACTCCGCATTGTTATATCCTCAATTGCTTTCACATCCTTTTGTAGAGACCCATCATACTGGCAAGTCTGGCACCGTCAGAAAACTAATGGGGAGCAACCATATTCAGGTCACCATTTGTTTTGTATTATGGTGAAAGGAAAGAGCTCTCAGGACTACACTTTTTGATTGGTGAGCTGGGGTAACGTGGTGATTGGTGTACATTCAGAGAAGCTTGTTGGGTAATTATCTATAAAAACACAGTCTACTCATTTTGGCTTAGACTGACTTAATGATCACACATCTATGGAAATGTCTTTGACAAGCTTTGAACTGTGCATAGTGAGATACCACACAAGAATAAAATCCTGCAGTTCTCAAGAAATTTCAGATGATATCTGCATTTGGCTCTTCATGGTTCAATCATTTTACCATCTGAACGTGGAAATTGTTTTACGCCATTCTGGTGAAGAAACCACCCTGGAGTGTAAGGTGTAACTATCTTCCTGAAATATAGGAGTGTCATGGAAGGACACATAGATTAGATGCACCTGGTGGGTCTCATATTCCTTGGAAGTCACACAGTCCTCAGACCTAATGATTCACACAACATGGCTGCCTAAATCATTATGAAACTCAGTGCTTAATAGTTGGCAAACTCAGCTGGATGAAGCAAACAGGATAAAAGATGATTTAACAGGTTTTTTCCATTACTCCGGGGTCTAGGTTTCCTGCTCACTTCTCCAGATTACTCTTCACTGTACATGGTCTGCAGATACAAGTGGTTTCCAAATGGCAGGCCCCTGACATAAATTCGCTCGGTTTTTGCTCAGAGTAGGTCACAGGGGTTCAATTTTGAGGTTATACGTTTGCGGTATTCAGACCCAATTCTGTAAAGTATCCATCTATCTCTATTAAAGCAATACTGTTTCATATATTCACCCACATTCAAAACTCACATGACTTCTACCTTCCTTAAAATGGAAAAGAAAAAAACATTGAACCAAATTTTCAAACAGACATAATTTATTAACAAACCGCATATTTAAAGTCTAAACAAGTACATCCTTGCCTAAAAAACTCTTAAAACTACATTCCGTCACAAAAACAGTATTATTTATACAGTTATAGTGGATTTGGGCATCCACCATGACACTCACTGTAAGAAACACCGCCAGCAGAGTGATACAAATAGTGAAACGGTTAGAGTTATATAATTACTAGAATATTGCACTCCTCTCAGCCAATCAGATTTGAGGACCGGACAGAACTGTTGTATATATATATCTATCAGAATGGCAAGACTGCTCTTAAACAGCAAAATGAAAGTTGTTTGGATATTTATACTTTTAGAAAACAGTAACCCTCGAATAGATATTGGGGCTTTTTAAGCTCAAAAATGACAAAAGTCAGGATAAAAGTATCATAAAAGAAGTCCACACGGCTTGTATATTGTATTCCGAGTCGTATGAAACCACATAATGGTTTGTGTGAAACAAAACTCTACAAAAATCAGATAGTCAAGATGCATTGCACCAGGTTTGATGCCAGTCACACATCATTGGTTAATCTGCCAACAAAGCATGTTGAGCTTTCAAGAGCAGCATGGACATTCTTCTGAATATTTCCTTTGTTTTGAACTGAAGAAAGTCATTAAGGGGGTTATTATGGAAGTCAGTTTCTGCCACTGAATAAAAAACATAGAAAGGTAACTGTGACTTTTCATCTCACAGTGCTGACTTTTTTTCTTGCAACTGATACAAAACATGATACAAACTCACAACTTTTTTTAAAAAACCCCCACAGTTCAGACTTTTTTTTTTTCCTCAGAATTGCAAGTTTATATCTCGCAGTGCTGGCTTTATAACATGCAACTGCAAGTTATTAAGTCAGAATTGTGACATATAAACTTGCTATTCAGAGAACATATCAGTCTTTTTCCTCTCAAAATTTTATAACTTGCAATTGCGAGGTTATACCTCATAATTCTGAGAAAAAAAAAAAAAAAAGAGTAGCAAAAGAAAGTCAGAATTGTGAAATACAAAATTGTGAGAAAAAAGTTAGAATTGTGAAAAAAGTAGCAAAATATAAACTCGCATTAGGGAGAAAAATGTCAAATTGTGAGTTTATATCACTCTGACTGACTTTATAACTTGCAACTGAGTTCATCGCTCACAATTCTAAGAAAAAAAAAATCTGAATTGTGAGTTTATATCACTTAGCTGCAAATTTATATCTCATAATTCTGCAAAAAAACAAAAATCAAAATTGTGGACAAAAGTCTGAATTGTGAGTGTATATCACGCAATTCTGACTTTATAACTCGCAACAAGAAAAAAGTCAAAATTTTGAGTTTACAATCACAAATCACAATCTGACTTTATAACACTCAGTTGCGAGTTTATATCTCATAATTCAGAGAAAAAAAAGAGTAGAAAAAAAAGTCAGAATTGTGAAATATAAACTTGCATTAAGGAGAAAAATGTCAGAATTGTGAGTTTATATCAACTCTGACTTTATAACTCGCAACTGCGAGTTTATCTCTCTCAATTCTAAGAAACAAAAATCTGAATTGTGAGTTTATATCACCCATTTCTGACTTTATAACACTCAGTTGTGAGTTTATGTCTCATAATTCTGAGAAAAAAGTCAGAATTGCGGGAAAAAAAATCTGAATTGTGTAATATAAACTCACATTTGCAAGAGAAAAGTCAGAATTGCAGGTTTATATCTCTCTCTCACAATTCTAAGAAAAAAAGTCAAAATTTCGAGTTTACAATCACCATTTCTGACTTTATAACACTCAATTACGAGTTTATATCTCATAATTTGGAGAAAAAAAGGCAGAATTGCGAGTTTATATCAGCAATTCTGACTTTAGAACTCACAACTGCGAATTTATCTCTCACAATTCTAAGAAAAAAGTCAAAATGTGAGTTTACAATCACCATTTCTGAATTTTTAACACTCATTTGCAAGTTTATGTCTCATAATTCGGAGAAAAAAAGGCAGAATTGCGAGTTTATATCAGCAATTCTGACTTTAAAACTCCCAACTGCGAGTATATCTCTCACAATTCTAAGAAAAAAAGTCTAAATTTTGAGTTTACAATCATCATTTCTGACTTTGTAACACTCAACTGTAAGTTTACATCTCACAATTCTAAGAACTGTGAGTTCACGAGTTCGCCTGCCCATCCAGTCCTAAACAAACTTAGCTTACTGTCTTTAATGCAGGCTCGAACCCGAGCCTTGGCTTGAGAGCCGAGTTCAACCCCCCATTGCGATATTACCTGGAGGGAGAATAACAGAAATAGAGGAGGAGAAGAGGAGGTGGAGGGATGCCGGAAGAACTGAGGCTGGGATGGTGCATTGAGAGCTGCTTATTTAGGCTCGTAATGATGATTGACAGGACTGAATGATTAGGCTCCTCCCAAACCTACGTTTGAAACTTCATATAAAAAAAAAATTGCAATTACCTATTTGTATTTTTTATTCAGTGGCGGAATGGGTTTCCATAGTTTAGAACATGATATCTTATAAATTTGAAAAATAATATTTCTTGGTTGAGTTTTCTTCTTTTGTTTATAGCTGACACATACTGCTGATTGGAAATCTTAATGATTCACTTGTGCAGCTGCGTGTGTTATTGTATTCGAGCAACTTTTAGCTCACTTTACATGGGTTTGTTATTTTAGTCACGCTCGTATTTCAAAATTGTTTATTCTGTTTTCTTTCTTAAGGATTTTACGAGCAAGACTTCCTGCTAAACAACAGTATGAGATGAGAGACTTCCTCTGTCATTTACAGGTTTGCCAAACACTCGACTTCAGATCTTACTTTAAGGTGATGTTATTAGGCTGACTTTAGTCTGAGTCATAACTATGAGTATGACAACATGCTAACCATCAGTAACAATTAAGCCTACATTCTCGACTATCGACGCCTTAAGAGGGTTAATCAGATAGTTAACAGTTTAACAGGGACCAGAGGCCGGACATACATCACTATGAAATTGAGTGCGATCTCTTATGATGGACTTGAAATGTTATTTTAAAATGATGGCATATGACTTAAGTACAGTATTCACTGACATCAGTGTAAGAAAACTTGAGGAAGAAGCCAAAGAGTGATTTCATGCACTCATCTGAACTATGAAACCCACGTTTGCCATGAAGCCTGTTGTGATCACAGTTGTGTACGGGTGTGTCTTGAAATGCATATGGGCTGCACACACAAATTTTACCTTTTTTTTTAATCACACATGTTTTAACTTAACATATTATATGGGCTATAACTCAAATCAGACGTGAGACACATTTTAACACAAACAAATAACATGCAACTTATTCTTATACTAATTTTGATCTCACAAAACCTGTCAAGAACAGATCGTATTTTCAAAAGATTTAGATTTTTTTATATATAAACATCTTTTTACTGTTTATTTTGGTGTGTATACAGTACAACTTGGAAATATTTTTTGTGGGATACACCCTACTACAAGTAAGCAAGTCATCACAAAGTTACAGCAGCCTACCACAATTCACACTGTGAGTTTGTCTTTGAAGCTATCCAGACTAGGCGCCGTAAACTTCAGTAAGGACATAAAACAATCTCGAGATAACAGCTTGACACCAACACCACAACAAATCATTATCCTACGAAGATAATACGCAGTTTAGAAATCAATAAACCTCATACTGTAACTAAACTAAACTGTTTTGACATCTGCCTCTTTTCATCCATTCAAAGCAACAAACCACACACCTCAAACGATCACATGTATCAAAATAGTGGGTCGTATTTATACTGCTGACTGGGTGGCCATTAAAATAGCACACAATAGAGCACAACCATCCTCTCTTTCGAGTCACGGGACCTCCCAGCCATGCCCCGTTCCACCTATTTATTTAGAGAGCGCCACTGCAGCAAATTGAAGGCCACTGAACACATTTTGGGGTTTGATATCTCCCTTCAGCAGCTCTGACACACAGCAGGAAGGGCAGGAACCAGCATTGGCATCCCAGCTCTGCTGCACGGCACAGCTGCACCCAGTCCTGACCTGGGAGGTGATGGGCAACCGTGGCTGTTTTTTGTAAAGAGGAGGCTTTCCTGTCTCTGTCTCGGGTGCAGCAGACCAGCCAATGGATATATTAAAAACTTGGCACTAAATTTGTTAAGTCCGCCCATTTTCAAAAAAAAAAAATGAAGGATTAAAAAAAGGACTGTATTTTTACTTTTATAACACTCTGTAAATGTTAGGAGCGGCCCATCTTGAATGCTTTCAGTTTTGGCTACACCAACTTCAAACGAATACTATCAGTCAAAGGTTTAAAATACAATGACTGCATGCCAGGAAGCTCAAATATAAGATTTTGCTTAATTTCGGTTAACATATAAATATAAATTAATATAAATTGAAATTATATTTTAAATATAAATTTGATTTGATACATGTATCTATATCTATATATATATATATATATATATATTAATACACATAATAATAATAATAATAATAATAATAATAATAATATGAAAAATATAAAAAATAAGTAGTGACTTCTAAGCTACAAGCAAATGCAAAATAATCACACATATTATTATTATTATTATTATTATTAATATCTGAGCAATTTTCTATATATTTAATATAAATATACATTTAATGCAAACATAAATTTCATATAAATATAAATTTAAAATATAAAAAGTACAAACAAATGCAAAACAATCACACCTTATAATACAAACAAATGCACAATAATCACACCTAATAATAACAATAATAATAATAATAATATCTGAGCATTTGTTTATGTATTTTCATGCAAACATAAATTTAATGTAAATATAAATGTAAAATATAAAAAGTACAAACA
Organism: Labeo catla; assembly: GCA_012976165.1. Lineage (NCBI taxonomy): Eukaryota > Metazoa > Chordata > Actinopteri > Cypriniformes > Cyprinidae > Labeo > Labeo catla. The sequence goes on along the minus strand of VONZ01000504.1, from coordinate 411,606 downwards.
AATGCAAAATAATCACACCTAATAATAATAATAATAATAATATTGGAACAATTTTCTATGTATTTATTATAAATGTACATTTTAATGCAAACATAAATGTAAAATATAAAAAAGTACAAACAAATGCAAAACAATCACACCCAAAATTAATAATATTAATAATAATAATAATAATAATAATAATAATAATAATTGAACAATTTTGTATATATTAAATATAAATATAAATATAAAATATAAAAAGTACAAACAAATGCAAAATAATCACACCTAATAATAATATCAATAAATCAATAAATCAGAACATTTTTCTATACAACATTCTATATATAATATAGTTTAATTTTAAATATATAAATTTTATATATATATAATATGAATATAAATGTAAATATAAATATAAATTTATATAAATTCAAAATATAAAAAATGAGTAGGTATGACCTCTAGAGTACAAACAAATGCTAAATAATCACAACAACAACAACAACAACTAATAATAATAATAATAAAACTAAAAATGTGTTTTAATATGAAGTATCTTACTTGTTTGAAACAACAGAATTACACTGAATATACCTGATTTATGTGATATTGTGTAATAAATCAAATGTACAGTCATCCGACAGCTTAAGAGTGTTTCTTTAGTAATCTTACTTAATAAAACTGCATAAGAGGGTGACCACATTATGACTCAGTCTAATGAAATGAAAATAAATTTGCCCTTGAGATGATTTTCAGGCTCATCCTACACAGTGGGACTGAACACACCTACTCCTTACACGCTGCTTAGAATAAAACCAAATTTATTTGCAAAACAAACCAAATTTCAGAATTGAAACAGCATCAGAAGAGGATTGTTGTGTGTTGACCTGAGTCTGTTCTGGTTTGGAATACATTATTCCAAGGCGTGTTTTTTGGGAGCCGGCCAGAAGGGCCAGGAATGCTTGACTGCTATCAATCTGATTTTACAACAAACCAGAACGGCTTGTTACAACCGTACCTACAGACAACACAGCATGAAACAAACCCCCTTTTGTTAGGTACACGTTATCATCTTCTTGAGAGAGTTTAGTCTGTGTGGAAAAGTGGGGGAGGTATTAGTGCAAATTGGGGCAAACACTGAAGTTTGACACCTTTTGGGAACAGGGTGGCACCTATGCAATACACCCAAAAAGAAAAACCTTGAAAGAGTAGGATTTTTACCGTCTGTTTTATGCATCACTAAACTCATATAGGGGAGACTACATTAATTAGAGGCTAAAATGAATTGCGATGCTTTTTTCAGCTCCTTTGCCTCTTCTGTCGGACACTGCCACGCGTTACTGTCTCTGAGATCAGAAATTTGCATGATATGCTGAGCTTACAAATTTCTCACATTAAAAGCTTAACTATACGGAGAAAAAACATATCTCATTTACCATTTTCACATTTTGAACCTTGGCGTTAAAAACTTACTTGCAGTAGTGACAGTGAAATCCAACAAAGTTATTCCAAAACTCACTCGTAAGTCCTAAAAAGTACAAAAAAGCTCCAAAAACACAGCGTCTGGTTAAGAGAGAAGGATCGATTGTTGTTTAGCGCTGTTGTTTACTCCACAGTTGTTTGGAATATTCATTTTATGTCCTCGCAGTTGCGCGCATATACGGCATGTGAGCTGGAATAATTCACCTCTGTCCCGTTACTCAGAGAACAACTGCAGCACTGAGACTCAGCGGCAATACTCTCAAAGAGTGAGAGAGAGAGAGAGAAAGAGAGGGAGAGTGATGTGTGAGTGACGTCACGCACTCACACACGCACGCAGACGCCTAAATGCAAACACTCACTGTAGGCGCGCTCTGGTGTGGCGTGTATAATTGAAAACACATTGTCAGCTCGCCCAGTAAAGTTTATAAGCAGCGAGTGAACTACTTTACTTAGCATGCATGTGATTTCTCAGAAAAGAAATGCGTATAAGTAGTCATAATCAGACCAGGTACTGTATGTGGTACTGTGAGTCATTATTTGGATATATGTTTGGATGATTCTGCCATACATTTGAAACCTTTGTTTCAACCTATTCTCTAGCTTTTTTTTATGTTGTCTTTGTTTAACAGTGCACTGAACAATCATAGTCAAGTAAACTGTAAACAAGCTTGTAAATGTACTTACACTATCCAAACAAGCATACTTTGGTAGAATGAAAACACTTGCCACCATGTGACATCACAGTCACTCCGTCACTCTCTCTCTCACACACAACAGACTTCTTTTGCATATTGTATATATATATATATATATATATTTGTCTGCAATAATGGTGACTTCTGCTGTCAAAACTTAGAGTACAGTGACCTACAAAAGTATTTGGACTTTTTTTTTTTTTCAAATTAAAACAGTTTTTATACATTTTTGGTGCACTTTAGGTGCCTATATATAAATATTTTTTAGATGCATACACAAATTTTAAAATAGGAATACTTACAAATACAATGCAGTTATAGAATGCATACAAGAACTTTGCATTCATGATTCTTTCATTGGCTTTCATTTACAAAAAGCATGTGTTTCTAGCTGTGAGTGTAGGGGTGTGCATGTGCCCTGCCACATTTTTGGCTGGACTGTGCAGACATGGTTTGAACTACAGTAAAAATATGTAACATAAACCAGAGTTTTTCTTGTGATTGGTGATGCAGAACGGACAATAACGCCTGATTCTTCTAGCACAGGTAATATTAGAAATTACACTAAAAGTTGTTTGGCTGTGCACACAGTTAACAAATGCAGAATATCAAATTCACTGATAATCTGAGTTAAATCTAACATTTGAATTAGATTTGTGAAGTAGTGATGTCTCATTTACTGTAAGTCACACTTTTGCCATGCTTTCCCTCACTGACCCAGCCATTGAAGTCATCAGAGTATGAACAATCATCACCTGCACTATAAAGCACACACACACACACACACACACACACACCATCATAGGTTGTCTGGCCTCGTCTAAAGAACATAGACTCTCTTTGCCTGGAAACTTTTGCTGGGAAACTTACCATAGACTCCTGGCGTTCTGCTCACCACTTATCCTTGCTCCAAATTGATCCAAAGTCATCTCTGAGCTTTCATAGTCATTGTATGATCATCAAAGTCATCTTAAAGTCTCCAGTTCATCTCCAAGTTGATCCAAAGTCATCTCTAAGCTTTCGTCGTCATCATCCAATCATCAAAGTCATCTTTAAGTCTCCAATGCCATTTCCAAGTCAATCCAAAATCATCTCTGAATCTTCATATTCATTGTCCAGTCATCTCCAAGTCTTCTAAGTCTCCCAGGTTATCTCCAAGTCTCCTATAGGCTAGGGCAGGGGTGCTTAACCCTGGTCCTGGAGATCGACTTTCCTGCGGAGTTCAGCTCCAACCCTGACCAAACACACCTCAACCAGCTAATTAGGATCTCAAGAGCACTTGATAATTACAGACAGGTGTGTTTTATTAGGGTTGGAACTAAGCTCTGCAGGAAAGTCGATCTCCAGGAACAGGGTTGGACACCCCTGGGCTAGGGCATACTTCACTTTCCGCGTTCCATTCTGTCTTATGCACAGTCACGTCCACACAATGTTCAAAATATACTCGACCAGTGAGCTCAACACATGCAAAATATCACCTACTTGATTCGTTCTGTCTCAACATTCACCTTCTGCCTGTGCTGTTGTACGGACGGTCCACGCAGTCACAAAAACTGGGCTGCACATGGACGGTGTGTGAAGATGTCCACATACACTTCTGATGATGAAAACTACATCACAAGGACAGTGCGCGGACCATTGCGGAATGCAGATTGCCAAAGTATACTTTGGGCTTTAGTCATCTTCAAGTCTCCTAAGTCATCTCCAAGTCCATCCAAAGTCATCTCTGAGTCTTCATAGTACTTGTCTGGCCTTAAAAGTGATCTCCAAGTTCTCTAAGTAATCTCTAAGTCTCCTAAGTCACCTCCAAGCCAAACCAAAGTCATCTCCAAGTTCCCTAAGTCACCTCCAAGTTAATCCAAAGTCATCTCTGAGTCTTTGTAGTACTTGTCTGGTCATTAAAATCATCTTCAAGTCAATCCAAAGTCATCTCTGAGTCTTCATTGTCATTGTCCGGTCAAGAGTGTCAACTCCAGGTCTCCAAGGTCATCTCCAAGTCTTCATAGTATGTGTCTGGTCATCAAAGTCATCTTCAAGTCTTATAAGTCACCTCTAAGTCTCCTAAGTCATCTCCAAGTCTCCTAAGTGAACTTAAAGTCAATCCAAAATGATCTCTGAGTGTTCATAGTCATTTTCAGGTCATCAAAGTCATCTCCAAGTCTTCTAAGTCATCTTTAAGTCTCCTAAGTAATCTCCAAGCCAATTCAAAGTCATCACCAAGTTTCCCAAGCCATTTCCAAGTCAATACAAAGTTATCTCAGCATCTCCGTAGTACTTGTCTGATTATCAAAGTCATCTCCAAGTCTCCTAAGTGAACTTCAAGTTGATCCAAAGTCATCTCTGAGTTGTTATAGTCATTGTCCGGTCAACTGTGTCATCTCCAAGTCACCAAAGTCATCTCTGAGTCTTCATAGTCATTTTCTGGTCACCAAAGTAATCTCCAAGTTGATCCACAGTCATCTCTGAGTACATAGTACTTGTCTGATCATCAAAGCCATCTCTAAGTTTTCTAAGTAATCTCTAAGTCTCCTAAGTGAACTTAAAGTCGATCTAGTAATCTCTGAGGTGGTCAGCAAAACAGGTTTGTTTACCATTAGCCATCAGGACTGGATGGCCAGGTGAATTTGTGATTCACCTTCAAATCAATCCAAAGTCATCTCTGAGTCTTCATAGTCATTACCCAGCCATCAAAGTCATCACCAAGTCTCCTAAGTCATCTCCAAGTTGATCCAAAGTCATCTCTAAGTCAGTTAAAAGTCATTTCCGAGTCGTCATAGCAATTGTCTTGTCACCAAAGTCTTTGTGACTCTTCTCTGAGTCTCTCCTGTTCTCCTGTGTGTGTGTATGTTTGTGGGTGCATTCCCAGACATCCTGTTAGACAAATCCAAGCATCATTACTTAAGTCTCCAGTTTTCTGCACACTATAAAGTCTCGGTCACTTGTTTTGGTTGTGTTCCTGCCTCTTTCAATAAAACGTACCATGTGTTGTTCTACATCTTCTGTCATCATCTTTGAGTCTGTGCCATATCGCGACACAGTTTAAATCATTATTTTGGTTGTATTTTTACTCTTTTTTGTGCGTTTTCAGCACACATTAAAAACACACAGTATTTCAAGTATGAAAAGCATTGGAAATGTTTTATTTAGAGTAATTTTCAGGCTTGTTTTCAAATCTAAAATACAAGCTTTCAAATCTGTATTGAGTGAGTCAGAGGCACTAAATGCATCTGCACCAATACTAGTCATAACCTCACATCTTATCTGTTGGCATGCTTCATCACTGGATGTAGAAACAAACTGACACAAATTATCAAAGAAAAGAAAAAAAAAACTTGAGCCGAACATTCACATTTGGTATAAAGGGGTCTTAACTGCAATGAACTGAGTGATAAATTCACTTGAATATTATAATCGTGAGTGTATGAAGGAAAGTCACTCAGATTTAACAGTAAACAGCACTGTTTCTCTGCACTTCTGAGATTCTCATAACCAGGTGTAAACAGGGCCAAAGTTGAAAAGAGTAGTTTTCACAATAATTGTTCTTTAAAGTTGCGGAAATGAAGTTCCTGCAAAAATACCACAGATTTGTCATTAAAATACTGCACCGCTTACTCAGCTTTTTGTTGTTGTTTTGGGATAAATGCTGTTTCGCATTGCATAAAAGTAGAAAATGTTTCTTTATGTTCCTGCAAATTGTGGTTCAAAATGATTCCATGACAGTCCTTCCCATGAAGATGGATCAATTTTACAGCCCAATCAGTTGTTTAAATGAAACTGAGGTTAAATTTCTTCTGAAGTTTGCACAACAGCATACCAAGAAGGAACATCTGACTTACAGCTGGGTTTAACAAGCTTTCCTTCTTTTTATAAACTGTCAAGCTTTGAGCCAATAGCACCAATGTTTCTTCCTGCAGTAAACATTGTTAGATTGTCTGCTCAGTGCATTCATAACATGAAAATGTCAAATGTTCATGCAGTGGGCTGCATTGCCCAGTGTAATTAGCCTTCTATTGCAAAAGAAAAAAAAAAAAAAAACAACAACAACAAGATCATATTAGCATGGCAGCACCAGCATGACACTGAAATCACAGCCACATTTTCCTCATTCTTCCAGGCGTGTCATAACTCAACTAACTTCTTACTCCATATTTTTCAGAGGGAGTAGGGACATTTCTAAACATGTATTCTGAGGCCAGGGGAGTTGACAGGAGACCTGGCGTCTCTTGTTTCTGCCAGAACAGGCCGGCCGAACAGTTAGAACAAGAGTTCAGGACATGAGGGTGAGAGAGCGAGAGGAAACAGGAGGTCATATGGTGGAGGGGTTGGTGACCTTCCGGACTGCTGTCAGAGACAGATTAAATAAACTACAGATAGAGGTGATGAGCTATGGTGTCTTACTAGTTTCCTAGCAAAATGAAAGAGGACCTTTGCTGAAGGCGTCTTTGAATGGAAAACGTTTTACCGGAATCTGTAATAAACACACTTAGAACTGGGTCAAACGAGACTAATGAGTCCACTCCCACATGTGTGCTGTAATGACTTTTTCAAACTGAAAGAAGTGACGCTAACATCTTGCTAGCAAATGACTACAGCACATAGTCAAGACATACAGTTTATCAAACACTCAAACAATCACTTAAGAACAGATCTCCTAGAAGTACTTTAATAATTTGATTCCAGTCGAAATAAAGGAATTATCTGTTGTTTTAAAATGTGCTGTTTCATCTGCTGTGTATGCTTTTGTCCAAAATTGTACATTGTGTGGTAATTATAATATCTGTTCAGCATGGCGTGGTTCTGTTTTTCAGATAATTCACACATAAGATGAAGTCAGTAGATGCACAAATACTGTATCTTCAGTGAAGCCCATTGGCATTTAGTATATAGGTATTTACTCTAACTGTAGACAGAAATGAAATACGGAGAAAATAAACCAAATATCCTCAAATTTTCTGATGATAATACATACTGACAGACAAAATTCCATTTATTTGCATAAATTGGAATCTGTTTGGACTTTGTTTTTCACTGTTTTATCTGTTGTCAAGGTCACTGATTTGAGTTCTTTATTAGGTCTGTCCTGTTAATTATCCTCATTTGTCTATGTACATGAGTTTCACTTTGTCTAAAGTTCAATGGCCGGTCATTGTATTTGGTGTCCCTATGTGTGTGGATGTCTCCTTCGTCATTCCTTGTGGATTTATATTAAAGAATTTAAAGATTTCCTTCTTCGTTGTGCACTCTTGTCCTCATTCCAGCACGTAGCGTGACAGCGGGGTAATGAAAACTGCCCCAACACTTTCATTTCTCGAAATTACTGGCAGATTTCATGAACAGAACGATCAAAACTTCATTAACCACTCTGAACACTGCATGTGTTACAGTTAAAGAAATTTGCTATAAAAAATGTGCTTTTAAAGCTTAATAGACAAAATTGCAAACAGCAACAATGGATAAAAACATCTCATTTATACTTAGATACTTACATATAATCAATTAAAGCTGTGCATATAAACATTTTTGTGTTGGTGGAGTTACTAACTAACTAAAAGTAGTTCTGTCGTGACAACTCGGAGAGACTGGCGTGGTAATGTACATGACAATGTAAATGTATTTGGTCTTGGGGGAATAGATCTGCTACGCTGCTGCTGCTGCTGCGACAGAGCAAATACAGAGACTTGATACTGTCAATACATCCACAACATGCTGCTGTGAGCATTTAAGAAATACTGCTGCTGCACATATAACATGAATAACCCTCATAGCATACATGAATCACCTCGTAGCACATCTATACAGGTGGAGCTGGGGAAGGTGGAGGGTTTCTGAGCATAATGCAAAACTGCTTACAGCTGGCACTAGTCATATATTTGAATGTTGAGCAGTGAGCTCATTGGCTACTGATACAGGAGAGAACCAATCAGCTGTGCCACGTGATAATGATGTCATTAGGTCACATTGAGTTAGACCTATCAAGATTGTGCCATCTAGAGTTTCTTGCCAGAACTCTGTATTTATGGTACTAAAGGTCTGAAATGTTGGCAAAGGTCCACTGTCTATTGTCAGTAGTGTAGCAATTTATAAACCAAATCTCACAAAGACGTCATGGTTACACTTTATTTTAAAGTATGTGTACTTACAGTGTACTTACCTAAGAAAGTACTTTGGTAGTATAGGGTTAATATAGTATAAAATTAGGTTATGTATAGTATAAAGTTAGGTTACGAGTAGGTTGAGGGTTAGTAGTTAATACAGTACCTACACTGTAACAAAACAAAAAACACAATTTGTTGAGTCAACTTAAAATAATTTGTTACCCTGCAGTCTGCAATTTTAAGTTCAGTCAACTCAATTAAGTTTAGTTAACTTGAAATGTTAAGTTGTACTCATTTTAGTATTTGAGATCACTAAACAAACAATTTGGTATGTTAAACTTAAAAGCTGGACTTGTCACCCAGCCGCCTTAAAATTTTAAGTTGAATGAACTCAAATATCTAAGTTGTCACTTAGTACAACTGAACATTTTAAGTTGACTAAACTTTTTTGAGTTGACTGAACTTAAAATTTTAAGGGAGCTGGGTAACAAATTATTTTAAGTGGAATCAACAAATTGTTTTTTTTTTTTTTTACAGTGTAGTTACTGTTATACCGCTATAATGAATACAAAGAATGTACGCGCAGAACAGATCTTTAAAATAGAGCGCTACCAAAATCACTTTAAAACATAGGTCTTCAACCCTGTTCCTGACCTATGCTGAAAAACCAAGAACCTTTTATTGATCAGTCTAGCAAATTTGCACAACCAACTTGAACCTGTTGCAAGGTGTGCATTGGGAAATATTTTGCCCTTACAGCAAATTCTCATTTTGGATTCCTACTGAAAAACTGCTCTGTTCCAGTTAACACACTTGTGGTCCCGGCAAGTCCATGAGGCTGTGGCATTTAATCACTCACTAGCGCCCCCTTTACTTCCAATATGTGCTGTAGAATGGACTTCTACCCAAAAGTCTATGTGGCGTAAAAAAAAAAAAAAAAAAGGGTTCAGGGACAGGTCCTAACTCAGCAAAACTTAGTCAATCATCATGGTATTAAGGGTGTTGCATTTATTGTGATCTAGCATGGCCTGCATCCAGTGCTGAAGCGTGACAAGAAGCGTGTCTTTAAAATTAAAACACATGGTCTACACACACCACACTTTCAGCATGTGTTCGCAGCACCCATCTACAACTGTGGAGGTTATTCAAAATCCTGCCATGCCACAGAATCCCATGCCAGTCACATAGTTTCAGTTAAATTGCATTATATTTATCCTAAATTGATGTGCATAATGACTTCACCATAGGGTACATTTACATGACACAAATATGCTAAAATTTCCTTTGCGTTATTGAAAGGCTTTGGACACAGACAAAAACGTTGTTAAAACAATCCTCATTCATGCGGATCTATCAAAAGGACTTCAAACGCTGTATTATTCACACCAGGCCAGTAGGTGGCGATGTCACTTTTTACAGAAACGTCAGGGTTTTGTTAAAGGGTGTGTCCGTGGTACACATCTAAACACATCTAAATGCCAATATAGTATTATAATCATAGTGCCACCTGCTGGTAACATGAAATTACTTATTTTACATTAAATTAAATAAGCACTGTCCATTCTGCACTAGACGTCACATGTTTGGTAAGAGTCCTGGGCTGAAGACATTTAAAGGCAAATATTCAGTTATATTCATAGCGCCACCTGTTGGCAACAGGATATGTCATGTTTTACACTAACTCAAAGATACCATGTTTAATCTCTGCCAAACTTCATATGATATGAAGTCCTGGCTTTAAGACATCTACATGTCAATATTCAGTTATAGTCATAGAACCATCAGCTGGCAGCAGGAAGTTTGGCACATATAAATGACTTGAAATATTCATACTATATTTACCACTTTAAATGCTCATCGTTCACTGTTATCCTAAAGCCACCGGGTAGTGGTGAGCCAGGGCCCTTTTAATGCTGCTTTCAGCTTTAAAGTTTAAATTGTTACTGTCTTAAGTTACTATTTTAGAACAAATGTAAAATGCTTAAAAACACTAACTTGATGAGATTCATACTTGGCTATAATAAATAATAATAATATAAAATAGAATTGCTGTAAGTAATGTTTATTTAGAAAATATGACTGGGACATGCATTTACATTTAATTAAAACAACAACAATAAATATAGCTGCAAGCAGCAATTGCGGGGGCCAAGCACAAAAGAGGCAGAATGAGGAGATAAGCATGGCAAGGAGCAACAGACCAACTACAACAATGAGTAATGGTGACAATGACACACAAAGTTTGGTGTCATTATGTCAAAGCTTTACAGAGATACAGCCTCAGAGTCATTTTGGCATGAAGCCTAAAATTTGTGGTGGCGCTGTATGACAACAGTTTTGTCCATCGACATGAAATCCATAACTTTTTGTCAGCACAGTCTGAAGATGATTTGAGTCAAATTTGGTGAAAATTGGACCAACGGTCTAGGAGGAGTTCGAACAAGTAAGTTTTGTACATTAATCAAAATGGCAGAAAGGAAGTTAAGCCAACTGTGGTATAATTGGTATGCATATTGTTGACATGACCCAAGAAATGTTTTGAGACCAGTTTCATTACAATAGGCTAATGCAATCAGAATTTATTAGCATTTTTGGAAATTTCATTAGTAATGTTTAATGAATGGTGTATTACTTCTGACCAATAGGTGACACTGTTACCAAATTGATGTGGCGTGGTCAGTGTGAGGTGACAATGGCACGTATAAAATTTGGTGTAATTATGTCAAAGCTTTGCGGAGATACAGCCTAAGATGCAGTTTGGCATTTTTCCAACAAATTCATTGATGCATTAAACAAACACTGTTTCGTATATCGACACAAAATCCATAACTTTTCGCCAGCATGGTCTGAAGATGGTCCGAGTCAAATTTGGTGAAAGTTGGACCAATGGTCTAGGAGGAGTTACAAAAAGTATAATTGGTATATGTGTTCTTGGCATGATCCAAGGAATATATCAAGACCGGTTTCATTACAATAGGCTAATATAAACAAAGGTTATTAGCATTTTTTAAAATTTCTTAAGAATTTTTGGCCACAGGGTGGCACTGCCCCAAAACTTTTTGAGTACTGTCAGGGGATAGTGCTAAAGACACATACCAAGTTTTGGAATGATACGCCAATGTGTTCGTAAAATATAACATTCTTGCATAAAATTTGAAATGGCCGATGCACAAAATGGCTGATATGGGAAAATTAGGTATGGTTGGACTTGGCATGATGCACTAAATAGGCAAGTTTTATAATTTTTGGCCAAACCATTAAGCAATTAAAAATAGCAATTTTTCGTATCTCCAGACCACTAGGTGGCACTGCGCCGAAACACTGCAGGTAGCCTCAAGTCATGCTTGTTATAACACACCCCAAGTTTGGTCTCAATATTCCAAACCGTTTGTGGAGATATAGCCTCACATTCATTTTTGCGTGCTTTTTGTAGAATTTGTTTGCGTGTTATTTGAGGATGGTTTGACTAATCAACTTGAATTTCAGCATGGTCTGAAGATAATCTGAGCCAATTTTGGTGAAAATCAGACAAACTGTCTAGGATGAGTTCGAACAAGTAGGTTTCTCAAACAAAAAATTATAGAAAAAAAAACTAAACCTAACGATTTTTGAATTTTGGACTTGATTCGTCTCGACATGAGCCAAGGATTCAGAGGGGAAAAAAATCCTTCTGTGCGCTAGAGAGTGGCGCTAGAGAGTTTAAGTTAGAGACTCCAAACTTGCTGTGGTTAATGTTGGGACTGTTCTCTATCATTGTGCCAAATTTCACAACTTTCCCACAATGGTTCTATGGGCTGCCTTAGACTCAAGAGCGGAAGAAGAAGAAGAAGAACGCCAATTGATACAATAGGTACCTTTGCCTCCTCATTTCAGAACATGATATAGATTAAACACATAATATGCATGCACATGACGTAACTGTTTTTACAAACTAGAGCTTTTGCAGTTTACACAAAGATGTTATTGGTATCTTTTCCAAAAATGTCAACTTTAAAACCCATTTTCAAAAGTTTGCATTTTCATTCTCCAAAAGCAGCACTGTCATGTAAATAAACGGACAAACACATTAAATATTTTCCATTTTAGGTGAAAACAGTATCGTGTAAACACCCCCTTAGACTGGAAGAATTGTTTTCCTCAATTTTCAGTAAAGCATTTGTCTTTCTGTGGCTTGAATAAAGTTTGTGCTTCATATAATAAAATATAAACCGCCTTCTCTCTTCTGTTCACTCAACGCTCAAATTTTGGTCATTGACTCTTGATTCTTTAAATGGTGATGAGATTCACTGTTGTGGACTGCAACCTTGAATTGTCTAGTGTTCAATATCTGTGAATTGTCGTAGACATGCGGTGTGCTGTTGTGCTTCTTGTCTGGTGTGTGACCACCTTTAAAGCCTGGTGTGAACACCAGAATAGCAGCTCTTGGACTGTATGCTGTGGAGCAGAATCCAAACCATAAAATATGCTGATGACCAGCTAAAATAGTCTTTTTAACCAGGAAATGCTTAAGCATGAATAATTCATGAGAATTTTAAGAAATTCCTAGTTTCATTTTTTTTAACTGATATGGAATATGGCCCATCACTAAACGTTGTCTGGCACAACGACCATTTTCCCAGTTAAACATTCCTTTCAAGATGTGAGATCTTCTACATGCGGGTTGCAAGGGACCGTTGAGTGACTCACGGAGCCTCTTTCCCTACAGATGTTTGTTATTGAGTCAGTGAGGTCAGTAATCACATTTTCACTGCGTGTTAGCGATACCTCACCGTAGGTGTGTCCTGGGGGTCATGGCAGGATTGGTGAATCCCTTTGAAGCCAATTGCAACTCCCAGTCTCACCATCCTGTCAGTTTACTCACAGATTCAAAGGAATTTCTGAGTTAATGCCTTCCATATAGGCTGCATAAACCGGGGTGCTTCGGTATTACCGTTCTAGCTCTTTCTTCTTTCCGTAGGGGAAAAATCGAAGGGAGACGCTTGGTTGAAAAAACATAAAACAGGATCTTCAAAGACATCTGAGGTCTGGTCCGTATTACCCCAACTATCTACATGGTTTTGATCAACCAATCAATTCACAAGCTGAGCAAACAGGTGCTATGCAGCCATCTATTAAACATCTTTTCCCTGTGATGGTTTTGGGTAAAGCTACTGGTTCCTTTTGAGCAGGAATTACTGTTAACACAGTTATTATATTGTTATTATATATTAATTATGTTTCAAAACAGTCAGACTTATAGATTTCACCTGCCATCAGACACCAAAATTAACCTGACAGAAAAAAGCAGCAAGCAGTGTGAACTACTGATCTCTTCATTCCTGAGCTTGTTGCTTTGCTCTCTAACATCGCAAATGGAAAAGGATGGAAAAGCCATTATTTGAAAAAAAAAAGCCCTGTTATTTAGAGGAAAACTTGGTGTAGTTTGACATAAGGAACCAATTAACCCCCCTCTCTACCAACCCCCTACCTTACTCTACCTCTGTCTCAGCCGTCCTGGAGAGAGAGCAGAGGAGCTTGTTGGCAGTAGACATACTACCAGGTTATGAACATCTGCGTTTTCGTGTTACGGCCTGATAACAACAACAACAACAACAACTGAGCTGTTTTTTGTTTGTTTGTTTTTTTTTTTTTACATTGTGATAGAGAACACACCATATATGGATTAAAGACACAGTGCACAATATGGCTCATGTTTGAGTCCAAACTATACAAAATACACAAAAATAAACTACATTAAACTACAGTAAACAATTTAAAAATATGCATTATAAAGACTATTTAAACTTCTGCAATGAGCATTAATTTTTATTTATTTATTTGTATTTTTTGTTTTAAAACTTTACAATAAGGTGTTATTTGTCAACATTAGTTAATGTAGTAACATGAGAAAAACACAAACATTACTTTTATTACTATTTATTATACTATTATACTTTTTATTCGTCTTAATGTTAGTTAATAAAAATAGTCATTCATTGTTTGTTCATGTAAGTTCATCAGTGCATTAACTAATGTTAACAAACACAACTTGTGATTTTAATAACGTATTAGTGAATGCTGAAATTAACATTAACTACAATTAATAAAAGCTCATTCTAAGTTCATGCTAACTAAGTACTTTACTAATGGTAACTAATGAACCTTAATGTGAAGTGTTATCATTTTATTTTATTTTATTTTATTATTAAAATGCAGGAGTTTGGCTATAGTTATTTCAGTATTATTTATTTAGTATTGTTTAGAAATTATTTTTTACATTTTCAGTTCAGTTAACTAATTTTGTCGTTTATTTGCTTTGATATATATATATATATATATATATATATATATATATATATATAATTTATATAATTTATATATATATAATTCATATATATATATATATATATATAAAACATATATATATATATATATATATATATATATATATATATATATTAGTTTTAGTACTTCATTTTTAGTACTTGTTGTACTTCATCATTTTATTTTAATTAGTTGAAGAAACTTTTTACATTTTTTTTTATATTTCAATTATTAATATTATATTTATATTTTGTTTTATTTCAGCATATTTTAATTACTGAAATTACCTAATAATGTTTCAGTAAACAACTTTTTACAAATGTATTATTATTATTATTATTTATAGAATTTCTTTAGAATCATCATGATCTTATTATTATATCTTATATTATTATTATTATTATTATTATTATTATTATTATTATTATTATTTATAGAATTTCTTTAGAATCATCATGAACTCATGATTCCTTCCAGTTTTCACAATGCCCTGCTACTTGCCCTCTTTCACCACATGAGGATGACTTCTGGATCCTATTTGTCAGTCTGACAAACAGGATTTCCAGATTGTGGATGTCTCATGAGGACTCTTTCACGACACATTCCTATTCCAAACACGCATACCTTTGTATCCATTCACGCATTCAGGGTCAGATCAAAGGAGCATGAACCAGTCACAGTGTCTCGGTTTTATGCAACCTATTTTTGATACACCTCATCTACAAACGTACAGATAAGACGATAAGCTCCATTAAGATGATTCTTCGGTTCAAAACAAATTTTAATTGGTCTCTTTAACTGCCTCTAAAACACTTCATCATTGTTATATCGTATTCTTAACGCCAAGCTAAAGAAGAATGTTAAAAGCCCTTGCATGGGAACTGGTGTGTTTTGTATAAAATCACAAGCTCTTAACCCTTGGACATGTGTTATACAGATGGTTCAACACAAAGCACACTCCTTATGAAAAAAAAAAAGAGTAAGAAGAAAAAGTGCTCCGTAAGGGAGCTAAATGCCCTTTTTGTGGCGATCAGTCCTAACAAGTTAAATTTCCTGACAGGAGGCTAGCCAAAACACTAGCTGCGTCATATTTTGCTCTGGTCTCTGGTTAAGTCTGTCACTTTCAGGCTGTGCTAACAGCTTGTAGCATTTCATTGCTGTGTATAGCCCCACCCTGGTGTAAATCTATGTGGTAAGCCTTGTGTGTGCCTATGCTAACATACTCACAAGCTAACATCTAGCCATGTAAGGCCTAAAGTCTGGTCCACACTGTGAAATTTCAAATGATTGAGTCAATATTGCATTTGTTTCCAGTAAAGTAAAACAAATTGAAACTTAAAAAATGGTCAACCCAGGCTCGCTGGAAAAACATTATGACATTCCAGCAAAATGATATTACGTTGCATTTTGCATGTTTCTTGACTCTTTCAAAGTAAAACATCCAGTTAGTGGTGATAAAAGCATGTTCAGTTTTATCCTAAAAACAATATGGCTATGTTTTATTACGTTGGTTGTGGTCCATATCACAGCTCTTTAGAAATGATATGTCTCTTGAGTGACGCTAAAAAGTTATTGCTGTGACGAGTTTAAAAATACCTCAACATTTATACTAAACCAGACTCTAAACCTAACGATAGTGTTAACAAAAGCAAACATGAGATAAAACAGATTTGCTGAAGCAATCAAATCAAGTCTCTGAGCTCTTTTATCGAGTATTATGACTTGAACTCAAACCTGAGTGCTTTGCATCACAAATTCAATGCTGTACTAGGTACGCTAACAAGCAAGTTTACCATGCCAGAAAAGCCATGCATA
The DNA here is from genome assembly GCA_012976165.1 of Labeo catla. Classification (NCBI taxonomy): domain Eukaryota; kingdom Metazoa; phylum Chordata; class Actinopteri; order Cypriniformes; family Cyprinidae; genus Labeo; species Labeo catla. The sequence goes on along the minus strand of VONZ01000504.1, from coordinate 395,231 downwards.
GGGAGTTGATTATGTGATGCAAACATGAAAATGTATTCGTTAACAAATCACAACTCAACTTCATTGAAAATGCATGTTTGTGGCAATTTTTCTGAAACACTGACATTATGTACCTCGCTGCATGCTTCATGGCAGCTTTTTAAAGTGAAATGTCCAAAAAAGTGGCACTAAAACATGTTCAATACATGGTCATGCCCACATTTTTATTACAATTTTGAAGCGCCATAATACATGGATGAACCAACATAATAAAAACAACACAAAACATGCCTGATGTTTTGTACCAGGTGTGCTAAGAAGCAAGTTTACCATGTCAGAAAAGCCCTACTTAAGGAGCTGATTATGTGATGCAAACATGAAAATTGTATTCGTAACAAATTACAGCTCAGCATCATCGAAAATATGTGCTTGTGGCAACATTGCTGCAACACTGATAGTATGTCCCTTATTGCAAGTTTTGTACCAATTTCAAAGTGACGTGCAGTAAGTGGCACTAAAACACACGTTCAATATGTGACTGTGATTATGTTTTTATTATGGTACAGTGTGTATTGTGGCATTTTTATTACCTTGGATCAGGCATGATCCAATTCAAATGTCCGGGAAGTGATCTATTGTTTTGGAAAATAGCATACACTCTACACAAAACCAAAAAAAGCAAACACGAGATAAAACATTTGCTGAAGCGATCATGCCAATTTATCTTGCCTCAAAAGTTTTTTGAGTGCTTTTATCGAATGTCATAACAATGTTGGACCCTGAGTGCTTTGCATTACAAGTACAACGCTGTACCAGGTTTTACCATGTCAGGTTTACCATGTCAGAAAAGCCATACACAGGGAGCTTGTACCTCATTGCACATTTAGTGACAGTTTCAAAGTGAAATCTCCAGTAAGTGGTGCGAAAACATCAGTTTAATACATAGTCATGGTTATGTTTTTATTACATTGTTAAGGCATGTATTGTGGCACTTCAGAATTTAAATGTCAAGGAAGTGTCGCTAAAAAGTTGATGCTCTATCATGTTGAAAAAGTAACATACCTTTTACACCAAACCAAGCCTAAACCTAACGATAGTGTTAACAAAAGCAAACGTGAGATAAAACATTTGCTGAAGCGATCATGCCAATTTATATTGCCTCTATAAGTTTTTTGAGCTCTTTTATCGAATGTCATGACTTGGACTTATACCTTAAGCGCTTTTCATCACAAATTCAGTACCATGTGCGCTAACAAGCAAGTTTACCATGCCAGAAAAGCCATACATAGGGAGTTGATATTACGTACCTCATTGCACGTTTAGTGACAGTTTCAAAGTGAAATGTCCGGTAAGTGGCACTAAAACATCCAGTAAATACATGACCATGGTTATGTTTTTATTAACAAAAGCAAACGCGAGATAAAACATTTGCTGAAGCGATTATGCCAATTTATCTGGCCTATTATGCCAATTATGCGAAAATGTATTCGTTTAGAAATCACAGCTCAGCCTCATTGGAAATACGTACTTGTGGCGAAGTTTCTGCAACACCAATATTACGTACCTCTTTGCATGTTTAGTGACAGTTTCAAAGTGAAATGTCCAGTAAGTGGTGCTAAAACATACGTTCAATACGTGGCTGTGGCTGTGGCTTTCAAGCAAACCTATTGCGGCGGTTCAGAATTCAAAAACACCCTACACCAAACCCAACCCTAAACCTAACAATAGTGTTAACAAAAGCAAACGTGAGATAAAACACATTTGCTGAAGCTATCATGTCAGTGTATTTTGCCTCTGCAAGTCTTTGAGCGCTTTTATCGAATGTCATGACTTAGACTCTGAGTGCTTTGCATGACAAGTACAATGCTGTACCAGGTGCGCTAACAAGCAAGTTTACCATGTCAGAAAAGCCATACATAGGAAGCTGATCATGTGACGCAAACATAAAAATGTATTTGTTTACAAATCACAGCTCAGCCTCATTGGAAATACGTACTTGTGGCGATGTTTCTGCAACACCAATATTACGTACCTCTTTGCATGTTTAGTGACAGTTTCAAAGTGAAATGTTCAGTAAGTGGTGCTAAAACATACGTTCAATACGTGGCCGTGGTTATGTTTTTATTACGTTGGTTCAGGCGTGTATTACAGCGGTTCAGAATTCAAATACACCCTACACTAAACCCAACCCTAAACGTAATGATAGTGTTACCAAAAGCAACCGTGAGATAAAACACATTTGCTGAAGCTATCATGTCAGTGTATTTTGCCTCTGCAAGCCTTTGAGCTCTTTTATCGACTGTCATGAATTGAACTCATAGCTGAGTGCTTTGCATCACAAGTACAATGCTGTACCAGGTGTGCTAACAAGCAAGTTCACTATCTCAGAAAAACCATAATGCTTAATTGTGTTGGAAAACAACATAGCCCCTTCACAAAACCCAACCTGAAACCTATCCGATAGTGTTAATCAAAGCAAAAGTGATATAAAAACACAAGTGCTGATGCAAACATGCTATTTTAACTTCCTTTTATGCAGGTTTGAAATGTTTTGTCAGACTGTAATTTCACAGGATTTGTACGGAGTGCTTCACCTCACAAGTTCAACGGCGTATTGCGTGAGCTACCAAGCAAACCTACTGCGTTAGAAAACCCATATAAATGAAGCTGTATATGTGACCGTAACATTCAAAAGTATCCGTTTTCAAATCTCACAGCATGTTAAAATTGTTTTGAGGTCATAACAATATTGTTTATGGAGTTATGTGCAAGTTAGGCCTTCGAAACATTGGCCCTGCAAAAAATAATTTGTGTAAAAAAGGAATAAAAGTTGTTGGAGATTTACTGCCTGGCGTGTCCATTTGCAATTCGTTTCAGCTGGAAACTGCAGTGAATTGCATGTATTGGTACACTTTTGCAGAAAATGTTGGTAGAGACATGTTTTTCCAATGATCCTAGTTTGGAAATCTTAAATGACTGAGATGGTATTGTGTTTAGTTCCAGTAATGTGCAACAAATTTTACCCTGGAAAACGTTTTAAATTATGTCATATCATCATGTGCCAAACTGATTAAGCTAGCTAAATAACTGGATGTGACTGTACTACCCAGAGGCTCACTGATGCAGTAGACCTCCCATTGACCTGCCAGCAGGACGGACAGCTTAGGCTTGTCTCTTGGGATGACGCCCTCCCTAGCCCACCATTATACACATGGCTTCCACACGCAAAGTTGACATACAGCTTCCCTGGGCCCTGGGAGACATTTACATGCAGAGTTCGCGTGTGGTACAACACAAATCTACTCGGTTAATCTAGTCCTTACATAGGGACTTTGTGAAGTTTGTACAGTTTGTACTGACTTGGTTGGTTTGGCTGCTTATCAAAGTCGTAGAATTGGTCTATTACTCGTCTTTAGTGTAATGAACGCCATTATGTTGCAGGGAGTATAGCTCAGTTATATATTTGATACATAAATAACAGAGACAAGGGGAGCTTGATGGGTAGAACATGTTATTGGTTGTTTGGAGAAGGGCCAGAGATCTCGATTGGGAGGCCTGTTCAGTAAAAGCTCTGACAGTGTGGGTTGGAGGGAGAAAGAGGCTTTCATGTCCTGGGTGGCCTGTTTAGCTTGCATTGAAGTGCAAGAAGAGGATGACCGTTTACTTCCACAGTCCATCAGGGAAATTATTGTCTGAAAGACTTGCACAACCATACACAGCTGGATAACTACCATTGTTTTCCGAGACGGAGTCATGCATATCCGTTCAGATGGATGTCTGTGTTGAGTTTATTCACCAAGATATGAAAGTTCTGTCATCGTTTACTCACCACACTCAATTCAGTCCAATCCTCTGTATAAGCTTCTTTCTTCTTTCTTTGAAGAATATCCTAGTTGCGTAGAATTTAAGCCTCTATGCCCAGACAATCTTCTTCATTGAAGCTCATAAATCAAACATGGTAGCACTGACATCACTGAGGTTTGGGGTGCTGTGTCCAAATATGCATACGATTTGGGAATGGCAATGACGTGACACAAATGACGTTAGCAAGTCACATGACAATGACAACGTGATGAATGTAGTACCTTCAGATCATAATATACACATTCATACAATATAAAACATAATTTTGGAATGGCTGGAAAATAAGTACTTTTTGAAAAGAAGTAACTTTTCAGGGAGTATTTTAGTTTCAGGCCCAGCTGTTTGCCATCAATATGCTAAACATCTACATTTGCAAATCCAGACTTTTGACTGTAGTTTAAAGTCTGACTGACATTGCCAATTGCGTTTGGTTTCAGTAAAATTAAACGAATTTTAACCTGGGAAAATGGAAACCCAGGGTCATTGGAAAATCATACCTGTGGCATTTATGCAGAATAGTATTATGTTGCATTTTGCATGTTTTTTGACACTTTCAAAGTGAAATGTCGAGTGAGTGATGCTAAAGGCATGTTTTATCCTTAAAAATTATAAAATTATATCGGTTGGTGTACGTATCACAGCTCTTTTGAAATGATATTTCCATTGAGTTACGTTAAAAGTTAGTGCTTTCTTAAGTAAATAACTTGCCATCTACACTAGACCAAACCCTAAACCTAATGATAGTGTTAACAAAAGCAAACATGAGATTTTATTAAAAAAAAAATATATATATATATATATATATATTATGTTATATGTGGTTATGTTTTTATTACCAAGGTTATGTTTTTATTACCAAGTTTACCATGTCAAAAAAAAAAAAGGTACGAAGACATGTGAATGAAATATATATATATATATATATATATATATATATATATATATATATATCGTATGAATTTATATGATGTGATTTATATGGCAACATACCATTTTCAGCAAAACACTGAGCATGAAGATCCAATTCTAGACGTCGAAACAATGGCGGACAGTTCACAGCTCACTCAGGGTGGGTCTAAGGTAAGACGATCATGTCAATCAGCTGTTGTGGGAGCGGCCTTGATCTGTGTGACATCACATAGCCAAGATGCTGAGACTGGCTTGATTAGAAAAAAGGGCAATTATTTATATAGATTAAATAAAAACCACTAGGTGGATTTTTATCATTATAGGGTGGTTGTGTACAGTGTTGGGGGTAACGCATTACAAGTAACGCAAGTTACGTAATAATATTACTTTTTTCAGGTAACTAGTAAAGTAATGCATTACCTTTGAAATTCTAAGGAAATGTCTGAGTTACTTTTTCAAATAAGTAACGCCAGTTACTTTTTCCCCCTTTATTGATTGACAAGTCTCCTGTCTGGAAATTGGGAGTAAACATAATGTTACTGTATTCTAGACTAAATGTGAACATGCATTAATTCATCTCACTCACAAAAAACAGATTCAGTATTCCTCAAAATATATAAAAATTATGAAATGCAACCTCAGAATATAACGCAGCCCTGCAAAAAATAAATATGTAAAATAAAACAAATATCCTTTATGTATTTTATTTTATTAACCAGTGTCTTTGCTGCTGACCTTCAATGATGCAATTCAACCAAACTAATAAGCAAAAAATTACTTTAGAAAAACTAACATATGTTTTTATTTTATTTTATTTTTTTAATAGCTATAGAGTGATCTCCTGCATAAATGTACTTTCCTTTCAGCCTGAGGTGAATTCATTTCACTTTTGGTGTAAAAGGGCTTTTACATTAGAATTGTTTTATATTAAACACAAAGAAGCAAGCCCTGCCCACATTTAAAAAGTAACGCAAAAGTAACGCAAAAGTAACGTAACACATTACTTTCCATTAAAGGTAACTAAGTAACGTAATTAGACACAAAATTGTAATGCATTATTTTTAAAAGTAACTTTCCCCAACGCTGGTTGTGTACACACACTGTCAACACACATTTATGTTCAAACAACATGTGAAAGTGAATTTTGCATCTGATGACCCTTTAAGTAATAAGCTTTCCTGCAATGAACTCCCGTTAAAGTGGATGCTTATATAGTTATTGTTACAGACTATTTGAAAGCTTTTAGGGTGAAATTTTCCTGTAAAACTCGCCACATATCACACCCCAAACATATCCTAAGATGCAAAATGAAATGTAATCAGAGTCACTGCTGAAGTAATAATGCATTAGTCAGTCTTGAAATAAGCTTAAGGGGTGTTAACCCACATCCTAGAAACATTAAAGAGAGAAAAACCGGTTCAGTGTCTGTATTTGTTCAGAGTCTCTTTAGGGAGGGTGAAAGGCAAGGATACAACCAACCACCTGTTGTGATGCAATGCAGAAGTTGGCTGCAGTTTCAGTTTTACCCTGAACTATAAAATGACGGGACATTCGAAAGGGGAATGAACCAATGAAGGGTGGAGGTCTCCACGGAGGAGGCTCACGTCCAACCAAATTTTGCAATCCATGTAAAGCACTCTAGATTTTTTTCCCTCGCCTCCCTTTTGCCTTTCGCCACTGTGTGTCTGAAATACGTTTCGTTTTCCTGTGTGTGTTGTTCTAAAACCTGAGAAAGGTCACTCCCATCCATCAAATTAATAAGACCGAGTTTGAAAAACAGGTTCAGACTTTGATAAATGGTGACTTAAGTGTCAGCTCAATGATTACGAAGCTGACGAGGTTCTGTAATAATCAAACATCTCCATGAACAAGATATAAGGTTGATGTTATCTTTGGGAAGTCAGCTCCCTTGCATTCCTGCATATTCTTAAGACGAGAAATACCTTGCATTCTCCAGCAGGCTCAGCGGGACGCTCTCCCCCTCGCTGAGATGTCCTTCCTTAACCTCTTACGGCCTCCTGGCCTCCAGTTGTTGTGGCGTGAACCCCAAGGATAGTGGTCTTTGATGATGACCCGTAGTATTTGGACTTCGGACACTTCCTAGAGGGGTATGTGTGTGTGTATAAATACTATATATTACTATATATTATACATGTATGTATGTATTTTTCTGTGTTGATCTTTTTAGCTCAGGAGATTTAATTTTTAATTATACTTAATCTGATAGAGATTTCTAACACATGAAATGTGGTGTAATGTGAAAATTCAGGGCAGGATGTGTTCCAAACAAGTCAAGATGTGGACGTGGAAGAAGTGGTGGTAGGACTGACTGTTTATGGCTGCCAAGCAACATCATAACTTGTTTCATTAATACTGGATTAAACTAATCCACAGTCACAAGTGTGTGTGTATATAGAAGCTACTTTAACACACCTTAAAATGTGTCTCATTTGGTTAGAAGTGAAAGCTAGTAGCCATTTAACAATGTTAGTTTGTCATTTTTTTTAATGTAGTGTTACATAATGTGAGAACTGTTACAAATAACCTTTGATGAATAATGAATGGTATTTTGTTTTCAGATAACGAAGGTCAAATTGGATTATGCACATTTAATTTCACGCTGCCAGTCAGAAGTTAATAAATTAATGCTACTGTTCCATAAAGATGCCTTAAATTGACCCAAAAGGGCAAAAAAAAATTAAAATAAAATAAAATAAAATAAAATAAAATAAAAAAAATAAAACATCTTACTGACCCTAAAGGTTTTTTTTTTTTATTTGTTTTTTTTTTTTTAGTACATGCTAGAACATGGTATACGTACTAGTATATATTTAATATATAATACTAGTATTATATATTATGTATTAAATTTAGTACACTAGTATTATTTATTAATTTCTAATACTACTGTTATGTATTACACAATGTACAATATATATTCACATACACAATATATATTCAGTATATATAACCCATTTTAGCAATGACGTTTCAATTTAAACAACTATACACTATAAAACATATAAAAATAAAATTACATTTATTTTTACCATTATGTGAAATTACTCACACTGTGATTTTGATCTGAAAAAAAATTGCCAATCAATTGTTGAAGCTATTAAGGTGTGTTGACCCAAAAATCTTCTAAAAACCTGGGCCAAGTTTAAACCAGTAACCAGGCATCACAGCTGGCAAAGGGGCATGTCTGACTTTGACATGTATATATTGCCATTATTATGTAATGGCAATATATACATGTCACATACAAAATGAATATATACATGTACACTACCGTTCAAAAGTTTGGGGTCAGTAAGACTTGTAATAGTCTTTAAAGAAGTCTCTTATGCTCATCAAGGCTGCATTTATTTGATTAAAAATATAGAAAAAAAACAGTAATATTGCAAAATGTTTTTACAATATAAAATAATGTTTTTATTTTAACATACTTTAAAATAGAATTTATTCCTGTGATGAAAAGCTGAATTTTTATCAGCTGTTACTCCAGTCTTAAGTGTCACATGATCCTTCAGAAATCATTATAATATGCGGATTTATTATTAGACTGATCAATGTTGGATAATATCAACAGTTGTACTGCCAAATATTTTTTGGAACCTGTGATTTTTTTTTTTTTTTCAGGATTCTTTCATGAATAACAAGTTTAAAAAGTAGAGTGTTTATTCAAAATATAAATATTTTATAACAATGTAAATTATTTATTATTAACTTTTAATAAACTTTTAATTATTAACTTAATACATCCTTGGTGAATAAAAGTATTAATTTCTTAAAAAAAAAAAAAAAAACAATACAAATGTACTGACCCCAAACTTTTGAACGGTAGTGTATATACAAAATGAAAATTATTACTGCTGGTCTTCAATGATAATGTCAAGATACTTTAATGTGTTTGCACCAAAAAATTATAAGGATTTATGATGATATCGTCCAAAACCACACTTTGCCAGGGGTGTTTCCAAACTTTTGGAGGACAGTGTATATATATATATATGTATATATGTATGTATGTATACTTTTAATACATACTATTATACATTTAATATATTACCTATTGTAGCAATGACATTCCATATAAAAATAATATTGCATGTATTTTTACCGTTATATGAAATTAATCACACTGACTTTGTTCTTGAAAGAATTTCAAAATTTCAAATCTGAGCTTGAGATGTTGTTGTCTTTAAACCTTCTATTACAACATCTTACATTAAAATTTCTTACCAACCCCATAAAAAAAACTATATATATATATATATATATATATATATATATAATTATTATTATTATTATTATTAGTTTTAATACATACCATAGTTCATGGTATACATACTAGTATATATTTAATTTATAATACTAGTAGTATATATTAAATATATTATATAAACCATGCCAATTACATTCTAATTAAAATAAGCATATATAAAACATATAAAAATTAAATTTACCATTATATGAAATTACTCACACTGTGATTTTAATTTGAAATAATTTCAAAATGTCAATTCTGAGCTTGAGCTATTGTTAAAATATTAATTAATAATAACACTAATTTATTTTATTTGATTTCATTTTATTTTATTTTATTTATTAATTTTATTTTGTGGTGAAAAAAAGGTTCCATAGACATATTTGTTGAGATTAGGACTTTCATACTAGATTTTTTTTTTTTAAACCTCAAGAAGAAAAAAAAAAATATATATATATATAACCATAATTTCTCAATATATAGTCTCATGGTAATAGCTGTTATTAACATATTGGCTGTTTATTAGTGCTTATTAAGCATATTTTCTGCACAAACATATTCTACATCCTTAATCCTCCCCAATACCTAAACTTAACAACTACCTTACTAACTCTTAATGAGCAGCAAATTAGGAGTTTATTGAGGTAAAAGTCATAGTTAATGGTTTGTTAATAGCGAGAACTGGACCTTGAAATGAAATGTGACCGGTCTCATTAATGTGTAGGGGTAAAATATGAGTTATCATTTAATTGTTCTCTGTTACTTTGTAACATCCTGTATTTCCTCGGTTTGTTGCCTTTCGCTTTTGTTGTCCCTCTCTTTTTTCTCTTTGTGGTTTGTCTGTTTTTTTCTCTCCCCTACTGCACTTGCTTGTTTTCTCAGTCTCTGCGTTTGGCCCGTCTCAGTCCCCTCCGCCCCCCTGAACACCCACTGAATGGTTTATTTGATTTATTGTGGAGTTGCAGAGAGACTCAGGTTACGGCTTTGAAGTCAGCAGTGACTGCAGGACCCTTGGCTCCCAAACGCTCCTCCAACATTATCCAGACGGACTCCGCTCGCGGGAGAGAAAGGGAAGCCTTGTTGTGCTGCTAAGCACCGAAAAGCAAACTCAGGTTTTTCATAAATGGGGATCTTGGCAGTCTGAGGTTTTGTAAAATGTGGCCCGTTTCAGTGATGTGGACATCACACGGTTTGGAAGACATCAAACGTTATGTGTGGAGTCTATTTCTAGCTTTTCAGAAGGGAACATTGTGAGCAAAAACAACTTTCTCTTACCAGGGGACCAATACTTTTAACCACAGTTTACAGTAGTTATTAATACGTCTTATTTAATAAATAACAAAAATAGCCAAATGTATTTATACTTATTATTAATAATTTCGCTCCAAATTAATTCATTGCGACCCTTGCAAAAATATAAAGTCATGATCTCAAGAAATAGTTATATGGAAGCTTATTTTCACCACAAAATAAAAAATAAAATAAAATAAAATAAAATAAAATAAAATAAAATAAAATAAAATAAAATAATATTTTTTGCAATTATAAGTTTATTAACTAAAAGGTTGCCAATAATAATAATAATAATAATAATAATAATAAATATAAAAATAAACAAACAAACAAATAAATAAATTTAACCAGTTGTTATTTAAAAAAAAAAAAACATATGGGTAAATCTCACAAAACCAGAACAGGACATATTTCACCACCACCTCAAACAAGCAAGCAAACAAACAAACAAACAAGCAAATAAATAAATAAATAAATAAGCAATTATGAGTTTATTATGGTTGCCACTTTATTTATTTATTTATTTTGGTGAGGGGAGAAAAAAAAAGAAATGCAAAATGTAAACAAATAAAAATTGAGTTTATAACTCTCAATTCTAAAAAAAAACTGCAAGTTTTAAATTTTTGAATTCCAAAAAAATATATATATATATATATATATATATATATATATCTAAATTATGAGATGTAAATTCAGAATTCTTAGAAAATGTTTATAACTGTGAAATTTAAAATCACAGTTGTGAGGAAAAAAAAAAAGTCTGAATATTGAGATATTTAAAAAAAAAACAAAAACAAAAAAAAAAACTGAAATGTAAATTCATAATTGGGTAATTTAAAAAAAAATCAGTTGTAAAGCTTGAATTATTGTAAAATATCAAATCAGAATTCGAAGAAAATATATTAAAATTGGGAGTTGTAAACTTGCAATTACAAGTTTATAGGTCTTTAGTTAAGAATTTGTTGGAAATAAACTCATAATTGTGAGATATAAACTTGCAATATATAAAATTATGAGAAAAATGCAAGTCAGAATCGCAATATGTAAAGTCAGTCAATATAAAGTCAATATGCAAAAAGTTGCAATTATCTTTAATAGTAAAGTAGTAAGCTAGTTTAATGTTTTTATCCATGGCAGAAATAAGCTTCCATAGAGCTACAACAATCACAGTTTTCATAACCACATTTTGGTTTGGTTTACCTAAGTTTACCTAAGACTGAACAGGATTTCACTGAGTCTCTGTTAAAAGCATTGCCATTTGTTCTGGTTGATTGTTGACATTGTCAGTGGGCAGTATGAAGGGCTCTTTCAACACCCCAGCTATTGTTTTGACATCAAAGCTTTGCTCTTAGCACCCAGCCGCTAATAAGCCATCAGGACATCTGCTGGAGTGTGAACTTTTACCGGGAGACGAGATGACTGAATGCAAACCTGACCTCCACATCAACCTGCTCAATACGGCACAAACCCTTTCACTTTCACTGACCTAAAACCCATTTCCCGTTCTTCTACTCCTCTTATCATTTCACTTCAGATTAGATAAGCAATCATTGTAACATGCCAGTTAGAACCAAAAAATGCTGGATACACTTTAGTTTAGGGACCAATTCTCTGTATGAATTAGTTGCTTTTTTAGCATGCATATTAGTAGCATATTGGCTGTTTATTAGTACATATAAAGCACCTACTAATGCCTTATTATGCAGGACCATATTTTAGATCCCTTAATCTTGAACTTAACAACTACCATACTAACTATTAATAAGCAGCAAATTAGGAGTTTACTGAGGGAAAAGGTGTACTTAATAGTAAGTTAATAGTAAAAATTGGTCCCCAAACCAAAGTGCGACCAAAAAGTCTTTTAATTTAATTATTTAAAATTCAAAATCTACTTGTACTCTACATAACCTCTCAAAATTCAAAAATAATATATAAGTTAATTTTAGGTAAGGTTTTAGTAATATTGCTGAGTTTGTTTATTTATTTATTTATTTATTTATTTATTTATTTATTTATTCAGTCATTCATTCATTCTACACTATAATTCATTTATTATAGTGTATAAAATAGTTATTATTATTATTATTATTGTTTTTTATTTTTTTAAACTAGCCAAAATCAATTTTTATTTTATTTTATTTATTTATTTATTTATTTTTTATTGTATTTTTTTTTAAATTTTTTTAGCTATAACCAGTTGTTATTTATGATATAAAACACCATATGGGTGAACGTCACAAAACAGTTTTTATTATTGTTTTTTTTTTTTTTAATTATTATTTCTTTAAACTATCCAAAACTAGCTGAAATCAGTTGAATTGTATTTTTTTTTTATTATTAATATTTTTTATTATTATTTTATAATAAATAGTTATTATAATAACTTATAATAAATAGTTATAAGTTATAAAATTGTTTTATAAGGTTTTAGTAATATTGCTGAGTTTTTATTTATTTATTTATTTATTTATTTATTTATTTATTTATTATAGTGTGTAAAGTAGTTTTTATTATTATTTTTTTTTATTTAAACTAGCCGGAACTATTTATTTCACCATTAATTAATTAATTGATTGATTGATTGACTAATTGATTAATTAATTAATTTATTTATTTTAGTGTGTAAAATAGTTTTTGTTATTATTATTTTTTTAGACTAGCCAAAATTATTTTATTTTATTTTATTTCATTTTATTATTTTTTTTTTTATTTTTTTATTCTAGCTATAACAATCAGTTGAATTTTATTTTTTTATCATATTTTTTTTTTAGTTATAACCAGCTGTGATTTATGATGTAAAACACCATATGGGTGAACGTCACAAAAACAGAAAAGGACATATTTCACTACCACCACAAAAACAAATAAACGAACAAACAACAACAATAACAACAATGACAACAACAACAACAACAACAACAACAACAACAATAATAATAATAATAATAATAATAATAATAATAATAATAATAATAATAATAAATGTAAAAATAAACAATAACTAAATAAATAGTTATAAGTTATAAAATTGTTTTATAAGGTTTCAGTAATATTGCTAAGTTTTTATTTATTTATTTATTGTAGTGTGTAGTTTTTATTATTGTTTTTTTTTTATTTATTTAAACTAGCCGAAACTATTTATTTCACCATTAATTAATTAATTAATTAATTAATTAATTGACTAATTGATTGATTAATTAATTTATTTATTTTAGTGTGTAAAATAGTTTTTGTTATTATTATTTTTTTTAGACTAGCCAAAATTTTTTTATTTTATTTTATTTTATTTTAGCTATAACCAGCTGTTATTTATGATGTAAAACACCATATGGGTGAGTCTCACAAAACCAGAACAGGACATATTTCACCACCTTAAATACATGCATACCTACATACATAAATCCTGGTAGTCTTTGTTGTACTGCTTTTAATTTATGCTTATAAAAACAAACTACTGGGTAATCATAACATATTTACATGTATGCATTTATCAGTTTGTTTTTATACAAAGGAACTTTACAAAACAGGAAGAAATCAGAATCACCACTAAGAATATCATACAGAGAATATAACGTAATACAAATAAATAAATAAATAAATAAATAAATAAATAAAATCACATTACATTTTTTTTCCACAACTCAAGGATTATGTGAGAAGTTTACAGTAAATGTCTGGAACGGAGTAGGTTGAAATAGGCCCGAGGACAGTACTAAAAAATCATTCTTACACTTTTCAGGAATGAAAGACTGCATGATGTGAATCTGCTGTATCCCTGTTTAGATTAACTTGTTTAAATTTACACTAGTAGCTATAAACTAAATCCGCCACACAGTCCTGCCGGCAGCCATGCTAAATATTGACAGTTCAAATTTAGACACCTCAGAAAGATCACACCAAATCCCTAATTACAGCGAGACTTAGATTGCAGACAGGGTGGCAGAGGAGACAAATGAAGGGATGTGGTGTCAAATCTGTCTCTCATCCACTTGTTTGTGTGGAGATCTCCAGCTTAACATCAGAGTGGTAGGAAAACAACAACAACAACAAAAACGACACTCCCAAACATCAACCAGACAACACCAACATTTGATTAAAATTACTGCAGAAAATAAAACAATTGCATTTGAATTGAAGAATTTGTCTTAAGAGAGTGAAAAGACAATTGGGGGACAAAAGTTTCTTAATCTAAACAAAGAGTAATGAAGCAGAAGATCACTGGAAGCAGCAACTGTGTGCTCTTACTCAATGTGGACTATTCCTGAACTTTGCACTGACAGTGAAAAAGCTTTTGGATGGGTTTATAACCCACTTAGTGGAGACAGTTTTCCTACTTCCATCTGCTCTAGTGTTTGTTTTGTCCATTTGAGTAGTAATTATTTGTCCAGAATCTTTCCTGGCCAGCCTAGATGGTGCCATTGTCATTTTTTCATCTCTTGATTCGGGTATTACAGTCATGTGTGATTCTGAGGAATCACATACTGTGGGACTGGAAAGACTCAGTGAGTGCTGAGCCGAGTGCTTCTGACTTAATTCCTAACAATTGACCCTTCGATGAGAATTTGACTAACAGGCGATCTTGGGCCTGTATTTATCAAGCATCTAAGAATGGTGTATATTTTAACTTACTGCAGTTAAAACAAGTTAACTTCTGATGTTCTTTCAACTTTATTTTATGCTATAACTAGTAAGATGATCAGTTCACGTGCCGCTTGAACAAACGCGCTACAGTGATCTGTCATGACATATTAAAGAGCCACAAAACTGTATTTTTTGATTGAATTTCTTTTAAAAAATTACTAAATTTGAAAGCTGAGACTTTGTTTGATAGCAAAAGTAATCTGCTCTGTCTTGTCTGTCAGCACATTGTCAGTTTTTTCTTTGCTCCGCAATGTAATTTTCAAGAACATGGCGTGTGGCATGAGAGCGCCATGGCTTGTCGGACGTAGCAACAGTAACTAAGGAGGCGGATCTTTACAAAGAGTCAATTCCAAGTTATTTTAAATTAGAAGTTTTTTTCTTTTCTTTTCTTTTCTTTTCTTTTCTTTTCTTTTCTTTTCTTTTCTTTTCTTTTCTTCTTTTCACAATTCTCTTAAAGTTTATACCTCTTTTAAGGAGTGCCAACAAATTAGTTTATCTGTCATGAAACACATATTTTGTTTAATAAATATTTTGGTACCTTTCATTCTACAGGTGCATCTCAAAAAATGTACTATCATGAAAAAGTACAGTTTTATTTTTAATATATTGTAACTTATTTTAAAAACTGAAACTTTCATATATTCTAGATTGATTTGATTTTGATGATTAGAGCTTACAGCTCATGAAAGTCAAAAATCCAGTATCTATCCAGTATCCAAAATATTAGAATATTTCCTAAGATCAATCAAAAATGGATCTGCAAAACAGAAAAGTTAAAGTTTTTTTAAAGTATGTTTATTTGTGCACTCAATACTTGGTCGGCAGCATATGTTACAGCAAATCACTTGCTCCTAGTACAAATTACAGCCTCAGTGAAGTGTTGCATGGAAGTGATCAGCCTGTGGCACTGCTGAGGCTCTATTGAACCTTTAGATCATCTGTATATTGTTGGATCGACTGTTTCTCATCTTTCTCTTGAAAATATCCCATAGGTTCTCAATGGGGTTCAGGTCAGGCATGTTGGCTGGCCAATAAAGCACAGTAATATCATGGTCAGCAAACCACTTGGAAGTGGTTTTTGCACTGTGAGCAGGTGCTAAAGTCCTGCTAGAAAAGGAAATCAGCATCTCCATAAAGTTTGTCAGCAGATGGAAGCATAAAGTGCTCCAAAATCTCCTGTTAGACGGCTACATTGACTTTGGACTTGATAAAACACAATAGACCAAACCCTGCAGACATCACGGCACACAAAATCATCACTGACTTCAGAAACTTCACACTGGAGTTTGGATTCTGTGCCTCTCCAGTCTTCCTCCAGACTCTGGGATCATGATTTTAAAATGAAATGCAAAATTTACTTTTATCTGAAAAGAGGACTTCAGACAACAACAGTCCAGTTCATTTTCTCGTGGTAGTCCTTTTCCTGAAGATGTCTGAGCGTGGTGACTCTTGATCAGTGTTGGGGGGTAACTAGTTACATGTAACGGAATTACGTAATTTAATTACAAAATAAATGTAATTGTAATTAGTTACAGTTACTGAGAAAAAATGTGTAATTAAATTACAGATACTTTTGAAAAATGTCAATGATTACATTGAATAAAGAAATTTTTACACACACCCACCCCCAAATACAGATTTAACTGACTTCTTTAATAAATTGCATTGACTGCTCTGAAATGAGACACCAATGTTTCAGGAGTTTAGGACACAGAATAAGACACATGCTTATTGGGTTTATGCATAAACTTTATTTTTTAAGATTAATTGTTTTTTTTTCCAAGGCATTGTTAGATGCCAGTGTTTCCTTCATAGCTATGCAAAAATTGGATTTTAAACCCAGTATCATAGCTATTAAACTATTTCTTGTTATGATTTCAAATCTTTATTTAACCTCAGAATGATCTCGAAGTAAATAAGAGGTGTTAAGTCTGAATTTGTAGTGGCTGTGCTTTAAATTAAAGTATTACACACTTTTAAAAATAAAGGTGCTTCACGATGCCATAGAAGAACCTTTTTGTCTAAATGGTTCCATAAAGAACCTTTAACATCTGAAGAACCTTTGTGTTTCACAAAAGGTTCTTTGTGGTGAAAGAAGGTTCTTCAGATTATAAAAAGGTAAGAAAGAGATGGTTCTTTAAAGAATCTTTGACTGAATGGTTCTTTGTGGAACCAAAAATGGTTCTTCTATGGCATCACTGCGAAGAACCTTTTAAAGCACCTTTATTTTTAAGAGTGCACGGCTCTGTGGAATGCCTGATTCTGATTTGTCAGTCATGGCTTTCCAAGGTATGTTATTCCCTGATAACAACTGGTAAAAGCTAATAACAGACTCATCCGGGCAACTTAAGTTGGTGCTATATGCTTAATAGGTTTTCTTGGCGTTTGGTTAGCTAATAAAATATTAAAGCTCAATTTAATATTATGTGCACAATTTCTTAATTCTGTCGTCCTGGTATCGTGGACTTACTCTATTGTTTCATGCAAACACAGCTGCTGCCATTTTTTTTTGAACACTGTAATGAATTATAAGATAACTAAGAAACTAGTACTACTACTTTATTATTTATGTGGTAAAATGTTGTTTAATAAAAGTGGTATGACTGCACTGTATCCCTAAAATGTCTGTCTAGTTTGAACTTGCCGCTTGTTAGCAACTGATTTCTTCATGGAAGCAAAGTAAAGATGCATATTATCCCTTACTTATTATAATCTTAAATCAAGTGATAAAGGATTTTGAAAGTCTGACAGTCATCAGTGTTGAGTGCTACTGTAAGGTTAACTCTGCCTGGTTTAAATGTTTCAAAATGATTAACAGTTGAAAATATTAGACATTTTAAAAAAGTAATCAAAAAGTAATCAAAAGTAATGTTACCTTACTTTAATAAAGTAATTGAAAAGTTACATGACTTATTACATTTTAAATCAAGTAACTTGTAATCTGCAACCTATTACATTTCCAAAGTAACCTTCCCAACACTGCTCTTGATGCGCTGACTCCAGCTTCAGTCCACTCCTTGTGAAGCTCTCCCTAGTGTTTGAATCAGCTTTATTTGACAGTTTTCTCAAGCTTGCGGTCATCCCTGTTGCTTGTGCGCCTTTGCCTACCAAATTTCTTCCTTCCAGTCAACTTTGCATTTAATATGCTTTGATACAGCACTCTGTGAACAGCCACCCCATTCAGTAATGACCTTCTGTGACTGGAGTCAATGATTGTCTCCTGGACCATTGCCATGTCAGCAGTCTTCCCCATTAGTGTGGTTTCAAAGAACAAGAGATACCCGGAATTTATACTGTAGGGATGGACATTTAATGAAACTCAAATGTAAATATTCTAATATTTTGAGATACTAGATTTTTGACTTTCATGAGCTGTAAGCTCTAATCATCAAAATTAAAAAAAACTTTTGAAATGGTTTACTTTACATGTAATGAATCTAGAGTATATGAAAGTTTAATTTTTGAAAAGTTTAATAGGGGTGCTATTAGGGGTGTGCAGTACAGGGGGTCGAAACACATGCCAAAGCCACGATCTACT
Source organism: Labeo catla (assembly GCA_012976165.1). NCBI lineage: Eukaryota > Metazoa > Chordata > Actinopteri > Cypriniformes > Cyprinidae > Labeo > Labeo catla. Next base: position 376,737 of record VONZ01000504.1, on the reverse strand, counting down.
CCGGTTGCTGCGCCAGAGCCGTAACGCGCCGCAGATGTGTGCAGTGTGTGGTAAGAGATTTATTCATCACACAGTGTAGATCATGTTAATTAATGCATTAATTAATTAAAATGCATAAACTTGCACTAGAATAGGCTGATCAGTGATGATGTTCTTTGATAATGTTTGGCTGCTTGTAGCCTTGTGCTGGAGCTGGTTTCAGGCAATGAAACTAAATATGTAAATAATTAAATACATACACGATAATGTCATGCATTGGCAATCTCGCAGGCTGACAACAGGACCCAACACTACTGTAGCGTATTATTTACTCACCCTCCATGCATCCTAGGTGTATATGACTTCCTTCTATCAGACAAATGCAATCAGAGTTATATTAAAATTTGCCTCACACGGCTCCAGGGGGTTAATAAAGGCCTCCTGTAGCGAATCAATGCGTTTTTGTAACAAAAATATCCATATTTAAAACGTAAGAATCACTTTAATCTAGCTTGCGCTAACAGTTGTACATGGAACTTGCTTCTTTGACAAGGGGTGTGTCAGTACTGAAACACCGTCTAAGCCGATCACCAATCGCAACGCAGTGGGACAGCTAACCAATCACAACACATTTTGTTTTTCGAAGGCGGAACCCGGAACCCGGAACTAATCAAGACATTTTTTGCTAGGCTGGGAGAAATGTATTGTAATAATGTAAATTATATTAAAAATAATGCGTTTTTCAAACCACCAAGCATGAAAGCATGTTCCAGTACACCCCCAAAACAAAATCAATGAACTTTTTCATGATATTCTATTTTTTTTTGTTTTTTTTAGATGCACTTGTATATTCATGTTCACAAAAAAAAAAAATCAGAACTGTGAGATGTGAACTCAAAATTGTGAGATACACTCTTAAAAATAAAAATGATACACAAGAACCATTTTTGGTTCCTCAAAGAACCTTTCAGTGAACAGTTTCTAAAATAATTATTTTGAAGAACATTTTAAAAATCAAAAGAACCTTTTTCGACTCTAAAGAACCTTCCTTGCATTTGAAAGTTTCCATGGATGTTCAAGGTTCTTCATGGAACCGCTGATGCCAATAAAGAACCTTTATTTTTAAGAGTGTACAAACTGAAAATTGTGAAAAATAAAATCTGAGTTTTACTAAAATTTAAACACACACACACACACACACACACACACACATTATATATATATATATATATATATATATATATATGTTCTGAGAAAAATAAGTCAGAATTATGAGATATAAACTTGCAATTGCAAAAATAAATAAATAAAATTAAATTAAAAATTAAAAATTTAAATAATAATAATAATAATAACAATAACAATAATAAATTCTTAGATAAAAGTTAATATTGATTTATTGATTTCTTTCTTTCTTTCTTTTTTTTTATTTATTCATCCATCCATTCATTCATTCATTTATATTTTATTTTAAAATGAATCCTCTTGTCTTTCAGGAAACCAAATTAAAAGTATTGATGACTCATCTTGAACAACGTTTATCCAATCATGTGCTGTCTCGGATGAGAATGTCCCTCCCCTTAAAGTAACAGTTTACCCAAAAATGAACTTTGACTCATTTCATCATTTACTCATCTGTATGTCATTCCAAACCACAAAGGTGAGTAAATGATGACAGAATTTCCAATTCTGAGTGAATCATCCTTTCAAGTAAAACTTTGTTGTATCAACTTTGAATGGAGTCTGTACATTTGGCTAGACACTTTGACAGGAGTGTCTTATTACCATAAAGCCACAGGTTTTTAAACATTCAATAGCACATTTGTACTAAAACTGTCTTAATTTGTTTAGAGGTCGGTACAGTCTGAGGCGTATTAGTTGTGAGAGTGATTGAGTGCTAGGCAGGGCAACATGTGGGATTTTATGACTTCTTCTGGTTAAAGGCCGCACAGTGAGCCTGCGGGTGACGTCTGTACCACATCACAGGAAGGCAGTGTTTGTGTGTGTGTTTGTATGTGTGTCTCTTTCTCTCTTTCTGTGTGTGTGTGTGTGTGTGTTTGCTGTTTCTTCCCTGGCTCTCTTGCTGAGCAGATTCTAGATTTGACTTTATTTCCAAGGTTTCAGTGTTTTCCCATCAGGCAGACAGATCCACCCATAAGGCCAATAAAATCTCTTGAACTCCTCTGTGGTCCTCTGTCATCTAGAGTTTGTTCCAGAAAAATGCAGTTTATCTTGCCTATGAAAAACAGAAGTGGCTGTATATGAAAGTTCTGCCATTAATGCATGCCTTGTTCATAACATGTAAACAAATATCAACTTTAAGTACAGTTTTAATTTGAAAACTGGCAGTGTTTTGGTGGCAAATATATGGAAGAAAATTAATGACAAATGTCTCTAAAACAAAACAGCATGTTTAATTGCACTAACTGAAAAACAAAAAATAGTACAAAAAAATTGCACTAACACTGAAATAACAGAGTTTGCATTTTAATGCTTTGTATTTTCAGGGCTTGCATTTTTAGGCTCTGAAATTTAAGAGAGTTGTTTATTTAAGCTGTGAATATTTCAATTCAAAATATTTCACAAACATTTTCATAACTAAAAATAAAAAAAAAATCATATTCACCTTCCAGAATTCACTTCCCAAATATTCAGTCTGTTTAAAAATATGATGTATTATATTCGACAGGCAAATTTCGGTCCATTTTATTTTACTTTACAAATTCACTTCCACAAATTCAGTGGTTAAAATTCGGCAGAAAATTCGGCATTTCACATCCGGGAGCTGCGGGAATAGCAGTAGAGCACCGATGCACAATCTCCAGCTGCTGTCAGTCGCTTACCAGCAGGTGGCGAAATAGGGCGGGGCTAAAGGCGCCCTGGGGTAAAAGGCGCCTTTGATATTATTTTCCTCTAAACCACTAGATGACAGAAAAACGTGGTGCAGCACTTACCAAAACATCCGCTTTGTCTGATCCTTGACGCAATCGTGGGGAGCAGAGTAAAGTCGATTCTGTGCTTACTTGATCTAATATTTGATGTTTTTAAAAATGTTGTAGATTTAAATAGCAAATGAGAATTGATAAAATTATTAAATATATCTTGAGACAAATGTCTTCCTAATGATTTTTAGTTTTGTTTAAGATAATTAAAAAAGCAGTTTTTAAATAAGAATATGTAAGAAAAGAATATGTAAAAGTATGGTACTTGGGGTAAAAAGCGCCCCTGCTGTTGGGGCTAAAAGGCACAATTAACATGATAATTAACAGAAGGCTGACTTTTCCATTTGTTGACATGACATTGTTAGATTCAGATGGTAAATATCATATATTATGTTGGGTGTCCATATTAGAGATAATCATCACATTTAGAACGAAACAAAAACATATAATTTGTTGTTACTACTGTAAATCTATATTAAATTATTATGGGATCTCCTTCGATGCTTTCAGAATCTTTACATTTTGAAATTATTTTGTTTCTGTATTTTAAAATATGTTTTATATTAACGTAGTTTAATGACAGTATATTTATTGAACAAAAAAATAATTATTTTATTTATCAAAATAAGCAGAAAATAGTACAGCCTTTGCTAAAGCGATTGTTTCGAACAAGCATTAACTTAAGCATTATAAATATATATATATATAATAATATCAAAAATATGAGAAAAGCTTACATCTCATGTTGTAGAATTTTCCTTGTTCACAATAAATTGCTCTGAAGGGGTTTTGAAGCCAGACCTTTATTAACAAGTTAACAAAAGGCCGAGTAATGTTCGAACACCACTCCAGAGTTTCGTCTCAAGCACACATATATACATCCTGAAGCATTCCATATACGCACTGTTGTATTTTTTTTTTTTATCATATGAGTTCCGGAAGGTTGATCAATAGCTGTCATGTATTTCTAGCTCCTGAACAGGTTCTTTCCATACATGAGTGTTTTTAAAGCTTTAAATAGTTATTTTTGCTCTAAGCTCTCTGCACAGAGTTGATACACATAGTCAGATGATAATAGTAGAATAATATCCTCGTATGTATAGGCATAATTCTGTTTTATATTGATTCAAGATTAATGAAAATCTTATACACTCTTATTGGGGCAAGAAAAAAAAGGGGTGGGGGTGGATTCGGGCCAATTTGCACGTCATAGTTCAGACGCGGGTCTTCGGGCCTGTTATAGACTGCTTCTTGTTTTTATATTTTAGACCATAGGCGGAGTTTAGGGGGGGCTGAGGGGGGCACTGCCCCCCCAGACGAGAGCCAATCATGTTTTTGTCTGAGCTATGAAAAATTAAAGAATTCAAATTTTCTCATTTTATTTGTATAATCTTATTTTAGTGGATAGAATAAGTACGTTTTAGGCTAAATTAATTTCAATTTAAGTCCCATATCCTCGCGAGTCCTGACTCATCAACTTGTGACAGAGAGGAGGACTCTATTTTCGTTATTTTCCGGCTTTAGCAAGTTAGCTGTTCGTCTACATCAGAAACAAGTTTCTCAGTTATGAGGAGAATAGTAAACTGGCTCCGATCTTCAGTGGCACAGGACAGATTCTCAAAACTTTCTCTACTGCACACAGAGAACGATTTGACTGAATTCGGTATAAAAAAAAAAAAAGAGTCGGCTTGTCTGCTAGGGATGTGACGGTGACGTCAAGCAATTGTAGGTTTTTAGCTCGTTTAAGTTTTCTCTCGTTTCCTCACTGTCCTAAGCTTTTAAATAGGCCTAGCTCATAAATGCACCATGTGCATTTTACTTTCACTTTTAAATTAGCGGCAGTTCGGCGTCAATTGCTTAAATGCAATTCAAGCAGCAAGTTAATACAACGTTACACTAACTTAGCCTATAAATAATCATAAAACTTTTATTAACAAAACAAATATTTTATTTATTTGTTATAGCTTACACCAGGCTACATAAAGTTTAAATAGCTAACCTAGTATACAAAACTGAAAATCGATAAACACTGTGGAACCAAATAAGAAACGTAGAACATTTTGTTAGTAAAACGAATAAGAAAGAAATTACACAAAGTTTAAATAAAGTAAAAATCAGCAAACACTGTAGAACCAAACGAATGTTCAAAAAACTTCCAAAATCAACACAGATAAACGGCAAATGTCAACAGGCTTTTCAACATGGCTTTTTTTTTTTTACTCTTTGTACAGCACACATTGTTAATTCTAAATGTATTTTAATGTAGAATATATGTTACATAAATATATGAAATATAAAACATATGGGCTAAAAAAGTGCTGCTTGGCTCGTCTGCCAGTTTGCTAGTTGGTGCCCCCCCCACGCATAAAAGTGAAACTCCGCCTATGTTTTAGACATCCACCAAATATGGTGATGGGAAAAAAAAAATCCGCCCTGGTGGAAACAACACGAGACTTTATTTTGCTCTCACTTTCTGGAACAGTTCCGCGTTCAAGTGCACGCAATAGGCTAAAGCCGCAAAGCACCAGCAAAAGTTATTTACATGAATGTGTCGGGGGGAAATAATATCCATTAATAAACTAGTGTTTTCTGAGTCAATGTCGCAAGGATGAAGTTGCCGATCCTGACTCGCCATCTCCTCTTTGGATGCGCCTTTACAGAGAAATGCATCTTTACAGATTACATAATGAAAGAGTGTTTTTTTTTTCAATTTGCTTTATTTCGTTAAGTTATAATTTAAGCTTTCTATAGATATATGTATCATGTCTGCGAGGTTTGTATTCGCTGAGTTTCGGTTCATTTTTGTGATTTTGTGAACCGTTTGCAAAGTTTTGTTGATATTATGAGCGCACACAAATAAAAGTAGACCCTTTGCAGTTTGGAATGATGCATTATTCTTACTTTTATCAGCAAAAATGACAGAATATTTAAAATGGTTTCCACTGAAAAAAATGCAAGTGATCGCGCTGGTGCCTCCATGTCCTGCAAAGCGGCTTTAGCTTGAACTCTCCGCACAAATGACTGGAAATGCGCTTAATAGCACAAATTCATCTAGATTTAATGTTTAAACTAACATTGTTTTATACTTGAACTGTTTTATATCATTAGCTGTTTTATTTTAGGCAAGTCGTGATGATTTGAGAAGGTAAAATTGATCAAACAGACTATGATCAGTCTTCCGCTGGCCACTTTGAGCATATAATCCATCATAAACATTGCACCTCATCTCAGTTCATCGCGATCTCACAAGTTCTGTTATAATTAAAGGAAGCTCTCTAAACTACACAATGAATCCCTTATTTTACATAGCGTCTGCGCTTAGTCAGTCATGAGATGATTCACGAGCGCGCAGAACTGCGCTTGAAAAAAACTGATCCGTCGCTTTCAGAGGTGAGTGAATTCTGACAAACTAAAACGCTTCTCATTGGCCATTGCGTTAAAGAAATCAGCAGATATGTCTGCATTCCTCAGAGCTGCAAAAAAAAAGTTGCATAGTTTACCAGATCTTCAGTCGCTTTTGCTTTCGTTTGAGGGTATTTAGCACCGTCTAGTACCTCCGTACAACCGGGCCTGGGCATGGCAAACCGCTCCAATTGCAGCGTGGCTGAAAACGGGGATGACTAAACGGGGATGACTAAACGGGGATGACCCCCCCAAAGTCGCCCATGAACACATTTATGAAGGATAAAAGGCAGATTTGTGAGATAAGAAGTCACAATGACCTCTTTAGGAGGAAATAAGCTACTAAAGACTAAAACTAAAATTAAAAAGACAACTTAAAATATAAAAACGAAAGCATTGATATATGAAAAAAAACAAAAAAAAACAAAACTGCATTACACAGTCAAAATTCTGCAAAGCATTTATGTAGTGTAACATTACTGTTGAAGGACATTAGATTTTATTCAATATTTACTTATTTTGGACTGTTGAAAGAACAGTAGTTAATTTCATTCTGTCTGAAACTAAAGTACTTCTCTCTCTCTCTCTCTTTCTCTCTTTTTCCTTGAAAACAAACCATTCTTCATCATTTCCCTTCCTTTACTATGAAACTGACCTTTCAAGCAATCTATGAACTTGAAACCGCTCTTCTCAATGCCAAGGACAACAGTCAAGTGCGGCAAAGGATGTGGCTTTTGTGGGATACATCCCAATCCCAAATTCAAACGAACGCCTTCGTCCCATTGTTGTGTGGTTATCACACACACTCTAATATCCTCACAATGATGAATTGTGAAACCTCTCAGTAAACATTTGAACATTTATGCTTTATCACAGGGAGTGAGATGGCTAGAGAGTTTATAGAGGACATGCTGTATTTTTCTTTCATTTCTAACTATCTCTTTCTTGTTTTCATGGCTTACCAGAAATAGAATTTGTGAAACAGGGCTTTTGAAAAATACCAAGCTTAATGCATTATTCATTTGAAATGTCAAACAAACAGATTGCAATGAAAATATCACTTGTGATTTGTTCTAAAATCTGTAATATCAATCTCATTATCCTGATTTTCTTGAAGGCGTTCATTCAGTCTTCTCATTGCTGTAACTGGCGAGGATGAGATCATCTTTCTCAGCCTTGCACTTTCCTGTCTGAGAAGTTGTCTGTGAAGCAGTTCACAGCAGGCCCAAGATGGAGGACACATCTGGAAACAACTACTCGCAGAGACTAAATTATTTTCCCTTTACTCCAGCAGGCTGGGGGTTGGGCGGCCAGGTAGACAGGAAATGAACGCACGCCACAGAAGAGAAGGTAGTGTGCGTGTGTGAATGGGAAATACATTCAGTTTTCAGTGCAGTATAATGTTCAAGTCATTAAAATAAATTACATTAAATCAATTATATAACATCACACAAGTAACAATTTTTTGAAGAATATACACTAACTATATAAGACTATTTACTTTTTTAATTCTTGCCTTCTTACCTTAGCTAAGTGGAATAATTATGATCTACAGAAGTCATAGAAGTTTGTTTATTATGATATAAAATGTACTAAATACTAAGTGGTCATTTTTAACTGTGAACAGTGTAAGTGTGAGTTATTTTATTATTATTATTATGTTTTTTTTTGTTTTTTTTTTTTGTGTTGTCCAGATGTCCAGACTGTGCAGAGCAGGGTCTTGACTTTTGAAGAAGCTGTAATAAAATAATAATGACATCATCAACGTCAACCGCAGTAATCATAACAGCAGTAAAAAAATAGTCCAAACAATCACCCAAAACATCTTAAACATGTCAAACAAAACATATCGTATTTCCTAAAGCGTGAGGGGAGTAGAGCGATTATGAGGTGATAAGAGCAGAACAGTTCTTGGAAGGAAGTGCTGCTAGTGGAAAATGAGAATATTTAGGCAGTGAGGCTTTTTTCACCCTGCAGGCATTCAGTGGAAAGACTGAGGTAATGTGACTTTTGCCTTTCATGAGAATCTGAAATGTGTCATTTCTCTGAGCTAGAAGCTGGTTTGTGTTGTTTTCCTCAGCCAACCTCTGCCATAGCACATTCAGACAAAATAAATAATATATATAAAAAATGATCTAGGGGTATTTTGGGAGCTTGCTATGGTATGAAGAATGCTACGGTATTGTGTACAGATCAGGGAGAAAAAAATCAGGGAGAGATTGTTTACTTATTTAAGATAATAGTGATGAAAGGCTTTGAGATTCAAAATGGCAAACAAAGCACCAGTTATATGTAATTACAGATTGTTAAGAGGCAGTTATGGTGCCATTAATTGTGAAGAGTGAGTGAGTCAACTACAACTGACTTCAATGACGTAAAACCTAAAAAATGTGTCAGCATAACCTGACAAAATGGCAGTTTAAAACTGTGTATGATTTGATTCCTATACTACTACTAAAGCAGTTATCAGGGCCAAGAATTACAGAACAAGCAAGGCAGCAAGCATCAGACCAACTGCAGTAATTTTAACCATTTTAAGATGATTTTAGTCAAACAAATTTGTAAATACAACCACTAGTAATATGATTTAATGGGTTAGCACTTTTGACCAGTAGGTGGCGCTGTTATCAATGTGGTGTGTTCTGTGTGAGGTGCCAATGGCACACACAAAGTGTCAATATGTCAAAGCTTTGCAGAGATACAGCCGCAGGTGTAGTTTGGCATCATGCCTCAACTTGTGGTGCTATACAAAAACGGTTTCGTGATCTGAAGATGATCTGACTCTGATCTGACTGAGTTTCGGTGAAAAACAGACAAATGGTCTAGGAGGAAGTTGAAAAAGTGGGTTTTTAACCCTTTAACTGTCACCCCGATTTTTGAACTTGAAAACGTTTCACTTTTGAACGTGAAAGTGCACTATCCAAACTTAAATTATTATAATTCATGAACGAATACATTTTGGGTCCCACTTTATAATAGGTGGCCTTAAAGGAGAAGTCCACTTCCAGAACAACAATTTACAAATAATGTACTCACCCCCTTGTCATCCAAGATGTTCATGTCTTTCTGTCTTCAGTCGTGAAGAAATTATGGTTTTTGAGAAAAGCATTTCAGGATTTTTCTCCATATAATGGACTTCATTGGTGCCCCGATTTTGAATTTCCAAAATGTAGTTTAAATGAAGCTTCAAAGGGCTCTAAATGATCCCAGCCAAGGAAGAAGGGTAGACGAAACAATTAGTCTTTTTTTTTTGGAAAATAAAAATTTGTATACTTTTTAAGCACGGAAGCTCGTGTAGCACAGGCTCTGGGATGTGCGTCCACAACGCTACGTACTATTAAATCATGTCGAAAGGTCACGCGGAACTACAGACCCAGTGTTTACAAAGCGAATGCGCAAAGACTAAGGAAGTGCAAGTAAGTCAAACACTGTTTACAAACAAAAAGGTACAAAGATGTGGGACGATTCTGAAGTTGTAGGAGAAAATGAGACGGAGTTTTTCCACCATACTGTACCTTTCTGAGCCAGAGTACACAGATGATGAACTTAGATGTAATTCGTAGCATTGTGGACGCGCATCCCAGAGCCTGTGCTACACAAGCTTTTGTGCTTAAAAAGTATACAGATTTTTCGAAAAAAAAATGACAGATCGTTTCACTACATAAGACCCTTCTTCCTCAGCTGGGATCGTTTAGAGCCTTTGAAGCTGCATTTAAGCTACATTTTGGAAGTTCAAAATCGGGGCACCAATGAGGTCCATTGTATGGAGAAAAATCCTGAAAGGTTTTCTTCAAAAACCATAATTTCTTTACGACTGAAAACAGAAAGACATGAACATCTTGGAAGGCAAGGGATTGAGTACATTTTTTGTAAATTGTTGTTCTGGAAGTGGACTTCTCCTTTAACTACTATGTACTTACATCTAAAAATAATCACAATGTACTTAATGTGGTTATACTGTATTGCAAAATACTTTTGCTGCTTTTGAAGTGGGATATGGGTATAGGGACAGGTTTGGTGGTATGGGTAAGTTTAAGGGTGGGTTAAGGTGTAAGGGATGGGTCAAGGTTGTAACTGTAAATGTAATTATAAAAATAAATACAGATGTAATTACATGCAGGTATTTTTAAAATCTAAAGTACAATGTAAAAACATGAACATACACAATAAGTGCATTGTATCAAATGATTAATTTAAATGTAAGTACATAGTAGTTAAGTCCACCTAATATAAAGTGGGACCGAAATTTAAGGTTTTAAACTTTCAGTTAATATATAATTTTTGATGATTTCTAAAACATGATAGAGAAAAAGGCAGCGAAACTTTTTGTGACAAAGGTCAGAACCCCTGTTATGATGCAGATTTTTGAGGTGCACTCTTGTTATAAATTAATCTATAACTGTTCCTGCAAAATTTGTAACAAAAAACAGCAGTAAAAAATCTATTTAGGAATCTTAGACCTTTCCAACGATATAAACTTTGTCATGATTAGATTAGGATTTATTTGTAATATAGTGAAGTAAACTTAGGCGTCCCACAGAGGGGACGGGTGACAGTTAAAAGGTTAAAGAAAATCTAAATGGTGGAACGGAAGTTTGGCAGTTTGTAAGTTTGGTATGGTTTGACTCAGAATCTAAAGAGATCAGTTTTGAGACATTTTTTTTGGCCAAACCATTCAGAAGTTATAAAATTAGTAAATAAATTAAATAAATATTAATATATTTACTGACCACTAGGTGGCGCTGTACCAAAACTGTGCAGGTATCATCAGGTCATGATTAACACACACCAAGATTAGTCTCAGTGCACTAAACTGTTGCGGAGGTATAGGCTCACATCCATTTTAGCGAATTTCTTCTAATTCGTTCACATGTTAATCAAGAATGGTTTGACTAATCAACCTGAATTCTATAACATTTTGCCAGCATTACCATAAGATAATGTGAAGACAATTTTAGTGAAAATCAGACAAAGCGTCTAGCACAAGTTTTAAAAAGTAGGTTGTCGAAAAATTAAAAATTCAGAAAAATCTTAACCTGTAGAAATGTAAATATTTGCGTTGTTTTGACTCAGCATGAGACAAGGAATTGCTTCTAAAAGTTACAGTTCAAAAGTTATTAAACATGAGTGCAACTTTAAACTTTTGGTGGTGATAGAGGGATTGGTTTGGAGACTCCAAATTTACTATGTTTAATGTTGATACTGTCCTCTCTCTGTGTGCCAAGTTTCATAATTGTCAGCGTTGTTATACTTATTTTTCTGTTCTTCTTCTTACGCTCTTGAGTCTATGGCAGTCCATCCCTGGTGAAAAAAACAGCATATGCTGGTAGGTATGTTTTGATGCTGGTTTATGCTGGTCCTTTGCTGGTTTAAGCTGGTCTTTATGCTGGACATGTTGCTGGTCAAAGACCAGCTTAAACCATCAATGGACCAGCTTAAACCAGCATCGAAACATACCTACCAGCATATGCTGTTTTTTTCACCAGGGATGGCTGCCATAGACTCAAGAGCGTAAGAAGAAGAACAGAAAAATAAGTATAACAACGCTGACAATTCCAATAGTGCCTATGCACCTTATTATACAGTGGAAGAACACATTGAATACATGGATAAAAAAGAAGATATGGATCTTCAGATCTTCAGAAAATATGGTCAGAATGTGAAAAGAAAGAATGGAGTTAGACAATGTATCTTTTGTGTACCTCAAGACAAAAGAATACCTCATATTATCAAGAAAGAAAACAAGTTGTTCTGAGGTCATACAGTCCCTGGAGAGCATTCAGACAGACAAACCACAGTCACAGTTTGGCCATCACACTTGCTTTGCTCTCAGACGACCAAAACCAGCCATGAGTCACCACATCTACAACACATTTAACGACTGTCCCTCAAAACAATAGAAACATCAGGCTGAAAGTCTCCAGTGAGCACTCTGCCTTGTTTTTCAACAGTTGCTATGAGAACTTTTCGCATCTTTTGGTGGAAACTTTTAGAGAATACCTTTCCTGAATGGTCAACACAAGTGGAAAAGGTCTCATTGTCCCCAAATATAATTTGGTGGGGCTAGATGCTATACAGTAAAACACCCTATTGAAACATTTCCCTTCTTTTTTTAGAGACGAGGACCAAATTGCTTTTAGATGTACTGAGAGGAAGGGAGGGACCATAAGATCCCGTCTGAATGCAGGTGCACATGTGAGCTCCATGTTTGAGCATTTAAAGACCCTCCGAGGAGCAATAGGGAACATTCATAGTTTAATAACCTTCTAACCTCGAACAGAAGAACACTTTGAGGCTTGGACTTCACACGTGGCTTTGTGGGTTGGGTTCGTAACACTTTATCTCATTGTGTAAGAAAAATCTCTCAAGTTTCAGCTAGGCTGTTTGGACTTGAGTCAAATTATCAACAGATGGTTGGATGTCAGTCGCTTCATTGCTTCATTTCTTGTGACCAATTATGTGCGCCTGTGCCTGAGGGTAGAAAGTACTGAGACTTCAGAACATTCTCAGAAAAGAATGCAATGTATGTATAGTTCAAGTTAAAAATAGCTAGCAGTATCTCCTGACAAATCTAACCATTGACTCTTCTGTCTGATTTGGTCAACAGAACCCAGTGATAATATCTGCAAAACCATCCTATATAGAGGTGAACTAAAGCGCACAAACTTGGAAATTTGCTAAGAAAGGCAAATGCCATATCATCCTCCCTTGACAGTAGGAGTTCCCTTATATGCACTGCTTTTTCCATGAAATTTCTCTCTGACGGGAACGACATATCCATCAACATAGGTCTTTTCTTTCCTCTCACGTGGCGTAGCTGATTGGGTGGAGATAGGCTTCAGTCTGAGTGTGTGTTTTGTGACTACTGGTTAAGTAAAAGGCCTGGCTATAGAAAAGGGAGGACAAGGAATTCCTTCATACACTTTTAGTTGTGAACACACCTTGGAAAAGGAGCTTTGTGTGGAAGTGGGTGTGTGATGTTTTACATACGCCACAACTTTCATGTGATTTGAACACTTCAGGAACCAAGACAAAATTTTCCTCATGAACTGGCAATCTGAATGTCTATTAATGCATTTGAATGACAAATAATGGATTGTACATCTCTAATTTTCCTTTTTTCTAAGGGTCTGCATTTTTTTTTTTTTCATTTTTTAGGTGCCACTTTGAGACTTTGTACTTTTTCCTTATTCACTTTTGGGGTTTTGAGTGTATGGAATATTATTTAAACATTCGTTTTTGTGTACACTGTAAAAAATAAAAAAACAATTTGTTGAGTCAGCTTAAAATAATTTGTTACCCTGCTGCCTTAAAATTGTAAGTTCAGTCAACTAAAATAAGTTTATTCAACTTGAAATGTTAAGTTGTACTAAGTAACAACTTAGATATTTGTGTTTGCTAAACCTAACACATGGGTAAGTAACCCAGCTGCCTTAAAATTTTAAGTTGTTACTTAGTATAATTTAACATTTCAAGTTGAGTAAACTTTTCTTTGAGTTGACTGAACTTAAAATTCTAAGGCAGCCAGGTTACAAATTATTTTAAGTTGACTAAACAAATTGTTTTTTACAGTGTACATTTAAAAATATACATTTCTCTGTTTTGTCATCATTTGCACACATCTGTATAAAATCTATTCTTGAAGCTGAAATATGGGAATTTGTCATGTATCTTGATCAGACTACTACCATTTTAAATAAATAAATAAATAAATAAATAAATAAATACATACACTAAAAAAACAAAACAAAACAAAACAAAAAAACTCAAAGTCAACTCAAAAAAGTTTAGTCAACTTGAAATGTTAAGCTGTACTAAGTGACAACTTAGATATTTGAGTTCATTCAACTTCATCTGTAAAAAGCATAGTTTATTACTAAAAAGAACAGCTAAACATTATTTCATAAATAAAATATGTAATTGTTTAAATAAAATATTGTTTAAATCATTACTGCCTTGAGTTATTATTTTGGAATAAATGTAAAATGCTTAAAAACACTAAACTTTATTTTATTAGTTTTATTAGTTACTTTGTTAATGTAAAAATACAAAATTGATTTTGATTCTGGCAGCGTAAGTAATGTTTATTTAACTAAAATGTGAGGACTTTGCCTCCTCTGTTCTGAACACCACTGCACGCCACTGATACATACATAACATGACTTCATGATCACTCACTGAGTGAATCAATAAATATTTCCATTGTATAAAAATACTTTAATGCTGATTCAAAATTTTGAGCCGTTGGGTCAGATTTGGTTGGAAATTCCATATTTACATCATTCTTGCGTGTTTATATCTTGTCTGTAAATACAGATGGAGATCCAACATCACATGTTTGGGTGCTGAGGAGTGGTTGTAGCTAGTTGCTACAACAAATAGTGCTGTTTCATAGAATTTAGCTAGTCAGCTATAAAAAATATAACATGAGCTACAACAAATGACAACCCCTAGGAATCCACTGTCAAAACAAATAAACTTAAAACTGACAATGGATTCATTCTATTTATTCTCTAGTGCAGTATTAATACTCTATGAATCATTAATTATTTTTCAGCCCTTCCCATCCAGCCACTTTTTTTATGACGCAATCAGCTCCTGATGGATACAATCAAGCCAAAGTCAAAGTTTTCACTCGTAAATGGAACAGAAGTAAAACGGGTTACATATGGCATTCACATTGACCTTAAAGGCTGTTAGAGATTAGAAATACAGACATGGACAGAATTAATCAACAATGTTGACCACAGGGTGGCAAATGGGCATATGACATGTTTCAAATAAATGTAAACAACTGGTTATAGTGGGAAGGGTTTTCATTTTGTGGTAAAGCCACACGTACCATTTTACCACATGTCAACCTCAGAAACTTCACAGAAATCCTTGACACAAAAACAGGGTATGTGCTGTTTTAATATTTTCTGAAATGCATTTCAGTATTTCTAATTTAGAATTAATAAACTGATACGCGTTTTACACAATTTCATGACCTATAAATAGGTTTTAATACCTGCTAATATGGACTAACTAATGACCAGCTCCCATGTTTCCAAAACACAGCTACCAGCTTAAAATGGATTTTCCAGCATTTGGATTTTTCCATGGATTTGGCTTACGGCTAACTTCAAAAACTGCTGGTTTAAATAAGGGCTTTCTGCCACACCAAGACACAAGGAATAATTCAAGCACGAGTGAAGAATGTTAAAAGGGCTAAAAGCCCTTCATTCTAGTACTGAACTTGTAGGTACAAAGTGGGATTGTTCCATTCCTGGGTGTTAGCTTACTGGACAGGAAGTGCACGTTAGGGTCACTTGGGAATGATCGGCTACAGGCCTGCCCACATCTGTTAAAATAAGAAAGACCTTTGCATTTCAGAGGAAACTTTAAAAAAAAATCTATTCACAAAGTGAGCTGTGTGACTGCCTGTCTGATCAAGCCTTTCCAAGAAAAAGGTTAGGGCTAATACTGGAGCGGTAATACACAATTAAGTTTAACAGTGGCCTTTCTTTCTGAAACATCACCGAAATAACTGGTTTCAATATCTGATGTGTCTGGTGAGCGGGTGAAACTAATCACGCTTACGATTGTATTCTTTTGCAAATGCATTAATCTGATCTCAGCTGTTTGTATAATGATACCGATACCTGATAATCAGACAAAACATGTTTTATAGCGGTGGTTATCAAATGGTTTTGCTTAACTCCTATTTAGCCCACATTTAATATAATCTGGGATGAATTTCAGATGAAGTTGTGCTAAAATTCTACAGTTTCCTGACTTGAGGGTTTTAATCCATCATTAACATATTGTTGCACATGTAAGATGTCTAGAAGTCCATAAAGTGTGGTGAACATTTTAATTTAATTTAATTTAATTTAATTTAATTTAATTTAATTTAATTTAATTTAATTTAATTTTATCCTGTGTTACCAACTATCCATTGGGAAGAAAAAAAAAGGACTCATTATGGAAATTATATATTGTAAAGAATATACTTAAGTGTAAACTACGTTTTTTTTACATTTAATTACATATTAAATTGTAATTAAATGAATATGTAGTATAGTTTACATTTATATTAAATGCAATTTGCTGAACTTCAGAGTGCTTTTTTGACTAATTAAAAAATGAAGTAGATATTTAAAGGTAATTTCATTATATATATATATATATATATACACACATTAAATATGTTTAATGAAAGAAAGGAAAAAACAAACCAAAAAAAAAAAAAAGGACTCATTATGGAAATTATATATTGTAAAGAATATACTTAAGTGTAAACTTGTCACACCCCGTGGACTGTTTTGTGTGTTTTTCCCCATGTATGCCCTTATTTGGTCTTTCCTGTTCCGTCTTTAATTATTACATCACTGTTTAATCGATTTCACCTGTCTCCCCCTGATTAGTCTGTGTATTTAAGTTTGGTTGTGTTCACAGTTTGGTTGTTGGTTCTTATATTGTTTCCTAGTCTTTTCATGCGTGTGGATTCCTTGCTGTTCCTGTTCGTTAGTGTTTATACTGTGGATTATTTAATAAACGTGCATGTCCTGGATCTCCTCACTCCTCCTCCTCATTCCCCGCACACCACGCCGTGACAAATCTACATGTATTTTTTTTTTTTTTACATTTAATTACATATTAAATTGTAATTAAATGAATATGTAGTATAGTTTACATTTATATTAAATTCAATTTGCTGAACTTCAGAGTGCTTTTTTGACTAATTAAAAAACGAAGTACATATTTAAAGGTAATTTCATTATTTATATATATATATATATATATATATATATATATATATATATACAGTATGTTTAATGTATTGAAATATACATTCATGGTACACTAAAATATAATTTACTTTTTTTTTTTTTTTTAATTAAAAACTTGAATGCCATGCATTTGTATATTTGTAATTACATTGTTGTCATAATAACGTAGCAATTTAGTACATTTAAAATATACAGTATTATTTTGAAATGCAATATTAAATTAACACAGCTAAAATGACTTTAGTATGTTAGTCAGCACATCAAAATAAGTGCACTTATTTAAAGTATGAAAATATAATTTCAACAATGATGTAAATGCAGCTTGACGAAAAATTTTTTTTTGACATTATTACAAAGTGCATTGTGTTTTTTTTTACTAATACTATATTACCTACAAGTACAGTTACTTTTTAAGATTTGAAGAACACAAGTGCATTCAGTGTAACTAAGCTTACTTATTTTTTTTTTTTCACAGGGGATCCCTCTTTAATTTTAAATCTGTGTCAAAATATTTTGCTACATTAACGGTAGAAAATTTTAAATACTGACTAAGCAATTGATGCACTTATTTATTTGCTATCCTAAATATAAAGTTACATAGATAATTTTGCCTCATAACCCATTAGTTGAGATCATCCAATTTATAGTATTTGCCCATTATTGATGCTATTTGAGCTAGCAGTACATCTCTAGTTCAACAATCAGCATCAACTTGCCTCACACTGACAGATCCAAAAACGAGTTGGCAAGCTTTGACAGGGCATCATCGTCTCCTGTGTTTCGTTTCTGTCCTGAAGCAGATGCCAACATTGTGGTTCAGTTGTTTTAACACAGCAAACTACTTTCCCATGGAGCTCCTGTCTGCAGCTGAGGAAAGTTTGGCATGTGTGAAGAGAATGGGAAGTTAACTGCCCTTACCTCATACAACACTACTTCACGAAGTACAGTGGTAGACTGTCCATGAAGGATCAGGGCCACTGACAAAAATGATGTAGCTTCAGACCGACAGGAGTGCCTCAGAAACTTGTACAAACAAGCATTACAGTCCTGAAAGGTCTTCCCTTAGGCAAAGCACTTAACCCCAGGATGCCCCATAGGAAATGTTCTTAAAATTAATATATAGTGAAACTAAGTGACAACCAGCACTAACCAGATAATGATTTCCAGTCTTACCAGCAAATATTGGATGCTAAAACCCAAAATATTCAAGTGTTAATCCAGTTCAAACTCACAGTAAAGACTTTTTTTTATTATTTGTTTAGGGGTCCCTTACGAAAAAGAAGTTCATTCAAGTGTGCTATTAGTATACTTCTTTAAAACCAAAAATAGGAAAGTATGCTTTTTATGCACTTCTCAGAAATACAGTAGTCAACATCTGAAGTGGATCAAAACCTTTCATCAAAGTTGTCCCACAACCAAAACAATACCTGCTTTTGTCTTAGGGCAACTTTGATAAACTTTTCTGATCCACATCAAATGTTGACTACTCTATACTTAAAATGACATTTAAGTATACTTGACTTATACTTAGAAAAGGTCTAAACATATTTGAGCTTTACTTGTGCTCCTAGAATCCGTGTTTTCATTGTTATATGGTAGGGGGCACTAGTACACATCTTCTGTACAGAATTTCCAAAAACACACAAGTAAAGAAGAAATTGAAACAACAAATGCTTCCACATGTAATCTAACATGATCATCAGACATAAAACAGCATCAAAACTGTGTAACATTGTGTAAAATGTCGACCAGTGGAGAAGTAATAATAACTGTCAAGCTTTGCGGTGTTGATCAACTCCATCTATGTTTTGATTATTTCATTCTGAATCCAATTCATAGTGTTTTTTCAGCTTTTTGCTCAAAATGTTATTTCTTTATTTTTTATGAAACTTACCCACATTCAAGTGTTTATAAAAAAGAATGCATGAAGCTAGAATAACATGTTCCCTTTCGAGGAACTCGAACTGCGTCCTCTAGAGGTCGCTATGGGGGAACGTCTCCTGCGTGACCTGTGTCTGAAGCCATATACAAAAACTACACGGTACTGGCCGGCGACAGCCTATGACGTCACTGCCGGCGCGACTTGTCGCTGCTGGCGCGCCATACCAGCGCCAGCTCCCCGCGGTCGGGACCTGCCGCTGCCGAGGCACAGAGGAAACTGAGCTCGTGGGGATCGCAGGTGGATCTTGCCGATAAGCTGGATAAGGGGCTTTCCCTGTCTCGCTCGTCGGCTGAAGACGAGAGTGAGTTGTTGGAGGATGACAATGTGATTTCTCTCACATCGTCTGATCCAGCAGCCAGTGCTCTACTGGGTTCCACCCAGGAAGAACAGGAGTTGTTGGATGAGAAAATGCAATCTGAGTCTTCTCAAAGCTCCTGCCCCGCGTATGCTGAGCTACTGGAGGTTATGGAACGTGCCACGGCGAAGTTGGATCTGCCGTGGAAACGGATGAAAAAGACGGCGCCGCGGGGCCGTCTTGACGAATGTTTCCTGTCTGACCATAACCCCCCGGCTCAAGTGAGCCTTCCATTCCTTCCCGATCTCCATATGGAGGTCGTGAAGGCATGGAATAAGCCATTTTCTTCGCGCATTCATAGATTCCAGCAGACCAGTTATGCTAATATTGAGGGAATGCGCGAAAATGGCTATGAGAAGATGCCTCCTATTGAAGAGACACTTGCGAGCTATCTCTCCGTGGGTGACGTGTCATCTCTCAAGGCTCCCTCCCTGCCAACCGAGCCCCTTCAAAGAACATCTTGCTTGAATGGCAGGGCATACGCGGCAGCGGGTCAGGCAGTGGCCTCTTTGCACACGATGGCGGTGCTTCAGGCTTATCAGGCTGACCTACTGAAGGACCTGGATAAAGGCCAGGGGCTTTCCCCTGATGAGGTAGCGGAGCTGCGCTGTACCACGGATTTGGCTCTCCGGGCCACCAAGCAGGCCGGCACTGCTATGGGCAGATCTATGGCAGCCATGGTGGTTACGGAGAGGCATCTCTGGGTAAACCTGGCTGACCTCGGGAAGAAAGAGAAGGACTTTCACCTCGACGTGCCGGTTTCGCCTTCTGAGCTTTTCGGTACGTCCGTTGAGACAGTGATCAAGAAGTTTAAGGAGGCGAAGGCGCGATCTGCTGCTTTTAGAACCTTCATTCCTCGAAGGACCAGGTCCGAGCCCGAACATCAAAGGGGTCCTGGCCCGTCCTCCGTCTGCCGGTGGCTCCAGGAGATGGCGCGGGCTGAGGGGAGGTCGTCAGGATCTGAGAGAGGTAGTCCAGGCGAAGCGTTCCCAACGCTCTCGTCCAGACCAGAGTAAGAAATAACTTCTACTCACATCCCTCTCGGGGTGGCTCACCTCCCCTCTTTAATTCCCCTGCTGCGCTAGAACTGCAGTCTCTTACTGCTGGACCACATGATGTGCTGGGTTTTTGTTCTATTTCATATAGAACGGCCGTACTAATGGTCCGGACTCTATCTAAATCTCTGTGTAAACTGTTTCGATGAACCATGCTGAGGACCATGGTGGGTGAGTACGATCCTTGTTCTTCTTTCATTATATTTATATCTGGTGTTAAGTCTTTTTGGCTTGTGTTGCAGTATGTACGGTTGGGCTGTTGTGTTCCTCCTATGTTTCAGGGTAGGACGCTCCCCTATGGACAGGACCCCTGGATGCTGTTTATGTCTCCATCCTACTTCAGGCTTGGAGGATTTGACTACTGTTTCTGCAGCAGTACCATTAGATACTACAGGGTAGTTCTTGTAGGGGTTAGCTAGAACAGGGCCTACGGTCTCTTTTGAGAAAGGGAACACGAACTACTTGGGTGAATATAGCTAAAGCCCCTCTTTGGTAGAATGTGACGATGCCCCTTTCTAGACATTGCTGTTGCCCTGGGTAGGCTCCCCTCCATGGAGGGCTAGCCTTGGTGCTCGCCTCAGCTACGGGCTGAAGGTTCTAGAGCACAGACTTCTTGGGTGAATATAGCTAAAGCCCCTCTTGGCAAAATGTGATGATGTCCCTTTCTAGCCATTGCTGTTGCCCTGGGTAGGCTCCCCTCCATGGAGGGCTAGCCTTGGTACTCGCCTCAGCTACGGCTGAAGGTTCTAGAGCGCTTTCAACCCATTTTTCTAAAGAACGACTCGACTCCCCCTCGATGCTGGATCTCGTTCTATACCCCTTTTCTGGATTCTCATCTCAGGATAAGGGTAGTATTCACCTCATGGGGACGAGGTGTTCTAGAGCACACTATCCTTCGGTAGAGTGGGTGGACTCTCCCTCTCTAGGAGGGTCAGGTATCTTCCCTGAGACCACTGATGCTCCATGGCGACCTCAGCGGATAATCGGCCGCTTGCTGCCGCCCGATGTGTTTTTGTCTCGCTTTTTGTCATTATGTGTGTATGGAAGATGTACCACCCTATTTGGGTATTTGAGACCTTTGCCTCCTGGAGCCTCATGGAATCAGCAACCTAGGTCCTTAGACCTCTTCTCTACCTTTATGATGTCTTCCTGACATGAGATGTGCAGGCTGTGCTCCCCTGCTATGCAGGGTCATTTAAGCAAGCCGTCTTTGGGCGGAGCGGGTAGGTCCTTCCCTCTATAGTAGGTTAGGTGCCTACCCTACAGCTGGTGTGCGTCCCATCGCTGTCACGTTGGATAAGTCGGCCACTTGCTGTCGCCCAATGTGCCTCTGCTTCTGTCGCATTAGTGTGTACGGGAGCCGTACTACTCCATGCCAGTATCCAAGGCTTTCTGGCTTATGATTTCGGCAGTACAGGTCACCAAACCTCGTTTCTGCCCTTCTGCCCTCCTGTTAGGAGATGACCATGGGAGTGCTTCCCTCTTTAATAGGGCCATCTAAGTACACCGTTCCTGTAGAACGCACAGAGGTTCCCCCCTCTATGGGCGAGGTGTCTACCCTGTGGCTGCTAAATGCTCGCCTTGGTTACTAAGATAGAGCTTTTATCTCATTGGATAAATCGGCCACTTGCTGCCGCCTGATGTGTTTTGCCTTTCGCCACTTGTGTGTGCGGAAGCTGCTCTGATCCATTAGGGCCTTCTAGAAGCCCCGTAGACAACAGTTTTTCCCTGCCCCAGTGATGTCTCTCCCGACATTGCATGAGCTTGACAAATGCTCCCCTCACTGAGGGTCTTTTGTGAGCATGTCACTCTCAGTTGGAGCTCTTAAGTTCCTCTCTATGCCGAGAGAAGGACCTTCGCTCCCTATGGCTCTGGATTTTCCAGGTGGTAGCCCCTGGTGGGATGATGTAAATCAGCATTCTTTGCTCCTCTTAAAGATGAGGGTCTTCTGTGAGCATGCTATACCCTGTTGAGCAACCAGATTCTCTTCTCTTAAGAATTTTATCTCCTCTGCCCCGGGGGATCCCATTCAGGTTACAGTGCTCCCCTTTCTCTGCAGAAGGGTCGCTTTGAGCAAGATTCTGCTCCCTGATTGCTCAGAACCTCCCCTTTTCTTGGGGTTTGTGTTCTCTGCTTCCCAGAGCTTCTTCTTGTACGGTATTTTAGTGTCCAGGCTCGCCGGACACATTCTAAAATCCACGTTGTGGTAAGAACGCACAGTAGCTTCTTGTGTTCTTTCTGAAATCCTGTATGGTGGGGATCACGTTTTAGCTTCGTACCCTTTCTGCCCCGGAATCTTGGGCCAGACTCGACCTATGTATTACTTTAAAAATGATACTTCTGAACGGGGTACTGATGACCTATACTGCCTTCCCTTCAAGCAGGGTCACACAAGCAGTCGGTAAACCCCCTGTTGACAGGCCAAGGTCTGAACTACGTTCCTAGACTTTAGGCTATATCCCTTAAAGGAATCTCTTTCTGATTCCAAGTCTGAGCTACTGCCCTCAGCCAGGCATCGTTAGCCCGGACCTTACAGGTAAGTTCTTGGGTATGCAGCTCAGGCCTTTGGCCGAAGGGATTAAGTCACTGACAGCCGCCTAGACGTCCTTTTGGGCAGCTTCCCCTACCTAGGTGAAGCTGGTACTTAGTGCTCGCCTTGTGTGTCTGGCTTGCACTCCCCTCAGCATGGCAGCGTGGGTATAACCGTTCCCCATAGCGACCTCTAGAGGACGCAGTTCGAGCTCCTCGAAAGGGAACGTCTCAGGTTACATATGTAACCCTGGTTCACTGAGAAGGGAACGAGACACTGTGTCCTCTAGACTTGTGGCCATGCTTCGGACACAAGCTTCAGACGAAGAAGCGGATGTTGTGTTCAACCGGCGCCCTTTTGTACAATACGGTCACGCTGGTATGACGCGCCGGCAGTGGCGTCATAGGCTGTCGCCGGCCAGTACCGTGTAGTTTTTGTATATGGCTTCAGACACGGGTCACGTAAGAGATGTTCCCCCATAGCGACCTCTAGAGGACGCAGTGTCTCGTTCCCTTCTCAGGGAACCAGGGTTACATACGTAACCTGAGACGTTTTTGTTTACAAGCAGGTATCCTGTTCTTTCTTTTGATAGTTTGTATGTCCAGATATTCATATAACAAAAATATATACAAATTAGTACCTAGATAGGGACATAGTAGTATACTTAAAGTATGATGTAAAGTTCACTTAAATAAAACTTACTAGTATACTTGCAGGTATAAAACTACTAAACTAGTAGTTTACTAAGACTATACTTCAAAGTGTACTAAAATGCTACCACAAGTATTTAATTAGTAAACTATCAGTATACCTATAAGTTCACATTTAGTATAGTTGCAGTACAAGGTAAAAACATTAATGTAAACTAGTTGTGCACTCAAAGTTTACTACTGTTATACTTAAAATATACTTAAAAGTATATGTTTATAAAGTGGGCCAATTTAGTCCCAATGAGTATTTAAATAGTACACTTATAAGTATACTACTAGTACACAGATATTTGTATAATTACTACATCAAGTATACTTAATTAATATTCTTGAACTTTACTTAAGTATACTTAATAAAATAAACTTGAAGTATACTACTTTTTTGGTAAGGGTTTAAACAGGTTTGAAATAACTTTGCAGTTGTTTACTGTTGATGAACACCCAAAAGCTGCCCATACTGCTCACTACAGTAGTGTTGGGTCCTATCCTCAGCCTGCGAGATTATGCTAATTTATTTAATTATTTTCATACTTAGTTTCATTGCCCGAAACCAGCTCCAGCATAAGGCTAAAAGCAGCCTAGCATTATCAAAGAACATCATCACTGATCAGCCTAGTCTATTCTAGTGCAGGTTTATGCATTTTAAAAAACACTCACATTACAAGTGAAGCTATCTACACTGTATGATGAATAAATGTCTTACCACACACGGCACACGTCTGTGGCACGTTACGGCTTCAACGTGGCAACCGGAGTAGATCGCGGCTTCAGCATTTGTTTCGACCCCCTGTACTGCACACGTTTGCGGTGCGTTACTGCTCTGAAGTGGCCACTCTTGTCAATACTTGTGTTTATACCCACGCTAAAGCGGTTCTCCATGCTGCATCGCTAAAGTTAGGCTCATTCCCCACCTCGTCCCTACCCACCCCTCAACAATTAGAATTTCCGTAGGTGGGATTTATTTTAATGATATTCTAATGGACCGCGTTGTGACATTATTGTATGCGGAAAACAAACACTGTAGTCCAAAGGAGCCATTCATTGTAGTTCTTGAAAAGGGATTTTTTAAAAACAAAATATCTCCCTTTGGAGTGGACTTTGAGATTTGCACGTTTGTAGATCTTTTTTATGCCCAAACATACACACCACACACTGACTAAATTCAAAAAGTGAAAAAGCATAATAGCACCCCTTTAAGAACGGATTGGAGCACTATATTATTGTTTTGGTGCATGCTTTGTCAATGGTAGCCAGGGTTGCCAGGTTTCACTCAATTGCTACATAAACCTAGCCCTATACTAGCCAAATCGTGTTTTGAGGGGGGTCCCCCATTAAAAATTGTGTTCTGGGGTGTAAAATAAATTTTTTTTTTTTTTTTTTTCGCTTTCCAGGGGCTAAAAATAATGTTATTGGGTTCACTTCAACCCGCGGACATCCGAAACAACCGTGGACTTGGCAACATTTGAGTACAATGACTGTACAAAAATGACTCCATGTATAAATGTATATCCTGGTAAAAATTACAATGTTTTTACAATTTACACTGTAAAAAAATTCCCTGTAAAAAAAACGGTAATCTACTGGCAGCTGTGGTTGCCAGCATTATACTGTAAAAATACAGTGTGCTACTGTTTTTGAAATTAACAGCAAAATGCTGTTTTGTCATCTACAGTATACAACTGTAATTTAGCAGTATATATCTGTTAAATTACATATTAACCTTGGAGGCATTTAAACCTGTTGTAGGGGACTCCAAAACAATATTAAGACACTTTACAATATGCTTTTTAAACAATAGATTGTTTGAAAGGGGTAGTTCACCCGGAAATGAAAATTCTGTCATTAATTACTCACCTTCATGTTGTTCTAAACCTGTAAGACCTTCATTCATTTTCGGAATGCAGATTAAGGCATTTTGATGACGTCCAAGGGCTTTTCTTTTGTAAGCTGTGTATATTTTTAGAAAACAAAAAGGGTTCTATCTACAGAAGTCTATGGAGCGCAAAAACTTTGAAGCTCAATGTCTTAAAATGCTCAGAATGCAGACATTTCCAAGGCGGCTGTATGTCTGCAAGATGTCTGTGAAAGATTGATTGCTTTGTCTGGAAAGTATCTGCTGTATACAAACATCTGATAGACGTCTTTGAGATGTCAGTTTTACTTACATTCAAAATCATAGGTGTGGCAGAACTGTAAAGACGGAAATGCAAATAAAACAAAAACAACTGTCATGACTGCCAGGAATAGGAACGGGATTGTAAGTTCGGAAGGAAGTGATGTAGCTGTATATACTGGAATAGAATAGAATGGCGAGAGTAAAGAACAAAGGAAGAAGTTGCGAGTGTCTATAGTGGAACTCTGGTTTCAGCTGAGCGCACATTCACGCACTGTTAACACTAGAGCAATCGCCGGAGAGTTTCAAAGAGATTGTTATCCGAGCTGCAGGACCAGCGTAGTGCCGTGTGTTGTTTCGAGAACTGAAGGGAGTTGTATTTACCTGGATTCCTTCTTTCCTTAGAGAATATCTTCCTCCATTGGCTGTTTGGAAAATTCGTTCCCACCTAAATTTGCGAGCGGCCGGTCGGATGGCTCATGGCTTGCCGTATACAAACAACACACGCACACCCAATGATCGCCCACACCACATTTGCCCCACGCATACTGCAACGTACAACCATAGATCATAAAAAAAGAAGGACGACGCAACTTCACTCTCTTCAATTGAGGAAAAGTGAAGCCGCCAGGGCCCAATAGGATGCTGACATATTGTGCTGATTTGGGACCAGAGTCTGCGCAGTAAAGAACTCGACGGTACCTGAGTCTGCACAATTAGCCTTTTTCACACTTCCGTGTTTCTGGCTTCCGGATTGGCGCTTGCAGGGTAAACGTTTTTCCGGTGACAGCAGCGGCCGTACTGAACAAGAGTAAGTTTGGGAATCAAAGTCTATTTTTACAAAATAGATACTATGATACTATGATATATACCGGTGTTTTACTCTAAAAATAGCAAACATTTATTCATAAACTTTGTGTCCGCGTCTGGTCATCACAAATACTATGTTTATTTAATTATGAATGTTAGCACTTAGAATAATACAGTACAGTTTTAAGTTTTGCCGTACTGTCTATTTGGTGCTGGCTGTGCATTATGACTCTTCACATCATTTTTTTTCGCGATTAATATTGTTATTATTATTATTATTAAAGTAATATTGTATTTTCTACTTGCTCTCCTTTGCATTATTATCTTCAGGGTGTAAATGTACTTTGCATAATGTGCCCAGGGATATACATAATAAAATAATATAATACTAAATAAGACATGACTCCGATTAATGGCTTTATTCCTTTTGGATCTGGATTACGTTGTTGTATTGAGTTTATGCATCATCCTGACTCAGAATTGTTTCATTTATTCTTGGGGAAATGTGCATTTGGATATAAACGCTGTCATAATTTACCATGATGTAGTGATTCGAGGGAAATGACTGAGTAAATTGAGAAAATACGCTTAGATATACCGGAGATGGAGAACAGAAACTATAACTGGCGCTATGTTGCGCATATATTATATTGACGAGTACCGGTCTGAGTGCCCATATAAATTACAAACAAGTAAAATGTTGTTTCTTTGTTGATTATATAACAACTTGGAAAGCAGACAAAAAAGAAAAGGTAAAAGGCATTATTTGAGACAAGAGCATATTAATATAATAGGCACAGACCTGTAGCGGAACTGACTTTACCCTGCGCTGACGTCACTTCCGATTTTTGTGAAAAAGGCTAATAGCGAGCAACTCCCGCAGAGACGATCACAAGCACACGCCCCTAATTAGCCTGACTGCTCCAATTTTTGTCTGCTTTTTGCAGTACCAGAGGCTTGTGTTAAAATAAGGTAAATAAACCCCAAATTAACCCCAGTCTCTTCCTGAAGATCCCAAAAAAATCCACCGGCACCTCAAGTCACTCAGAGAATCTATCATTCGCAGCTGTCAATCATGATGTCACGCTCCTGTTTTTATAGCATCACATAACTAACTAAAACCGAACTTCAAAAATGAACACTTGAACTTGAAAACTATATAAAATGACAAAAACCATCTTTGGAAAACACATCTTTGGTATTTGAAGTGAAACTGAATTATTTAGTTTGCCTCACGTCCCATTAGATTACATGGAGAGGGCGGGGTTTATAACCTATACTTGGATCAGCCACCTGGGGTGATCAAAACGTTTTGGCTTCACGTTTTAAGACTTGTGTGGCACACTTGCGTACAGCTCCCTTTAACTTAATGCGAGTATTTTCTTTTTCATCTTATTAGATTAATTTGTCTCATTCAGTGGGCCGATTGGAATTAATCTTGTTTGTATTTAACTTTTTTTTTTCTTTTTTCTTTCTCTGTTTATTGGTTTTGAATTATTGAAATGAATTATTGAATTATTATTTGCCGATATGAATTCAGATTTAGGCTGAAGCCTTGCGTTTCAAGAAAGTGTCTTTTTTTTTTTTTTTTTCTCTCTCTCTTCTGCTCATTGAATGGTTGAGGTGCAATGTATAAACACCTTTGTGCAAATTATTATTATTTTTTTTGTCATTCCTCTTGTGAAAATACATATGAAACTGAACTGAAAACTTATTTTTCCTGTGCATTTATTTCCTGATTTATGTATTATTCTGTGCTGTAGTGATTACTGAATGTAATAATCACAGCTCCTCGTTAGTATAATGGTCAGTATCTCTGCCTGTCATGTGTAAGACTGGGGTTTGATTCCTGCACTGGCAGGAACTGAAGGTGGGGATTGTGAATGAACAGCACTCTTTCCACCTTCAGTGGAAGGTGCCCTTGAGCAAGGCACTGAACACCCGATTGCTCCCTGGGTGCTGGAGCAATGGCTGCCCACTGCTCCAGGTGTGTGTTCACAGTTCACTTCTCACTGCTGTGTGTGTGCACTTGTGATGTTGTGATGTGTTTTTTTTTTTTCTCGGTAGAATCATTCTCACTAAAAGTGTTTACCTGGGTGCCTCCACTGCTACATAGGCATCGTAAAGACATTTTCTAAACATCTATTTGACATCTGGTAAGCAAAGTCCTATAGACGTATTTCAGTTGAGCAAACACACTCTAAAAAATACATTTTGCAGCTATAAATGCAGACCCGATAGTGTCAACAAAAGCAAAAGTGATATAAAAACACATTCACTGCTGCAACCGTACTATTTTAACTTCCTTATACAGGGATTTGAACTGTTTTGTCAAATCTTACCCTGCTAAAAAAAAAACAGCTAAAACCAGCCTAGGCTGGTTGGCTGGTCTTAGCTGGTTTTAGCTGGTTATTCCAGCTGGTCTCCAAGCCTGACCACCCCAGACCAGCCTAACCAGCCGGAGAAGTGGCCAAAACCCCATCTAAAACCAGCCTGCTGACCTTCTAAAACTAGCCTGGATGACCAGCTTAAACCAGCCAACCAGCTTAGGCTGCTTTTTAGCTGCTTTTTTTCAGTGTGGTAGTTTCACAAAATTCACCTCACAAGTGCAATGCTGTAGCCTATCAAGTGAGCTACCGAGCAAACCTACTGCATCTGAAAACTCATGCATACGAAGCTGTATGTAGGGCACAAACATTGATAAGTATCAGTTTTCAAATCATACAGTATGTTAAAATTGTTTTGAAGTCATAACATAATATTACACAAGGATTTGTGTGAAATTTTTTTTTTTTTTTTTGAAACTCTGGTCCTGTAAATCATAATTGGTGTGAAAAGGAGCAAAAGTTATTGTGGTTTTACTCTAGTCTCTAGTGTTTATTTCAACTAGAAACTAGCGATTTGTATGTTTTTTTTGTTTTTTTTAGAAATGTAAGTAAAAGCACATACAGGTTAATCTCAATAAACTAGAATGTTGAAAAGTTCATTTATTTCAGTAATTCAACTCAAATTGTGAAACTCGTGTCTTAAATTCAATGCACACAGACTGAAGTAGTTTAAGTCTTTGGTTCTTTTAAAGGGGTCATCGGATGCCAAGTTCGACGGGGCAAGCAGAGCTCATCTGCATTTAAAACAACCTCGACCAGAATGGGATGATTTTTGCAGATCTGATTTTGACAAGGTAAAAAGGGTGTTGTTTTACACAACCATTGAGAATTTTTAACCAAAGAATATCATAGACTTTTCATTAAGACCCTAAAGAATCATATCAACTTGTGGAAAATGGGCATCCGATTACCCCTTTAATTGTGATGATTTTGGTTCACATTAAACAAAACTCCAAAGTTCTATCCACAAGTTTCCTACGCCCCGTGAGGCCTTGCATCAAAAGTGGGAGCGTCTTCCGGTTCAAAGTAAACAAGCGGGACGTGACATTCATTCATCCAACAGTTGACAGGAGTGACGGGCAAATGAACCCTCGTGAAGCACCCAGACTTTCCTCTGACTGTTTCGGGAAAAGATTCAAAGCTTTGAGAGTGTTGAAAACAGCACGATGTGGTGGTTAGTAAAAAATAAAGCAGCCAAAAGACTAAAGCTTCGTCGGAAGACGCATTCACCACAATTTCCATAGATCGGTCCATGTTATATGCACAAATAAAAGCCTAACCGTGTGTGTTTGTTTGTTGAATTTTTGACTCTGATAAATTAATTTACCCATTGAATAGTGCCATTAAATGTCAGTACAAATATCAATATGATATAATAGAAGAATAATGTACACATATATTAATTGCATATATATGGCATATATTTAATTTTCCTGAAATAATTTGTATTCTTCATATTACTTGTATGACTGGGTATTTAAAAATGTAATTATTAAATAGGTCCCAATGAAAATGTACTCGCAAAGTAAGATCTGGGGGTCGAACATTAGGACATGCAAAGTGAATCGCGCACATTAATGGACAGAAAGTGAGGCTTCTACGAAAGGGATTTCTACGTTAACAAGCCTCGAATTGAGGCTTCATTTAGCATGCCCTTTAACACAAGCTCTGATGTCTCGGTTCTAATGTCATTTCACTAGTTGACAGTCATTCAAGATTTAGCGATCCAAACTTGCTAATGATGTGGGAACACAAATTCGAAAAGCATATGTTGTGCATATAAGAACGTAATGGCATCTCTCATAAAGATGTGCATCTTTACAAAGTAAACAATGGTCTAAAAAACACTTAGACTTTTTGCTAATTAACACACAAATACCATTGGTATACTACGTCCGCCGCCTCACTGGAAGTTGTACCCACGTTCTTTTTTACAGTAGCGCCCCCCGGAAACTTGTGGATATCTTAACAAATTAGAATATGGTGACATGCCAATCAGCTAATCAACTCAAAACACCTGCAAAGGTTTCCTGAGCCTTCAAAATGGTCTCTCAGTTTGGTTCACTAGGCTACACAATCATGGGGAAGACTGCTGATCTGACAGTTGTCCAGAAGACAATCATTGATACCCTTCACAAGAAGGGTAAGCCACAAACATTCATTGCCAAAGAAGCTGTCTGTTCACAGAGTGCTGTATCCAAGCATGTTAACAGAAAGTTGAGTGGAAGGAAAACGTGTGGAAGAAAAAGATGCACAACCAACCGAGAGAACCGCAGCCTTGAGAGGCTTGTTAAGCAAAATCAATTCAAGAATTTGGGTGAACTTCATAAGGAATGGACTGAGGCTGGGGTCAAGGCATCAAGAGCCACCACACACAGACGTGTCAAGGAATTTGGCTACAGTTGTCGTATTCCTCTTGTTAAGCCACTCCTGAACCACAGACAACGTCAGAGGCGTCTTACCTGGGCTAAGGAGAAGAAGAAATGGACTGTTGCCCAGTGGTCCAAAGTCCTCTTTTCAGATGAGAGCAAGTTTTGTATTTCATGTGAAAAACCAAGGTGGAGGAAGGGTGGAGAAGCTCATAGCCCAAGTTGCTTGAAGTCCAGTGTTAAGTTTCCACAGTCTGTGATGATTTGGGGTGCAATGTCATCTGCTGCTGTTGGTCCACTGTGTTTTTTGAAAACCAAAGTTACTGCACCCGTTTACCAACAAATTTTAGAGCACTTCATGCTTCTTTCTGCTGACCAGCTTTTTAAGGATGCTGATTTCATTTTCCAGCAGGATTTGGCACCTGCCCACACTGCCAAAAGCACCAAAAGTTGGTTAAATGACCATGATGTTGGTGTGCTTGACTGGCCAAAAAACTCACCAGACCTGAACCCCATAGAGAATCTTTGAGGTATTGTCAAGAGGAAAATGAGAAACAAGAGACCAAAAAATGCAGATGAGCTGAAGGCCACCGTCAAAGAAACCTGGGCTTCCATACCACCTCAGCAGTGTCACAGACTGATCACCTCCATGTCACCGAATTGAGGCAGTAATTAAAGCAAAAGGAGCCCCTACCAAGTATTGAGTACATATAACATACTTTCCAGAAGGCCAACAATTCACTAAAAATGTTTTTTTTTTATTTTTATTGGTCTTATGAAGTATTCTAATTTGTTGAGATTTGTTAAATGTGAGCCAAAATCATCACAATAAAAAGAACCAAAGACTTAAACTACTTCAGGCTGTGTGCATTAAATTTATTTAATACATGAGTTTCACAATTTGAGTTGAATTACTGAAATAAATTTTTTTTTCACGACATTCTAATTTACTGAGATGCACCTGTACTTCTTGATCTCACAGCAATTTGTACATATTTTACGAGGTGGCTAATTTGTACGAAATTCATATGATTTTAGCGAAAATGTACGTATATTACAAGCAAGGTTATTTTTGTAAACTAAAACTAAAACTAAGACGAAAACGATTAATCAGATTAATCTTTTTTGCAAACTGAAACAAAGTAAAAACGTCAAAACAAATGAAAAACTGAAACGAAACAAAACTAGCAACAGTTATT
The DNA here is from genome assembly GCA_012976165.1 of Labeo catla. Taxonomy (NCBI): domain Eukaryota; kingdom Metazoa; phylum Chordata; class Actinopteri; order Cypriniformes; family Cyprinidae; genus Labeo; species Labeo catla. The sequence continues at coordinate 344,169 of VONZ01000504.1, read as the reverse complement.
GGAAAGCGAGCTGAAATAAAATAATAATTATCAAAAATAAATCGTTTTTCGTAATTATTCTCACCCTGTGGCAGAAAACTATATTAGCTGTGTGGCGGCTGGTTTAGGGAAATACCTGTAAATGGCACATCATGCACATGAGGTTATCTGACCGAGAGACGGAAAGCAGAGTCCTCCACGGGTCCCATTTGGTAAACCAGAAGCCGCAATAGCCTGCTTAACAAAACACCCGACACGTCATCAGATAGCAGCACTAATTTTGTACCCCACCCGTTTGAAAAAGACTGCGACCTGAACTGCACCTGCATTAAAACTAGGCTACTGCATCAGTTAACATGATTTATTTTCTCACGTAACCCAAGCAATCAAACCAAAATAGGCCATCTAAGTTGGAGCTTTTAAGAAAAATAGACAAGCCCTCATCCTTACTGTAAATAATAAAAACTTTTGCCTGCATCTTGTGAACAATCTACCAGGCTGAACAAATATGCAAAAAAATGCATAAAAATTCAGCGTAAAAAAAGTTGAACATGAGTGAAAATCTGTGTGGAGAAATCCTTCACACTAATTCAAAACTCCCAATCATGCAGATTCCTACTGAAATGCCTGGATTTCACTCAACGGTAGAACAACTGTAAATGAGACCGTGTGACTGGGCAGAATAAAGTGCAGTGAAAAAATTTAACTAAACACGACTACACATAGATTTCCACAGCCTCCGTCAAACTCAGTAAAATAGAGGTGAAGTTAGCCTGGGAGGATAGCTGACCTGCCAAAGTTCAAGCCTCAAAGTCAGACCACAAAGCTTGGCAGGAACTTACTAAGATGAAATATGTGAGCGGTGTCAGATAGAGGAGTAATTCACCATTGCCGTACACCTGCTGTCTCCGAATCCACAGAGCGGAGCATGACTTTCCCCACGCAACAGTTACTTAGTCAAAGAATGTGCTGTATGCCCATAGAATAGGGGAGTATTGTCTGTCCATGTAATTCTGGAAACAACTGCACATCCTCTGACAAATGGACTCCTGTGTATCTGGATGGGAACACAATATTGGATTCGTTGTGCTTGTTACCTAATCTCTTCTTCGTTTAGGATACAATAAGAGGAGTTTAACATAATGCACTTTCAAACAAATGCTCATCTACTGCGAAATTATGTAGTCCAATGGCGTCGGGGTCAACTACTAGATCTCTTAAAGATTTGTTTGTAACCTCAAAGTTGCTGATACTGACACCCAACAACAGTTTTCAATAATTGTATCCAGCCCAGACTTTGAGCAACAACGCAAGTCAATGGAGTGGTGTTTTGGACTTGAATTTGACTTGGACCCCATTGACTTGAGTTTAAACATCAGGACTTCTCCAAATTCAACCAGAACAAACACACCATGTCTGTTTGAGCCACATTTGCACTTTGGATGCACATCCTGTTTCAACTTGGCTCAAATTCAGATGACAGTCTCTATGTTTCAATGACTGAGAATGTTTTTTAAGTGTGGTCCTGAAGAGAGCCGGCCTGAGGGAGTCTGTGTTTTGGAACAAGATGTTTACACCACCGCCCATTATGACAGTGTATTGCTGTCTTTTCCACAAACCGCAAAACTTCATCACACTAGACTTTCTTCATGGGAATGTCTTCCTAGATGTGCTTCATAATGATGTTTTT
>VONZ01000504.1:0-337500 GCA_012976165.1 Labeo catla | reverse complement strand
CAAAGTAATGCTTTTGGAGGTCTATTCATACACAGGTGAGCACAAATACAAACACACACAAACACACACACACCTTCCCACCACACTCGAACACAATTATGAACACATATATCTGCACTCATACAGTGTACATGTATTTATGCTTACAGTATAAACAAATTTTGATTTGGATGGCTACAACACAAAAATAATGTTTAACACTGTGTGAGATCACCTTTCCTTTTAATAACACATTTTAATCATCTGGGAATTAAGGATGATAATTTGTAAAGTTTTGCAAGCACAATTTTTGCCCAGTCTCATTTGATACAAGACAACAGCTGCTCTACAGTCCATAGTCGTTGTTGTCTGATTCTTCTTTTCATGATGACATTTACAATAGGAGACAGATCTGTTGGCCAGTCAGTCACATCCACACGTGTAGAATATGACCTGACATTGTCTTGATCTAATAACCATGGACTTCCCATGAAAGACGTCATTATGATGGCAGCATATGTCACTGTACTATGGGTGCCTCCACGTCAATGGTACCCTTGCTCATAGATGCACCCTACTGTATACCATGACAGATGTTTGGTCATCTGATCACAGCACATATTTTGGTAACACAGTTCTTACTGTGAACTAGTTACTTATTAGCATGCCTAATATTACCATATTGGCTGTTTATTAGTACTTATAACGTCTTATTCTGCATGACCATATTCTACATCCCTAATCCTACCCAATACCTAAACTTAACAACTATCTTACTAACTATTAATAAGCAGCTAATAAGGAGTTTATTGAGGCAAAAGCCATAGTTAATGGTTTGTTAATAGCGAGAACTGAACGTTAAAATAAAGTGTGACCCACATTTTCACTAGTCTTTTTGACTATTTGAGATGAGAATAGCTTTTTAGCTATTTTTAGAAAAGCTATTTTACTAGGGTAACTAGTAAAATATGCTATTATTTACCATGGTTGCTATTTTTGGTAACACTTTTCAATAAGGTTCATTAGTTAGCATTGGTTAACTACATTAGTTAACATGAATGCACAATACTTCTACAGCATGTATTAATTGTAGTTAATGTTAATTTCAGCATTTACTAATGCATTATTAAAATCACAAGTTGTGTTTGTTAACATTAGTTAATCCACTGTGAGTGCAAGTATTCAGATTTATCTACTTCTAAATATATATATAAATGGTGAAATCTAGTCCATTCTTACAAATGCTTATTTTCTCTACATTTTTGTTGGTTTCAAACACAAAACTATTATACAATATTGTAACATATTGTTGTCCTTTTGATTGCTTCTTTTGTCCTCATTTGTAAATCACTTTGAATAAGAGTGTCTGCTATATGATTAAATGTATATGCAAATATATAAAACTATAACACAATCAAAATCACATGAACATAAATGAAGGACCAACAGCAAGGAGTCAAGTATATAGATTCCAACCAACATTATAAAGTACTAGATGTAATGTTGGGGCAGATTGTATTAAATGTACTTTAAAAGACCTTTAAAAATGTGCTGGCCAACTGTCAAGCACTCCAGCAGTGCTGTACCAGTAGGAGGCAGCAGTCATTATTATATCAGACAGCTGAGGCCTCCAGAGGATACAACAGACAGATGTGTGTGTTATTGTATTATTATTGGGGGGATATTTCTTGCAGGAACTAAAGCTTTTAGGGGGCACTATCGTGTTTGTTTATAGCAGTGAGATGGAGGTGTAATTAAATGGGTAAGCTACACCATGCTCCCATTAGTATTGATCCACTGCTGTATGGTTACACCTACAAAGTAGCCCCTTGCCGGTAGGGAAAGGGAGTTTTATGTTTCCTCCAATCGGCAGCTTTTTTATGTTTAATGGATACATTTTATCCAGTGGATATAATCGTAGCTGAGAGACCACCCAGAAAAGAGACTGTTAAAATGCCAGGTTAGCAGCTCTCCTGCCACAACAGCTCAACACTAAGGAGTCACATGCTCGCTTATCATTAAAAAAGGATGTGTGCGATGTGATGAATAACATCAGCTCGGCTATTGTAATGACCATCAGCGTGTAATCTGGGAAAGGACACCCTTGTAAAGCAATAATCATAGATTTGTGGTCCAACGGAAAAATCTGACAGCAAGTTGCAGGTCAAAAACGCTATTAGTATCGCTCATCTTCTATAAATAGCATAGCACTAATATAATCATAATGGATCCAGATGCAGCATGATAGACTTTTTTAAAACCATGAATGGGTTTATGTGGAAATTGAAATGCCATACCTTTAACAGATTCCTTTCTCCGGCTAAGAATTCTAATAATAATAATAATAATAATAATTCCAGATTTTAAAATAGCATTTTTTTTTGTTTGTTTTTGACATGTATAGTTGCATTACAGTTAATACTAATACAAATGAATTCTCAGCCTGCATTAAACAGTAAAATATGTTATTAGTTACCATTGTTACCATCATTTTTAACAGTTTAATAACTATATGTAAATATAGCTGCAAGCAGCAATTACCGTAATTCAAGCACTTTAGGTATTTAAGCACATAAGGAAATCGACATTACATATTATTTAGCAAGCAAGAATTGCACTGCGATAGTTTTTTGGATACTGAGCGAAAAACCTAGGACTAGTTCGCAAAAGTAGGTTTTTTTTTTTTACATCTTCTCAATCATTTAAAAAATGGTTTGATTGACAGCAGTGTTTCTAGAGGCAAAGTTGTTCAGAACAAGGAGGTCTATCATACGATATGAATATAGTGTGCATGTGCAGAAAACAATGTTCACGCCCCCCAAGAAATGCAATACTGCCTCCCCTAGTGGCCGATTTCTTTAAAATTTCTCTCAGACCTTTAGGGCCGTGAGTCAAACAGACCCACCTAGTTTTGTTCCGAACAGCCTCCGTTAACCTTTTCTAATAAGTGCTCAAAATTCATCTGCCAATGGCAGCCATGTGTTTTTTGAGATACACAAATGTCCCCATAGACACTTGTGGCACTTTGGACCAAGACTGTGCACAGCGATTTTCATGTTGATAGGACAAATGGTTGCTTAGTTAGAGCCATTTTTTTATATTTTTTTGCTCTTGTAGTGCCACCAAGTGGCCAATCTCTGTGGTTTCTGTCCTGTGACCTCAGATTGAGCTCTTACATAAGTGTTCTGAGTTTGGTGAAGATATCCTATTCCGTTCAGGAGTTATAGGCATTTTACTAAAAGTGGCCCTGCCACCGTTTTGGCGTCCCTTTGTCATGGTGAGGTTTTTTCTTTTTCTGTTTTTGCTAATTATTGATATTCACTCTCCAGAGAATCATTCTGCACTGCTTTGGTGCCAATTGGGCTAAAAACCTAGGACTAGTTCACAAAAGTAGGTCTTGCAAAAAATGCAAAATACCTCGAAAATGTCACTGGCATGAGCCGATTCCAGCAACATGAGACACTTAAGCCTGTGACTGACTGTTTAGGAGTTATGAACGAATTCATACTTTTGATCGACGTAGCACCCCCATCAGACTGACTGACCCATTGTAATTGGTCTGAGTACTACCATCCCTCCAAGTTTCAAGTCTCGATGACTTACGGTTTGGTCTGCATGATCACTATGTGACACTGTCACACAAAGACGCATGTTGTATACCGCTCAATATATATTAAGATGCTTTTATATCTATATATTTGAGTTTTAATGGTTTTACATGTTGTCTTAACCATTTTATTCCTCTTATCCATTTTAATGTGTGTATGTCTTTAAATGAGTCTGGGTCTGCCTGTCATGTGATCAGTCACATGACAGGAATCAGGAACAAACAGTATAAAGGAGGCAGCATGTCAAACAGTCAGGGTCATTGACCAAACAAACTGTTGGATTGAGGAGTTTCTTTTAAGGACTTGCCATTCCAGCATCACTTTTATTGGATTACACTTCTTTGGACTGTATATACACCAGTGGACACTTTTACTTGGAACTTACAGCACGCTGGATTTCTTAAGGACTGTTTTAATGGTATGGAACTGAAGGACTCTGTGCTTTTAACAGCCTAGGATTTCTAGTTTTATTGTGTTGTTTTAGTACCTTGTGAATTTGTAAATACACTTATTTATTCACTGTACTTTTTGTTGTTGTCTCATCTTTTAAAACACTTATTTTAATCTCACACAGTATAATCTGACCCCTTTTAAACAAACGTAAATTCGACCAATAGGGCCGAACGTTACATATGGTGGCCCGTACGGGGAACGTTAAAAGATTTTAAACGCTGTGTTGAGAAGAGTGTTTTAAGATGACGACAAACCACATTAATGCTGTTTCTTTTAATACATCTGCTGTTTTTAATAATGAACGGGTTTTACATCACTGTGAATGGGTACAACTTCATGCTGAAGTAATTGCTCTTAAAAACATTGTTTTAAAATTGGAGAAGGATTTTAAAGACTCTGTTGAAAGTAATCTTAACCGTGAAGTGTATTTTAGAGACGCTGTGGATTTTAAATTTGACAAAATGGAGGAATCTATCAAGGATGCCGTGGCGACACTAGAAAGAGAGGTCTTCGACTGTTTTAAGAGGAGAGACAAGAAATGGGCAAGACAACTGGAGCTACTAAAGGATCCAGAAGCTGCCATCTCTCCTCCCACTGAGACGACCAGCCCGGTGCCTCCCACGTCAACCCCTGGCTTTCCTCCAGCTAACCATCCCAGCACATCAGCTACTTCACGGACTAGCAACAGAGCCAGCGATGGAGAATTCTGCGCCACCACTCCAACCAGGCCAGACTTCGACACCATCTTCTCCATCCTTCCCTTCTCCAAATAGCAACTATGCAGCGCATTGGGTGATGACGACACTCTCCAGGGACTTTCCATCTCTCCCTCCACTCCACCGACCAACGGGATCGAAGTGCTTGACCACCAGGGCCTGCTGTATCGGCGGATCAAGAAGGGGGACGGCATCTACAAAATCCAGCTAGTCGTCCCCAAGGCCCTGGTCCAGCAAACAGTACAGCATTTCTACCAGAGGACAGCGGAGAAACATCATCAACGTTTAAAGACCCTTCTGCTGATCCTGGAAGTTGCCTGGTGGCCTTCGGTCCGCAGCGACGTCTGGGACTTTGTCGAGAGCTGCAAGTCGTGTGGTGTGGAGGCCAAGGAGTGTGCCATCATCAACCCTACCAAGAAACCACCTCATCCACCTCAACCTCGTTCATCAGCACCATCATCCTCCATTAAAGAGACCCACAAGCCGGACTGGAGGAAACGCCAGGGGGGCTGGCGGACCAGCGTAGCTGGGTGTAACGTTATCCTGGGAGGAGCAGCGCCACCTACCCTAGGACACCCAGGCTGGTATCAGATTCCACCTCTCTCTAGTGTTTGCTTAGATTCCTCCGGCAGACTAGTGCCTGTGTGGGAGGGCCTAGTCTTATCTAACTTTTTACAAAGACATTTTAAGCCACACCTTTTAGAGGATACCCACTACCTGGACAATGGCTGACAGTACCTATACGGGTCTAGTCTCTTTCCCCGGGAGCCGTAGGCTAAGGGGGGGGACTATGTGACACTGTCACACAAAGACGCATGTTGTATACTGCTAAATATATATTAAGATGCTTTTATAACTATATATTTGAGTTTTAATGGTTTTACATGTTGTCTTAACCATTTTATTCCTCTTATCCATTTTAATGTGTGTATGTCTTTAAATGAGTCTGGGTCTGCCTGTCATGTGATCAGTCACATGACAGGAATCAGGAACAAACAGTATAAAGGAGGCAGCATGTCAAACAGTCAGGGTCATTGACCAAACAAACTGTTGGATTGAGGAGTTTCTTTTAAGGACTTGCCATTCCAGCATCACTTTTATTGGATTACACTTCTTTGGACTGTATATACACCAGTGGACACTTTTACTTGGAACTTACAGAACGCTGGATTTCTTAAGGACTGTTTTAATGGTATGGAACTGAAGGACTCTAGACTAACAGCCTAGGATTTCTAGTTTTATTGTGTTGATTTAGTTCCTTGTGAACTTGTAAATACACTTATTTATTCACTGTACTTTTTGTTGTTGTCTCATCTTTTAAAACACTTATTTTAATCTCACACAGTATAATCTGACCCCTTTTAAACAAACGTAAATTCGACCAATAGGGCCAAACGTTACAAGTTTTATGTGGAAATCGCTCATCCGTGATCATTTTAACAATTACAGTAGGGTTTCAGCCAATTTAAAAGTTTAAGTAAACAAAATGATTGAACAACAATATATTTTGGAAATTTTCAGTGCACCAAAAACCTAAAAAAAAATATATATATATATATATATATATTATTATATATATTATAATATATATATATATATATATATATATATATATATATATATATATATATATATATATATATATATATATATATATATATATATATATATATATATATATTAAAAAAAATAATAATAAATAAATAAATAAATAAATACATTTTTATTATTATTATTTATTAAACTGAATTAAAACTTAATTAATTGAGTACTGCACTGTATGCACTAAATTAAATGCACTAAATGTTTTTTTGGATTCATTTTATACTAAATTAAAACTGCAATATCATGTATTGAAATAGCTGCCATATGTCATAACACAATCACTGTGTGCACAGTAATATTCAGTGTAATAATTATCACTCCAACAAGCATTATGGCCTTTGCATGAGTAAATTGAACTACTTATGTATATGATACATTTATGATGCTTTGGCATTCTTTTTGAAGCTTGAAAGCCTGAGTCCCCATGGGGGACTAATTGCATGGAAATAAGCAATCAGTACAAATCCCCTTTGTGTTTCAAAAAGCAAGTCATTCGGGTTTAGAAAAACACTTACATACAGAAGTGGGCCTCTTCGTTCTTGCATACACTTTTAGCATTTATACGTACCATAACAGAGGCAAAAGCTGAGCGTGAACCTCACTCCTCTGGCCTCTAGAAGTGCATTAGAAATGCAGCGGCTGTGGTCTTTAGTGTCCTTGTTAGCATGACCACCTCCCATAATGGAGACGTCAGTTCGAATCTGAGGGTGTTCCACAAGGCTCTGTTCTGGATCCTCTACTTTTTCTATTTTTATTAATGATTTACCTCTAATCTGTTCAAATTGTTCTATTGATCTTTTACTGTTGAGATTTAAATGCCAACAAGGACTTTTGTTTATTTATTTAATTTTTTAAATAAATAAACTCTTAAGTTTAAAATCAGAAGTTAATTTCTTGTGTTCGTATACTGTGTAATGAATCTTGTACTGCTTTCTTCTAATTAGCCTTTGTCTATGTGTTTATTTTTCCTTCAACTCCTAAGTTATCACTTTAGTCCAAATTCATAATGTCAGCAGTCTAATTGAGGCAAACAAGCATTTTTTACACTTGCTTTGTATTCATGAGTTAAGACCACACCGTAGTGAACATGTCTGGCAGCACTCAAGATGCAAATGACTGTGGATTTAGACATGCTGCTGATCTGTCGCTCCAGGGCATCTGTACTGTATCTTATTACCCACAATTCAGAGCAGACCACATCCATGTAAAAGTGGATAGCCTACATTTTCTGCCCTCCTCCTCAGTTTTTTAAAGTTTTTTATAGCAGTGAGCAAGAAGTTGGGCGAAGATACCTGATATTTAGGACCCTTGTTGTTATGCTGTGTATTACAACCTTTGACACCCATTTTTTTTTTTTTTTTTTTTTTTAACAAAGTCAAACTGGATGATATTTATACTGACAAAAATACCTTTACATGTATTAAACTAGAATTTTAGACACATTTCAGTTTGCTCCTCACACAAAGCTATGGCAATGGCTTTAAAAGACTTATGTAGACTCTTAAAAATAAAGGTTATGTAATGGGGATTTTACCATAGGTTTGTAATGCAAATAACTTGACTGAATGGTATTTATTTTATAAGTGTTCTAAGGCCAGTTTAAAAATTTGAAGAACCATTTTTCACTATAAAGAATGTTTTGTGCAATGAAAAGGTTTCCATGGATGTTCTTCATGGAACATTTATTTGTATTTTATTTATTTTAATTGTTATTATTTTAAGTCACCATGTAATGAATTAAATGAAGTACAACAGATTGATTGATTGATTGATTGATTGATTGATTGAGTGAGTGAGTGAGTGAGTGAGAGTGAAAATCAAAAAAAGAAAAAAGAGGTAGAGTGGGGACTTAAGGAACACCATTTTCACCTCTCAATAAAAAATAAAAGAATGGTAATTGCAACTTTGTATCTCACAATTCAGACTTTTTTGTCACACTTGTAAGTTTCATTGTGCAATTCTATTTTATTTATTTATTTATTTTATTGGATGATTTAAACTCACAACACAACTAGGGCTGTCAAACAACTAATCACGATTAATCGCATACAAAATAAAAGTTTGAGTTTGCCTAATATATGTGTGTGCACTGTGTGTAATTATTATGTATTTATAAATATACACAAATTAATGTATATATTTAAGAGAAATATGTAATTTATGTAAAAAATATCTTTTTATTTATATATAATATCAATTATTTAAAAATTATAATAACTACATATAATGGTAAATGGTTCTTAAATATATACATGAATGTGTTTGTATTTATATATACATAATAATTACACACAATACACACACATATATTAGGCAAACTCAAACTTTTATTTTGTATGCGATTAATCGCGATTAGTTGTTTGACAGCCCTAAACACAACATTATTTTTTCTCAGTATTGTGAGATATAAACTTGCAATTCTGAGAAATGAAGTCAGAATTGTGTGATATATACTGTAGATGCCCTCGCAATTGTGAGTTATAAAGTCAGAATTGCAAGACATAAACTCATAATTCTAAGAAATCAAATCACAATTCTAAAAGATAAAGTCATAATTGCGAGATATTAACTCACAGCTTTGACTTTTTTACTAAGAATTGTGAGTTTATATCCCACAACTGTGACTTTTCTTTTTTCTCAGAATTGCTTATATCTCGCATTATTATTATTATTGCTTTATAACACAAAATTACGAGTTATAAAGTCATTTACGAGTTATAAAGTCATTTTTGTGAGATAAAAATGCAATCTTTGATAACACTTTCTGTTAATTACCTAATTAAGTACTTAGTAGTAGCTGTTGTACTTACGTGAAACAAAATGTACTTACCATGTAACCATGTAACTTATGTAATTATGTAGATGACAGCTACTGTTACACATTGTACATGTAACAGGGTGAGTCTGTTACACTATTTAGACTATTTTATTGATGTCCTTACTACCTTCCTGGGCCTTGAACGTGTCAGTTACGTTGCTGTCTACAGTATATAGGGTCTTATGGGTCTTACGGGTTTGGAACGACATGAGGGTGAATAATTAATGACAGGATTCTCAGTATTGGGTGAACTGTCCCTTTAACAGGATACATCTGTTCCACTTATTTCATATGGAAAGCAAAAGCTCAAACATTATGCCTGACTTCTCTTTTCTCTTTTATGTTTAACAGAAGAAAGGAAGTCATTTGGGTTTGGAACGACATCAGAGTGAGTAAATTACGGCCTTTTTTTTCTGTATGACCATTCCTGTAAAAGTAAAATGTCATCATTTGTTACAGTAATTGGTGTAAACAGGCAAGAAATAATGAAGATGTTTTCTGCAGACTTTTCCCGTATTTCTTCTACTTATATTTCCTCAGGCATTTCTACCGGAGCACAGTCTCTTGAGGGCCCCCTATAGGGCACTTCTGTAAATGAATATCATATGCTATTCTCCAGAACTCAGTCTGGCAGATTGCTTATTCTGTTTGTCAAAAGTTTAAGCTGATGCAATGAACTTATTTTGACCTTTTCTGTTTGCCAACAAAAAAAAAAAAAAAAACTTTTACAGACTCACTGCTCCTTTGGGAGAGGTCTGACTTCTTTACTTCTTGTACATGCTGCATTTTTCAGGGAATCGACCAGAGAAGGAATATGGATGATGTTATTCCCACCCAAAAGTATTTTTTTTTATAAAAAAGAAACGCTGGTCGCACCAACCGCTTTTGAACGGGGCACAGGGCTTCATCGCAGAGCCCAGATGAAAGCAAAAAAGCCATTTAATGAACAAATAATAAAGCCTTTCAGAAGTTCCCACTGGAGCTGTCTAAACGCACTCTTACAAATGCCACTTTTCTGCTCCTCACATGCACTATTTGAAATGATTAGGATCCGTGGTGAAGGCACATAATGAAAAATTAATTGCATCAATCTTTTCATTGTTGTGAGCGAAACAGCTCATTTACAGATGGTCATTCCCCACCTGCTCAGCCAACCGGCGACAGCTGAGCGGAGCGCTGCTATGCATGCCAATGATACACACACACACTGAACATGGCTGCATCTCTAAACGCTTTAAATGAGCACTTCACATTTCTTCAAACCCACTCTGGTAAGGAGGCAGCAATAACACTAGTAATGGGAGAGGACAGTAGGGTAAGAAAACAGACCAGTATTTAGCAAGAGACTCATAGGAAGGTTGTGTGTAATGCATGCCATTCATGCTACAAAATGGCCTGGAGTTGGTAGAATGTGCTGTAATGTGTGAACCATTTGGGAAACATGCTGAGATCAAACGTGTGAAGGCATGCATAAAACTGTATGCCTCATTCCATGAATAATGTACAAAATGGTGTCTCATAAAGCAATAAAGGCACAAATCCAATGCACTTTGAAGTGAAATCATACTAGATATGTAGATATAGATAAACATACTATTTAGCTGCTTCCCACATTTTGCACGCAGCTCTGTTTCCATGTGATTGTCTCATGATTTCTTAAAATTCTAACATAACGTCATCTACAGCCTTTCTACAGCAAGACGGGGACAAAAATAAATACTTTTATTTAATTCGATTCATTTTTGATTACATTTGTCAAATTCAACCCTGTTTCCAATGTTTTTAATATGTTATTATTAAAATAAAATAATTGATTATTATTAATGAATACATTTATATTATTAATACGTATTATTAGTATTAATATTAGAATATGCATTGCTTTTAATATAATGATCAAGCAAATAATTATATTTCCTTTATGGGAAATATACTTTTAAATCAACAAGCCAAGATTTTGTCATTCATACCTACTGGGTGAATATTAAAATCAGGCTAAATATACAAACATTTATGTTATTTTGAACTAAGAGAAACATTTTAAAAATCATTTTTTTAATTCAAAGCTGAAATAAAATACAATAAAATATTAGAGCAAACTTAAAAATTAAATGATGCCTGGCAAATAAATAAATAAATAAATAAATAAATAAATAAATAAATACTTTTTTACAGGTTAAAAATACAGACATTTTCCTAACTTAATTAAGATGAGTTTAAATAAAATGACTAAAGCCTAAACATTTTTTACATTTTAAAATGACTAAAACTTTAAAACTTAATAAAAAGACAAAAATCCTGGTGAAATATTAAGAACTGCTCTAACAACAACAAAACAACAACATAAATAAATAAATAAATTAATTAATTAATTAATTAGATCACTTAATTAATTTGAAACTTAAAAAAGACAGTAACAATTCTGACAATTTTAATAACTGCTCTAACTAACTGACTAACTAACTAAACCACCCTGAAATAACTGTATAAAAATATTAAAATGTGTATACAGTATAACATTTAAATGCATTATAAAATACAGAAATTTTCATAACTGAATAAAAACAAGTTTACACTGAAGTAAAATGACTAAAACTTTGAAACTTAATAAAAAGTCAAAAATCCTAGTGAAATATTAAGAACTGCTCTAACAACAACATAAATAAATAAATAAATTAATTAATTAATTAAAAAAGACAGTAAAAATCCTAATGACAATTTTAATAACTGATCTAACTGACTAACTAAAACCCCCTGAAAAAACTGTATAAACATATTGAAATGTGTATACAGTATAAAATTTGAATGCATTATAAAATACTTAAATTTTATTAACTGAATAAAAACTGAAAAAAAAAAGAAATGTAAAAATAAATAAATAAATAAATAAATAAATAAATAAATGAAAAAAAAAATAAACAAATAAATACACACATACATACATAATTTATACAGTATAGATTTTTTTTATGCAGTATAAAAATACTGTAATTTTCCTAACTGAATTAAGAAGAGTTTTTTTTTTTTTTTTTAGATTTATTTTTTGCATTTTCACAATAATTTTGACAGGACAGTATAGCAGTGACAGGAAACACAGTGGGAGAGAGACAGAGGGGTGGGATCGGGAAAGGTCCAAGAGCTGGGACTCAAACTCAGGAGATGCAGAGCGCAATGGCGCTACATGTTGGCGCGCAGCCCACAAGGCTATCAGCACTGACTTAAAAAGAGTTTAAGTTGAAGTAAAATAACTAAAGCTTAAACATTTTACATGTTAAAATGACTAAAACTTTGAAACTTAAAAAAGACAATAAAAAATCCTAATGAAATAATAATAAATACTATAATAAATAAATTGATATATATAAATAGATAGATAGATACATATATATATACACACACACATACACACATACATATCCCTTATACATTTTGCATTTTAAAATGACCAAAAAATTAAAATGTAATCACAGTCATTTACCTGACTATCTGGTTTGCTATTGCTCATACAGCCATTACGGAGCAGAGTTTGTGTGCTCACCGACAGACACTGGGTCCAAACCCCAGGTGTTGGCCTGCACAGGCGCTGATATTGCTCTGGCTGGAGACGCGTGTTTGATCCCCTTGTGAGGCAGGCAGATGGCTTCCTTTGTGTAGCCATGGCTGTTATTAGCCATGACTCTCATCCATATGTTCCAATGGAAGGGCATCTGGCCCAGAGATGAATTTTTGAAGCAGGTATGCTATGACTCTATCTGCACTCAGTGCTCCCCAATGTGTCACCAACGGCATTGTCTCCAATGTCAATGCCTTGTCTACTTCATTTACTGGCTCTGCTGATGCCATCATTGAAGTTATATATCCTGACTGACTGTAGACCAGGGTGTTTTGGAAATCGTGCTCCTGTGAAGGTCAGGGATGGGTTACGGAGAGGACACATCTGTAAATTTTACTCAACTGAAGATGATAAATGCACCGAAACAGGAAATGCACAGCTTCTTGGACAAACCGGTGCAGGCAGAGCGAGTCTTTCTGCTCATGCTAATGTTACGAGTCCAGGGAAGTGCTGACATGAGTTACGCTTCAGTCAGTGCGCTGAATATAAAAGCAAACATGCAGCATTTTAGATGGGCAGTGACTGAATATTGAATACCGGCACAAAACAGGCCATAAAACTGACTTACATTTTGGTGCAACCTTCCACTTACATTTTATCACATATTGTATTTTTTCCCCCTGCTGTAACTCAGTATATCAACAAAAATCATGTGTCATGTCAAATATTTATTATACATATTGACAAATCTAGCACTCACTTGGATTAATAATGAACTGACAATATAAAACAACATCCAACATGCTAAATGAGCTCCATATATGGAAAAAAACTGAATTGACAGCTGACAGTATTAATATAATGGTTAAATTAGGGATGCATGATAATGGTAATCACAATTATTTTAATAAAAATTATATTAACAACGATCATTCTATCAGGGTAAATAACATTTCACATGTCCTTTAACCAACCTCCACTGACTACATACACAATGACTTAATATAACCATCTATGATAATACAAAATGTCTAATATAACTTAAAATAATTCCAATTTATGTACATTTTCCCCATTGTATAGAGCATTGGAATCTACGTCACTGTGCATTGCATTCTGGGTAGTCGCCGCCATGTTTTAGGACACGCTAAATAGTGTACCGTGACAATAAACACAAATCACTAGAGGAAAAAACAACTGTATTTGCGTTAATATTTTTAAGAGCTGCTTGCACTTGCTTAGAATAAATGTACTAACATTGGAATCCATTGCGTTCATTCGAGCACTCAGTCGTGTGGCCAGAACACGACACATACACACTCACAGAATCATAATTACTCTTTTGCAGTTTTTAATAACCATGTGGCACTGATATATCTGACAGATAAAATAAACAAACCATAGCTTGATCTCAGCCAGTTAATAATGTAAGTGAACCACTGCTCTGCACATTTTGTGTGTATCTCAGATGTCTGTTCCATTCAAAAGTAAGTGCCCTGCGAACTTGAAATTTTCCTCCCTGATTACAGTTCGAAGACAGCGTATATGTTCCATTCAGTGAGCATTAAAGTGTGTGAATTTAAATTGCATTTATTTACAGAGGTATATTATGTCACACTTCTCTAGTAAATTTAGTCTGTGTGTGAAGACAATGCAGGTGGTGGCGTAGCGCAAATCCATGAATGAATATTCCTAAATAAAGTAAAGGCTGATGTATTTAATCATATCGCCCCCAATTTCATTAAGGGATGACGTGCAATAAGTTTAACTGGACTTAAATCGAACAAATACACAATTTCTTACAAAGCGCTGCTGAACAGTAAATCAGATGAGTTGCTTTATGAACAATGACAGTGATCGCAATGAGTCATATCACAGATTACATTTCCAAACGTGTTATTCATAGCGTGAGCACTTACAAATTCATGTGGATCAGAAATTATGAATCTGTAATTAATAATAAATACAAACGACAAAGCCATATTTTGAAGTTGTTTATTTTCATTGAGCTGCTTTTGCCATTGTGTTGTTTCAGCCTGAAAAGCATAAAATTGCGCTTCATTTTAGATCCGTTCTTCACTCCAGTCATGTCAGTAGATACGGCAGTCCATGTCACATCAAGCATCCTCCATTCTAATGCGTCTTTAAATGTACAATATAAACTTTAACATCTACCTCCACTATTACCCAGTCTAGACTGTAGTGTCCATGTCCAAAAGTCCCAGAATGCCATGCGTTGCTGACGTCACGTTCCCATACTCTATTACCACAGGTATAAAAGCACATTTATTCCTCAAACAATGGATCTATTATTGAAACTCAGTGAAAGTTTGATCATGGCAGATTTGGTTACACAAGCAGCACAAATGGCTTGTGAAAAAACACACACTGGCTGTATGACACTTTCATGTAAGCAGAATATCGCTGTAGAGAGAGAGATCGCTAAACTCCAGCACGTGTGTTTTCATATCAGCGCGCACAGGGTTGCCAGATTGCACCGATTTAGTAAACACCCGCCAGAAAGTGTATCCTTACAGTGCTTTTCCACTACAGCGTCAGATTTGCGCTCAGTGCCGCTGGCAACGCTACAACGTCACTGCTTTGGGGCGTGTGAACTTTAGGGCAGAGCACGCCTCTGTTTACACCGTATTTGCGTTTTATCTTCCGCTTTTAAGGGCGTTTCGCAAACTTAACACTAGCATATAATGAAAGCATGCAAAGTGCATTTACTTTTGCATGACTTGTTCAATGATATGTGATTTCAACTCAGTAATCCACCAGTTCTGCAAACATTCGGAAACATGTCAAAACCTCGCCTTGCTTACTTTTCACAGTGATTGATTTTCACCTGGCGTTTTGCGTTCGAGATTTGCCGAAAGTTGAGGAATGCCCATCCTTTTTGAGGCTTTCAGCCGCTCTCAACGCTTTCTCCGTGCCGTTTTCAATCCCATAATACACAACAATAGCGTTTACGCTCATCTTCCATAGGAATGAATGGAAAACGCTCGCTTCGCTCTGCTCGCTACGCTGTAGTGGAAACACACCATTAAACGAGAAAAGCTCTGTTTTAAGGACTTAATCTCTTCACATCTGGCAACCACAAGCATGAACACCAGCAAAGTCTTGTTAGCAATGGAAGATAATGCAAATGCCAAATTAAAAACACATTTTCAGGATAAATAACGAGCCGGCCAATGTCATGACAATTGTTTTTAATTAATTGAGAAAGGTGGGTATCGTTATCGAGATTAAAAAAACGTTGCAGCCCTAGGTTAAATAATCTGAATAGCATACATCTATAGTGCTGCAGGAATTATGTATTTAGGCATCGCGTTCTCACTCCCAACTCGTCACAAATTATTGATGCTTGGTCAGGACCCCTTTAGCATCACTTTTTGACACCCAGGGTATCCCTTATGCGTAATTTTTCGATGTGCAGGGTCCTCCATTGCTTTTACTTTGCCAATGGATCTTCTGCAGTGAATGGGTGGCGTCAGAATGAGAGTCCAAACAGCTGATAAACACACCACAATAATACACAAGTAATCCACACCACTCCAGTCCATTAATTAATGTCTTGAGAAACTATGAAAAAACTATGGAAGCCTGTTTCCAGCACTGAAGAAAAGAAGAAGAAGAAGAAGAAGAAGAAGAAGAAGAAGAAGAAGAAGAAGAAGAAGAAGAATGTCCACCGGGTGTTGCACTGGGACATTTTCAGGAAATTTGAAAAAATAGGTTGAATGTTAGTTTTCATTAAATTAATATTCTATAACATTTTTCCTATCATCTCTGAAAATATTTTGACAAAATTCACTTGTTTAGTTTAGTTGTTAAGAATGCGCTGTGGAGGTGCTTTTTCTTACCACCACAAAAACAGTAAACCTATCAAAATAAATCACATAACATATTTAATTAAGGTGTGGTAATGCACATTCCCCACCAGTCCTGTGTAAACTATGGCAGGCAAAGTTTTATTTATTTATTTATTTATTATATCGTGAGATGGCGGCGCTCAAGAGAACAACGCAGTCTGAAGTAGCTGCTTACTTAAACGGTCTTACTCATCTCAATCTGCTCAACCTTGGTGATGTCAGTGCTCTAAACGATGTTATAACGGACTATTTCACATCCAGAGATGAAGGATCGGATGATGAAGTTACTAAAGAGGAGTCGTCCGATGACAGTCTCTTAAACACACAGTGCACCAACAGTTGTGCTGCGCTCGCTTTTCTAAATGTAAACTACAAGATACACAATTTGTGCTACACAGTAAAATTCCCAGAGTAAAATTAGAGTACAAACAGACTAACGTTACCATTAAGAGGACAGTTTTCCGTTGTTTATCATGGGCATAGTTTTTGAACTTTTCATCACCCGTTGTATGTTTTAAAATCCCCAGAGTAAAATCAACTCTATTCAGAGAACATTTGGTCCCTCTCTAAATAGAGTTAAATTAACACTGAAGCAGAGTTAAAGTTGATAAGATAATTAAGTGATCAATGAAAAGGTGATTGAGCATTAGTGATGAACACCTGCTGTTAACAAGCAGAATCACTGAAGAAAAGAGAAACACAAGAACTACAACTGATTTCAGCCACAGATAAAATCAACTGAAATAAAAGACATTAAATCTCTCAAAATCTGATTAAACAACTCCACAAACAGCATCACCAGCTTCAGTTATTACTAAGCAGGCTGGCTTTATTGTAATTAAAAAAAAAATAAAATAAAATAAAAAAAAAAACATAATGCCCCCATAATTGTGGTCAAGGTTTGCTTTAGTTTGTCTCTTGACCCTTTTTTTAGTAACTTACAATACTTTTGCTTCTAAGCAATTATAATATTGCTTCACAGCAAACATTTCTGTATTGTTTAATCAAATGTTTACAGCAACAGATTATTTTTCACTTTTTGCTTATAGTTCATTTGTGTGAACGTTACAAAGTGATCTTTCTCTTTAGTTTGTTTAAGAGCATATTGAACAATCACTACCATATTGTTTTACCTTAGGGGGAAAAAAAAAAACCTGCATCTGCTCAGGATTTTAGACATGAACACTTATCATATGATCCTCAACAGTGGTGACAATAATTATTCATACTGCAGTGCATGATGGGAGTTTTTACTATGTTGTTACACAACATGCACTGCAGCATGAAGCATGTTGTTGATTGTCACCATTGTTGAGATTCATATGCTGGTATTTGATGTCTGTGTGTCTCTAAGTAATAGTGGCGTTTACTTATGCTTCACATGAATCTAAAATAATTCTTTAGTACAAGAGTAAACTGTTTTACTTTTTCCTGCTGGAGTTTTGGGAGTTGGTTATGCAGAACCTAAAAGCATAAATTGAGGTTACTGTATATCCAGTTACTCTGGACATTATCAAATCAGCTCACAATAAGCATCTCATCATATAAAATTGGTTAACATGCGCTTGGAGTAAAACACTGACCACTCTGTTTAAGAACATCACATGCAGGGCTACACAGAGAGATCTAACCCAAGAAGTCAAGGGTCAAGAACCCAACTAAAGCAAACGCTGATCTCGATGATGGTGGCATCATTTTAACCACTAGAACGTCAACATTTGATCCACTGTAAATCTCAATAAGAGCTTCTGTAGACGTGTGACAGAAATAAAGTCAGTCTGGTTAATAATGAGTGAAGCTGGTGCTGCTGTTTGTGGAGTTGTTTAATCATCATCTGCTGAGATCTTGAGAGATTTAATTACTTATTTTATTTCAGTTGATTTAATCTGTGGCTGAAATCAGTTGTAGTTCTTGTGTTTCTCTTTTCTTCATTGATTCTGCTTGTTAAGTGCAGTTGTTCATCACTAATGCTCAATCACCTTTTCATTGATCACTTAATTATCTAATTAACTTTAACTCTGCTTCAGTGTTAATTTAACTCTATTTAGAGAGGGACCAAATGTTCTCTGAATAGAGTTGATTTTACTCTGGGGATTTTACTGTGTATATAAACATACAAGGGGTGATGAAAAGTTCAAAAACTGTGCCCATGATAAACAACGGAAAACTGTCCTCTTGATGGTAACGTTAGTCTGTTTGTGTAGTACTGCGCTCCTGACAGACAGTTCTTGTTAAACCTAAGTGAAAGCCACCTCACTTGAAACCCATTTTTCTCAAAATTCCATTCCTGAAATCAAATCAGCCTTTTTTTTTTTTTTTTTTTTTTTTAATTCATTTCATTTAAAAGCTATGTTTGTAAGAAACAAATCCATCAAGATGTTTTTAACTTTAAACTGTGGCCAAAATACGAGTCCCTAATCCATAATAACACTTCGTCCAGTGAAAAAATCCATCTCCTGTTGCATTTTTGCTTGTAAATGGTACTTGATCAGTGCATACTTCCCAAACAAGATGACTGTAACATTGGAGGAAGTGTTATTATGGATTATGGATTCAGCCGAAAGCAACAGTTTGTAGTCTTAATGATGGATTTGTTTCTTACAAACACATCGCTTTTGTCTTCTCAATATGTTAATTGATGGACTGAAGTGGTGTGGATTACTTGTGGATTATTGTGATGTTTTTATCAGCTGTTTGGACTCTCATTTTGACGGCACCCATTCACTGCAGAGGATCCATTGGTGAGCAATGCTACATTTCAAATCTGATAAAGAAACAAGCATCAACCTTCTACTCAGATTCAAAACCAGTTTGTTAGGTATTTTTGGACTCAGGTGTCCTTTGTAAGAACGAAGACACTACAACATCGGTCAAAAGAAGTGTGTGCGTTCACATGCATTGGTGTGTTTTACAGGGTTTAGGCATGTGGGAGCAGCCCAGTTGGATTGGTAATAGAGCTGTCATGTGTCTGACAGCGAGTGCTGAAATCACTTTAGGAATTTCTGCCTTCGTCAGCCGATTGCGCAGTAACTCTCGTCACACAGAGACGGTTGTTAGCGACAGCCTCGGCAGTATCGCTACACCTTCCCCGGGAGGAGGTGAATCCTCATCCACTCTCCTCCTCTTCATCAGGTCATTAGTTCCAAACCCTGCTGCCTCACTGTCCTACCCAGGATCCTTTGGGGGAGCAGAGCAAAGCAGAACTGGCAAGGAGAAAGGGAGGACATTTGTTAAGAGGAAGGAGGCAGATAATCACAAAGGCCACTTGAGTGTGAACTTGACAGCGAGAATTCCCACTGTAAGAGTGTGAAAAGAAAAGAGCTACACAGAGCTGTAGCGCAGGAAGCTCTCCTGTCAGAGGACTGATAAACACGTTAAAGGGATTAAATTCTTTCTCTGAGGAGGCAAAGGAGGCAGTGCTTTCTCAAACAAGTAATAAATAAATAAAAATAATGAGAAAATAATCAATGGTACAAATATTAGTGAAACATGAGATGGCATAGTGTGTAAACATAAAGTGTGTGTGCAGTTGTTTTTTTTTGTCAAGTAACACTGTTCAACACTGATACCAATGAACAGAGCTCATGGGAAACACTTTACAAAAGGTGTCATTTGTTAACATCAGTTAATGCATTAACTAACATGAACAATACATTTATTACACTATTTATTAATCTTTGTTAATGCTAGTTAATGAAAATACAGTTGTTCATTGTTTGTTCATGTAAGTTCACAGGGCATGTTAACAGACACAATGTGATTTTATGCCTTAGTAAATGCTGAAATTAGCATTAACTAAGATTAATAAATGCTGCAGAAGTTTTGAATGAACGTCTTAGTTCATGTTAACTGTTAACTCATGTTAACTAATGAACCTTATTGTAAAGTATAACCAGTTCATGAACTAAACCAACCAACTATGAGGTGAATCATTACAAATATTCATTTTAAATGTATCTAAGTAGTATTAGAGCTTAGAAAGACTGTGTTGATTCTCTGATTAGTGGACTTTCTTTGCAAATCATAAGTAATGTAGTTTTCCATGAAATTTGGCTTAATATAAAAATAAGTTGAAGTAATCTGGACTGATGACTTAAACTAAACTATATACCATTAATTAACAACATTGTAAATCACCTTTTTACATTATTTACAGCTAAAGAGTGCATATTAATACCTTATATGTACATCCGACTATCTAAAGTGTACATATTAGTAGCTAAATGGTGTATATTAGTAATTTTTGAAAGAGTACTGCCTAAGTAACAGCTTTTGTACTCTTGCACTCTATACAAGTCTATTGTCCTTTCAGAAATACTATATTATATGCTTAATAGTAGTGTCATTATAATCACCCAGACAGTATATAGAATTGCTAGTACTGGTCTGTACCGGCCCACTTTCAGCACTGATTAGTGCTGTCATGTGACCTATTTTGACCTGTTTTACCATATTTACTCACCACTGTGATGGCATGTATTTGGAAATGGTCATGCAAAAAAGAAAAAAAGAAACAGTAAAGAACATGTTCAGAAATACGAGGATTTTCCAGAATATGAGGGCTGTCACATGAATTTTCTTATCATCTGTTTCATTATAGTAAATCAAAAAGAGGCATGCCGTTAGAAAATGTGATGAAACACATACATAATGAATAATAGTAATTATTATATATAAAAAAAAAAAACAAAAAAAAAACTTTACCATATTCACAAATGTGACGGCTCAAACTGTGGCATGTAGTTTAGTTGGAAGGAGTCATACAATTTTTTTCCCCACTCCACCCTATATATTGCTGTTTGCCATTTGCTCAAACCATGACATGTAGATGAAAATAATTTTTGATGTATTCAAATACGAAACATTTAGATTGGACTTGGTCTTTAGTAAATCTTGACAGTACTATTTTAACACCAAAAGATGGTTTGCACTGGTGCAAGCTGGTAGTAAATCTGGCCCATAGTGTGTGTCCTCAGGGACAACACAAGTCGAATTTAACACAATAGATGAACAAGTCATGTTAACACACAAATTGTGCCAGGTACATAAATACTCAGATGTGTAACTTTAAAAATACAGTGAAACAGATGTAAAAATATTAGCCATTTAATCAATAGTCACATTTTGACACAGTACAGATTCATGTGCACACAAAGTACAAGAAAATGATTCAAACTTGATCAATAACTAAACAGACTCACTGTACCGTACTTTAATGAATTATTCACGCTTGAACCCCTAATTGACAATGCTGCTTTTGTGAAAAGTTCATGAAGGGTTCATGAACAGTTACTCATGTTTATACTTTAAATTAAATTAAATTAAAATGTAACAACTGACAACACCTTGTATATTAATTTCTTAATTCCATAGGCCTACTTATTTGAGTAGGGGTGAGCGGGGCACAGCCTAACGCGGGGTTAGTTGTAACAGGCCTGGTTTAAATATTTCCACACACACTAGCGTAACCAAATTTACATCTTTTACTAGTTGCCATAGCAACACTGTACAGAGAAAAAAGTGTGCCAAAATTCAAAAGCCTTTTGAAGATATCGCTGAATATTTATTTTACCATAGTAAAAGTACATTTCTGGATAAAGTAAGTTTTTCATCTCATTTTTTTAGTAATCATTAAAAATGAGAGAAATCTGCTATTATTTTAATTTCTAATCTGTTATTTATCAGTTTAGATAGTTTATTAATGCTTGGCAAGCCAACAGAAGACACGAACCACGTTTATATTCCAGTCGCGCTGATAGGGAACGTTGTAACACTGCGTTACAATCTGCCCCGCTATTATTAAACTATGCTAATTTATGACATTAGCAATGTAATTTTCACTATTTACTTTTATGGATTTTAAAAATAAACCACGAGAAACAGGTGAATAAAAACTGACAATCAATGTTTAATGTTGACAAATTATTATTTCAAGAAATGTAAAGCATTTTGGCTCGTTTATCTGTCTTGTGTTCTGTGAGAGCTGTGTGTGGAGGGAGGGAAGTGTTTTTCTGAATGTGTGAATGCGTTTCATCTATTTGCACACATTGTTTTCAACTATACTGTATAGCTGTGTTTTGCGATCATAGCCGTCCCACGCATGGTTGCAATGTGTTCATTGTGAACCTCAAAAATTAGACTTTTTTTTTTTAATTCTTAAAAAAACGCTATTATTTTGTTTGAAAAAAAAAAAACTAATCATTTTATTTCATTGACAAAATATTTTAGTTTGTCATGTATATATATATATTTTTTTAATTAAATCAGATGACATTTTAAGCTGTCATATGGTCATGTTACAATGCACCCCACCCACGGGGATGTTGTCACTTTTCACTTCCTTTTTTGGAGGTAAATAACAAAAGTAAAAAAAAAAAAAAAAAAACGTACACACTGTAATTATGAAACAAAGTTACATATTTGTACTAGACAAGTGTGAAAATAACATGGATAAAAATTATACTCTGAACCCCACGTGGATTTACACAAACTGAGAGATTTAAAAAAGTGTTTGGTTGTGCCCCGCGCTCCCCTTCATAGCAAACAATGCATTCAGTGCACTGTGATTGTTAGCACACTGTTAAAAATGACATGTTGAAAACAACACAACCTGCATTATTTCTTAACACATTTCTGTGTTTATTTAAGGGCTACACATTTTCTGTTACTTTGAACTTGTCACACCCCTTTGGACTGTTTGAGTTGGTTTCTCCGTCTGTTGCCCATATTTGGTCCTTCCTGTTCCTGTCCTTGTCAATCACCCACACCTGTCTGTGTATCATTATCCTGTCTGTATAAGTTGTATTCAGTTCAGTGTTGTTTTCCGATCTTAAAGTCATGTATGTGTGTGTTTTCTTGCCTTTCATGTCTGGATTTACCTATGGTGGATCATATTAAAGACTTGTCGTTGTATTGCGCCTTCCTTACACACGACCGTGACAGAACTCAACTAACGTGTTATTCATCTTTACACATGTTTACAGAAGTGTGTTGAAACCTGTTCCATTTGAAGTCACCAGAACTGTGTTTAGTGGCACCTTTATTTGGGTTGATGTAACTGTGTTTTTTTTTAACAGACAATTGTTATGGCAAGATAAAATATGACAGGATGTTTATTGACGATGACATTCACAATTTTGGTGACTTCAAATGACATGTAATAGAGTCAAACAAACAAATATTCAGGAACCAGATATATAATTTTTGATATTGTTATTATTATTGCTATTATTATTATTTTTATTATTATTATTTATTTTGTATTTGTTTTAATTATTATTATTATTATTTTTTTCTCTTTCTTTTTCTTTTTTTTTTACTAGTGGGTGCAGGAAAGCAAACTGTGACATATTATACCTAAACACTCTTCATACAGTAAACTGCCAGTTAATTAGTTTAAAAAATTGTGACCAAAAATTATTCAGACACTTTGACCTGACCATGTTGTGTTTTTTTTTTTTTTTTGTTTCTTTTTTTTTCTTGTCCTTATTTGCTAATGCATACTTTGTACACTTTAGACGGAACAAAATTAAGCATTGCTTGGTAATTGGTTGACCTATATTGGTATTATCTAATTGTGTACCTAAATTTAACAGCTGACAGCTATTCAGCCTGATTCACTAATTCATTACAAAGCTTCGATCAAAGTTATCTGACATTATCAAGTTGAATTTGTCATACTTTTTACCATTTTCTAAACTGTAGCAAATAAACTGTGATAATGGGAGAAATGTTGAAGGTGTCTGAATAATCTTTGGTTTGGCTGTATATACAGTGCATGGATAATTATTAGACACATTAATGTTCTGGTCAATAAACTCACAAAAATTACTGGCAGATTCTGGAAGATAAATTCTTGGAAGTGGTACAAGAGTCACTCTCAAAGTATCTGTCAAGTTTACATTTATTTTGTAACACTTTAGCATGTTATTCTTATTAAGTGAGTCTTTTTTTTAATTTTTTTTATTTTTTTAACCAAGTGAAGTCTCTGAGAATCTGACACATTGCACTTCTGGAGACTTCAGGTATGTTGCAGTTCTGGAAAATGGTGGCACTGGAAAACAGATGGTACCTAAAGGTTTCACACCTAATTCTTCACCTTAATTCTTAATTCTTTTGCAGTTAACACGTGTCTTTTCTTCTCCACCTGTTTTTTTTTTTCTTTTTCTTTTTTTTTATTTTTTTGTCCAGTGGTCATTCCTTAACTTTGTAAATTCTAGTATTGCATTAGTACTGCATCTTTCTCATGGGCATTTAATAATTTTGACTCTTCAGTCCGAGTTATTATTATTATAATTTTTTGGCTCATTTTATCTCTAAAAGAAAACGTGCCTAATAATTATGCACACCTGAATATAAAGAGTTTTTCACTTCCAGCCTTCATGGTCAATTATATATAACTTATAAATGAATAAATACAAAATTAATAGTAATTTATTAGTAGTAATTAATAGTAATAGTAAATAATTACTTAATTAATTAATAGTTTTTAATTAATAGTAATTATTAAGAAAGATTGGAAATCTTGTGGTTTGGGAAAATATGACCTGAATATCAATGTGCCTAATTATTATGCACGCACATGAATTTACAATATAAAACAATATAAAATAACAAAAAAATCCAAATAACAAAACAAAACACAAAAAACAAAACCAAAGAGTATGTGACTCAAACATTCTTGGCAATCTTTCTGATTCGGATTAAGATTCAGATTCTGCTTCTGGTTCTGGTTCTGATTGTAATACTTCTAAAATGTTGTCTTTTAATTTCTCAAGCTCATCCATGGTGTTCTGTAACTCATGAATTACTTTTCTCATTTCAACAATGAATTTCCCAGAATACGACCACCATAATTCCACCACCTGCTGCCACCACTGCTCCTGCTTCACCAATAACAGCAGAAGCTCCCATAGTAAATGGAGCTAAAGCTAATCCTGCAATGACGCCGGCCCCTCCAACTATTCCCACTATTCCTGCATTTCTGGTGGCTTCAGTAGCACATCTGAAATCTTTTTCAAATGTATTGATGAGATGAGTCATTCTCTCTGTGCACTGCTGGAGTTCAAGGTGATCTCTCTCATAGATTCTAATGAATTCCTGAAAAGAACATCAGATCAAATGGGAATAAATACCGATGTTCTTTTATTCTATATTGTATAGTATAATACTATAGTATTAGGGTAAAATAATGTATACAATTTGCAACATTAATATTTTTACTGTATTAGCTGATATGCTGATAAACATTTCTTTAGTTCATTTTGACTCTTTAGGTTACGTGCATTGATTCATAATAAAATGATTCCATTTTCACACAAACAAATATTTTAATTTACTGAGTGAGTATAATGCATAGGAACAGTCTCTTACAGCATATTTAGTGGTTCGTCCATGCTGTTTTTCCGGGAGTGATGTTTGGATTGTGCCATTAATGCTGTGATTAAGAATACAAAGGTGAAAACATCTGCATTTATCACATAACTTAACTATACACAAAGCAGAATCCTAAGGTTCTTGATCAGATAATATTTATTCCTATTCTTATTTCACATTTCTTTTTGCAAAAATGTTAGAAACATTCAAAAATTAAAATGTGTTTGTGCTTTTTACAATGTTAAAGAATAATAAATCTATTCTCTGATCTGTCTTTTAAGTTATAGTCCACACTACTTAAAGACATAAATCTGTCACATAATAGAAACATTTATCCTTTTCAAAGACAAAATAAAAGTAATAAAACAGACAACAGCATTGTCAAAATGATCCCCATTCACACAGATGCATGTCACTTTGTCAAGAAACACCTGTGAAAATGTAATATGTGAACACGTAATACATATGTGCATGACATCTCCGTTTTCACAAATTCAAGTTTTTGTAACACACACACACAGACACACACACACACAAGTTTGTAGTTGTTGTAGAAATACAACAAGGACGATGGAAAGGTTTTTCTTTTTCAACTTCATTGCCAAACAGTGGTGACAATATTAAACATTCCATGTCAGATATCATGGAATATATTATACATGCTTGTTTTAATAACTGAATGAATCATTTAACATGTGACAGCTCACATTCATAAACTGAGCCAAAGCAATTGAGAAAAACAGCAATCCAGCTGCTCATAATAGTCTATCAACAGTGTTGGGGAAAGTTACTTTTAAAAGTAATGCATTACAGTTTTGTGTTACTCCCTGAAAAAGTAACTAATTACATTACTTAGTTACTTTTTATGAAAAGTAATGTGTTACGTTACTTTCGCGTTACTTTTTAAATCTGGGTCTTGCTTCTTTGTTTTTAATATAAAACAATTCTAATGTAAAAACCCTTTTACACCAGAAGTGAAATGAAAGTACATTTAGAGTACTTGAAAGTATGAAATGAAATGAAAGTACATTTCTAAGAGATCACTCTTCAGCTATTAAAAAAAATGAAGCACAAATGTTAGTTTATCTAAAGTAATTTTTGCTTATAAGTATGGTTGAACTGCATCATCGAAGGTCAGCAGCAAAGACACTGGTTAATAAAATGGGATGAAATACATAAAAGATATTTGTTTTATTTACCATATTTAATTATTGCAGGGTTGTGTCATATTCTGAGTTTGCATTTCACTGTTTTTATTCATTTTGAGGAATACTGAATCTGTTTTTTGTGAGTGAGATTAAGTAATGCATGTTTACATTTAGTCTAGAATACAGTAACATCATGTTTACTCCCAGTTTCCCGACAGGAGACTTGTCAATCAATAAATGGGGAAAAAGTAACTCAGATATTTTCTTAGAAATTCAAAAGTAATGCGTTACTTTACTAGTTATTTGAAAAAAGTAATATTATTACGTAACTTGCGTTACTTGTAATGCGTTACCCCCAACACTGTCTATCAACAACTCAATTCAATTAAATATGTAAGAAATTGAACTAATATAACAAATATTCGATAAATAAATATGTTTTATTGCAAGTAAATAACTGCAGATAAAATATTTTACTCTCTCACAGAAAGCTTATTAAGAAATTTTGACTCACCTTGATGGGTGTTTTCGGCCCTGTTTCTGTTCCTGTGTGCCCTTATTTGGTCATGTTCCTGTTCTCGTTTAGTTTGATTTCATTCTGTGCACCTGTGTTTCCCAATTACCCCTTGTATTTAAGTTCCAGGCTGTGCGTTTCTCCTTTGTCGGGTCTACTTTGTTGTGTACATGTGTTTGCTCCAGTTCCTGTTGTGGATTATCCCCTGTGTCTCTATTATTAAAGACTGTTATTGCTATTCCGCGTTTCCCTCGTCCTTTCTGCAGCATAACATTACAACGGATATGTCTCCATCTCACAGAAGAACTTCACAACTCATAAGTTAACAGCTAAACACAAAATAATTAATTACTCAAAATACCAGTGTAGAGTTTCTGCATGAATAACTGACATCACTGAACAGAAACAGAACATATCTCAAAAACAAACAAAACAAAACAGTACTTTAAAAAGGCTCTTTATTTTGCTAAGCCTTTATTAAAATTAAGTAAAGAAGAAAAAAAAAAAGAAAGAAAGAAAGAAAAAATATTGCCGTTGGAATTTCCATGTCATCGGGACATTCCAAATACATTTTGACATTTATATTGTACTCCTGATATTATACTCTGGAAGTATTGAGGATTTACTTATTTTAGTGATTCTGAACTGTTTTGCTTTAATAGCTGTGAATGCATTTAATCAACAAAGGTGCAAGTAACTGGAATATAAGCACTTTCGCTTATTAATCAATATTTTATCCCCTCTCCAAAAACCTAGTTGTTGTTCTAGTGGCAGAGCAGTTTTACGCAACTTACTTCTGCTTCAGCAAACCAATCAAACATCTCGATGGACCAAAACAGATTCTGCTATTGAAATACTCCAAACAGCTGGTGTTACAATACACTTACTAGACTTCATTCATGTTTTAAATATATAAAGAACAGGCAGGTACAGCAATCAGATTTTTTTTATTCATATCTGACACCGATCAGAATTTGTTCCACATGTGTAAACACAAATTCCACATGAGATCCTTTTTTTTTCCATTCGATCTGAGCCACAACTGATTTGTTGTATGTATTAGTATTCAATTTATTTATATATATTACGTATTTAAGAGGAACATTATGCCCTGTCAAAAAGTTACAAGACTCACATTTGATATAAAAAACAGAAGCATGAATATTTGTACACATCTGGAGTCTGTGAAGAGCGTCTGACTGAATAATGTTCATCTAATATTGCTCTATTCAATGACAAATGAAGCTCTTCCCAACCACTTAGGTGAGTATTCAACACAGCTTCATACTGTATATGCGTGCTTTCAGAAATGTGACACCCACAAAATGGATATTATAAAAACAGAAGATTTGCATAGTAAAACCAGGATGCAGCGGTGTTCACAGAAAATATTTTTAGTAGCACTGATAAAAA
Organism: Labeo catla; assembly: GCA_012976165.1. NCBI lineage: Eukaryota > Metazoa > Chordata > Actinopteri > Cypriniformes > Cyprinidae > Labeo > Labeo catla. The sequence goes on along the minus strand of VONZ01000504.1, from coordinate 308,446 downwards.
TTGATAAACATCTGATTTGTTTAACAAATAAGGATGCAAGTCACTGGATGTGTGATGTCCCTAGTATTTTTTTGCTGCTGGCTAGCAAAAAGAATTAGAATTTGTTCAGATCTGAACACTCGGTGCACATCTCAAATGGAAAGACATGCCCACTGGAGTTGAGCGTGTCTTGACATTGAGCACACCTGTGTGGCTCTGTGATTGTGGAGCTCTGAAATAGTGGTCCCTGTGGCCATTTTGAAAACTTGGTGGGGCAGCATTCATTTACAGTGGTTGGTCAGATTTTATTCACTTCATGAATTACAGGTGTTTAGTTTAAAGGAGTCCTATTATGCTCTTTTACAAAGTCTTGATTTTGTTTTGGGGGTGTACTACACTGTAAAAAACAATTTGTTGAGTCAACTTAAAATAATTTGTAACCTGGCTGCCTTAAAATTTTAAGTTCAGTCAACTCAAAAACAGTTTATTCAACTTGAAATGTTAAATTATACTAAGTGACAACTTAGATATTTGAGTTGAATCAGCTTAAAATTTTAAGGTAGCTGGGTTACCTCTGTTAGCAAACACAAATGTCTAAGCTGTTACTTAGTACAACTTAACATTTCAAGTTGACTAAACTTATTTTAGTTGACTGAACTTAAAATTTTAAGGCAGCAGGGTAACAAATTATTTTAAGCTGACTCAACAAATTGTGTTTTTTATTTTTTACAGTGTAGAACATGCTTTCATACTTGGTGGTTCGAAAAACGCATTATTTTTAACATAATTTACGTTATTACAATACATTTCTTCCAGCCTGGCACATATGGCTCGATTCCGTTTAATGAAGGCCCGCCTTCCGAAAAACTAAATGTGTTGTGATTGGTTAGCTGTCCCACTGCGTTGTGATTGGCGAAACAGCTTAGACGGTGTTTCAGTACTGCCACGCCCCTTGTCAAAGAAGCAAGTTCTGTGTACAAATGTTAGCACAAGCTAGATTAAAGTGACTGTTATGTTTTAAATATGGATATTTTTGTTACAAAAACGCATCAATGCGCTACAGGAGGCCTTTATTGACCCCCCGGAGCCGTGTGAGGCACTTTTTATTATGGATGGATGCACTTTATTGGACTTGTTTTTGGCTGATGAGGAGAAACACCCATCTATGCCGTTCTAATGCTTGGGAGTGCCAGATCGTGGCTTCGGCATGTGTTTTGACCCCCTGTACTGCACACGTTCTCTGATGTGTTACTGCTCTGAAGCGGCCACTCTATAGTCAGTGCTTGTGTTTATACCCACCACACTGTGGCTCATTGAAATCGTTCTCCGCACTGCATTGCTAAAGTTAGGCTAATCCCTCACCTCGTCCCTACCCTCCCTCCAACAATTAGAATTTCCATGGGCGGGATTTGTTTTAATGATATTCTAATGGACCACGTTGTGACATCATTGCGTGCGGAAAACAAACGCTGTAGTCCAAAGGAGCCGTTCATTGTAGATTTTTTTAAAAACTAAGTATCTCCTTTTGGAGTGGACTTCGAGATTTGTAACTTTGTAGATCGTTTTTATGCCCAAACATACACACCATACACTAACTAAAGTTCAAAAAGCATAATAGCACCCCTTTTAATCAAAAGCCAATGTTAAATGTTTGTTGCATTGTTGCCGGATGCACAATGGAAGAAAAAGTTCAAACTGAACATATTCCTGCTGTGTATGTGTGTGTGTGTGTTTTTTTTTTGTTTTTTTTTTTGCATTTACTTGTACTTTTACTTCCAATACTTAAGTACTGTAAGTATCTGTTGAGTTGTACTCGCCAAAGCCGACAACAAACCCCCCAAACAAATCACTGATCAAATGTAGAAAAGAGTTTGTGTGAATGTCTAGCTCTTTTCTACAACACTTATTTTTCTATTTTAGGGATGCTTATTTAAAATGCATTAGCCCGTGGAAGGCACATAAAATATGCATCCTTTGGACTTTTCACCTTTTCAGAATTTATTTCTTGTATAAATCAAAGGGAAATTGAGTCTTTTATGGGTAAAAACTCATCCATGTTTCATGAGGTGCCAGAAGCAAGACCTAGATAATAGAATCCCTATCACAGGCGCTTTGTGTTCGGCTCTACCTTTCCACAGATTCCATTACATCTCGCACATTAATAGGCAAGCCACATTACAGGAGGGTTTCAAGTGTGCATCACCCAGAAAATGCAATAAACAATCCACTAAGCTATTGTTTTAAGGTCCAAAGCATCTAGTTAGACTGCAAGATGTTCACGATTGCAGAAATGAGCTCAGAATGACAACAAGCTTCTACGATATTGTAGAAAACTTATGGAGCGTTGCATTATTCGATTGACATGATGCTATAAGCAACAGGATGATTGTGCCTATAAAGCTTAAATGGGGCTTTTGACTACATAGAGGTACTGTGCAAATTAAACACTGAGTTTCAAAAGCGAAAGGACTTTTTTAAAGGAATTTCTGCAGGTCATTTTCAGGAAACAGCATGTTGAAAATGCATGCTCTGACTTTGTTACTGCAACATGGTTGCATATATTACATATTATGTCATATATTCCCATTCATCATATAGTTGCCCCTTTTGCAATCAGTTGCAACGTATCCTAACCACCAGCACAAATTAAGCATTAAAAGGCTAAAGGTTCAAACTAAAAGAGTAGAACTGACGTAACTATTCTGATTATGGTATACTGTGACCATAAGTCTAGTCTCAGTTTTCCAGGGCTCCATCACACATCCAACAGGTTAATTTAATTTAATTTAATTTAATTTAATTTAATTTTAAATAATATTTTTATTTTCCAAAATCAAAAATTCAATTCAGTTTTTTTTGTTGTGTTTTCCAGTAAAAATATGTAAACTAAATGTATTTTGTTGTTGTTGTTGTTGTTGTTTTTTTGTTTTTTTTTTTTTGTTTTTTTTTGTTTTTTAATGGAATTCTTGAATTAAGGTTCAAATTGTTTTCAATTTTCATTTTTATTCTTTTCAATTAATAAGGGCATATTAAATTGCCATATTAACTTAAATTGACATATTCAAATTTATAATTAATTTTTATTTTAAATAAACAAACAAACAAGCAAACAAACAAACAAACAAATTAATAAATAAATAAATAATATTGTAATAGTATTTCACATTTTTACTGTTTTTACTATATTTAAAAAAATGTGACTAGTAAACATAATATAATTGTATTTATTTATTTATTTATTTAATCCATTAGCATAGTTGTATATACATTAAAAACACATAAATGTCAGTTGTTTTCTTTAAAAAAAATATTATCTCTAATATTAACCTATTAAACAGTTTGTGTTTTTGTTTATTAATTCATATCACATCCATATTTTTTGCCTGTTTAATGATTTTTATTTTTTTTTTAAACCTCTCAAAAGATCACATTTTAACCTCTAAAAGTCCAAAGATGCTTAAAAACGATTAAACCAACTAAATTGATGAGTTGCCCGGAGGTAATATTGGTGTTTTTGCTGCAGGAAAGTCACCCCAGACTGCTACACCATTTTTTTGATGATCGATTACAGTCATTAGCGGCGCCACTGTAGAACAAAGCAAATACAAAGTGTGACGAAAGCTTAACCTTCTGGTTCTGGCTACTACTGAGCACAAAGTTCATTTCTCACTGTCAAGTGACTCAAGGTGAATTACTCCATGATGCATTGATACGACCGCAGCTGGTGAACACTTCCCATGCTATCATTCATTACATGGCAGTTCTATCATGTCATTTCACCACCATTCCACTTTTTTGGAAATATTTAAGATAAGTTAAATGTTTTGGATTTACTTCACTGCCTTCCTTTAAGCATTGCATATTTTGGCTGACTCCAGTCCACTGAAGAACCAAATCCATCTTCACAGACACTCCTACAGGTTCATCATCTGAGTGTCAAGACGTCAGGACAGGAAAGTAATTTATCATTAGACATTTGGAGTTAAAGTCTTCCATAATTGAGGTCACAGTTCTTCAGTGTCACATGATCCTTCAGAAATCACTCCAGTATCATTAATTATTATTGGTGCTCAAATATTAGTGATGGTTCTGCTTACCAATGCTAAAAACTGCTTTTTGCTGCTTGCTTGCTTATTAAGTTAGTTAGTTATTCAGTTGGTTTGTGTCTGGCATTTATTTTAAATGTGATTTATGTATTGTTTGTTTGTTTTATTATGTTATTGTTTGTTTGTAGGACATTCCAAAGAACAGTATTAATTTGAAATATAAATATTCTGTACGATTATTTATTTAGTCATTCATTTGTTTGTTTGTAGAAACCATGATACATTCTTTGATGAATAGAAAGTTCCAAAGAATAGTATTTATTTGAAATTTAAATATTTTGTAACTGATTGTTTATTTATTTATTTATTTATGTATGTTTGTTTGTTTGTTTGTTTGTTTGTAGAAACCATGATACATTCTTTGATGAATAGAAAGTTCCAGAGAATAGTATTTATTTGAAATATAAATATTTTATAACTGATTGCTTATTTTTTTATTTTTTCAATAGTTTGTTTGTATCTGTTTGTTCATAGAAAGTTCTAGTGAACAGCATTTATTTGAAATATACATATTTTCTAACATTATTTATTTATTCATTCATTCATTTGTTTGTTTGTAGGAAGTTTCAAAGAACAGTATTAATTTGAAATACATATATTCTATATTATTATTCATTCATTCATTCGTTTGTTGTTTGTAGAAACTGATACATTCTTTGATGAATAGAAAGTATAGTATTTAGTAGTATGTATTTGAAATATCAATATGTTTTATTTATTTAGTTATTTTTTATTTGTTTGTAGAAACCATGACACATTGTTTGAGGAATAGAAAGTCACAGAGATTATTTATTTATTTATTTATTTATTTATCTGTTAGTTCCAATGGATAGTATTTATATATATATATATATATATATATATATATATATATATATATATATTAACTTTAAAATGTACCGAGGTTTCAAACAGTATTTATTTATTTATTTATTTATTTATTTATTCATTTACATTTATATAATTTATATTTATTTATATAAATATTTTGTAATTATTTTACTTATCTATTCTGTCTGTTTGTTTGTAGAAACATTCATTCTTTCAAACTTTTTATTCTTTGATTAATAGAAAGTTCATATGATTCCCTAGTGAAAAATAAATATACTAAAATGTATTTAAAATACATTTATGTCATGCTAAGTATACTACAAATACATTTACATATTATGTACTTAATAAAACACTCTGCAGTTGTACTTGTAGTGTGCTAAACTGGTATATTTAATGTCTGCTAAATTGGATCAACTAATTTTGTACTTAATGCAGTTGAATTATGCGGAAGTAGTGCTGAAGTTCAACTACATATATATTAAAATATATTTGATTTTGCTAAAGTGAAACTATTGCAAGTAAACTTCGGGTACACTTTAAATATTTTGCATTTAAAGACCGATATTATCTAAAGATCATACAATCCTCATCAATAGTGACATTAAAACATATTTTAGGCTTAATATTAAGAAATGTGCATTGTGCACAAGTAGTACTCCAAATAAAGTTTGATTACATTATTTATCAGTAAGGTTCGAGCGATCCATAAGTAAATATGTTAATAGATCTGCATGAACTGCATGCTTTCAGTTCATTTAGCCTTTATGTATTTATTTATGTTTCCACACACACACCAAAAAGCATATTAGAAAGATTTCTAGAGGATATATATAGGCAACCCACTGACTTGCTGATTTTGAAAATGCACATGCATAAAATATATAATATGATACTTCTATAATGAGCGAGACCTTTGCGTCCTTGTTGCCAATTCCAGGAAAATTAAACTATAACAGAGTAAATTGAGCAATCAAAGTTCCCAAGATACAGTATAATCCTCCACTACTACTCTGAAATATGAGTCTTTTTTAACGGCATTTTAAAGCATAACTGTGAGTCCATGCAGATGAATCACACGGCGTCCCTGATTGCTCTTGAAAGTGCTCCCATCTGGAGTTCACTGACAGATGATGGAGCATCCTGGACCACTCTGGCTCTGAAAACTCCCCTCGCTCATCAGTATAATGAGGACGATCATTTGTGAACTCATGCTGTGGCTTATGGCTGCCACCGGTGCTCTCAAGTGATTTCTGCTACAAGAACGTCCACACAGCTCATTACTTTGAATATGTCTGCATACCGCAACCAAGCCCGAGTGTCTCTGGGTAGTGAGGCAGAATAAGTAGGCTGCAATCACATTTGCTTCACCGCAGGCAAAGTGCTGTGTCATTCAGCAAAAACCAGCTTTATAAGCATTTCGATGTCTGTGTTGAGCAGAGTTTAATTCAACTGCAAGAACATTGGGTTATGGGACAGTTGTTACGGTCGATTAAAGGAAAAGTTCACACGAGAATGAAGTTTTGGTCATTATTTACTCACACTCAGTGGCTCCGAACACTTTTTTTCAATGGAACAGCACTTTACCACACAAAAAATACAGAAAACACACACACACACACACACACACACACACACACATGTTGGGTTTACATGTTTTATGGGGACATTCCATAGGCGTAATGGTTTTTATACTGTACAAACCGTATTTTCTATCGCCCTACACCTACCCTACACCTAAACCTAGCCCTCACAGGAGACTGTGCACACTTTTACTTTCTCAAAAAAACTCATTGTGCATGATTTATAAGCCTGTTTCCTCATGGGGACCTCACAAATGTCCCCACAAGGTCAAAATTTACTGGTATTACTATCCTTGTGGGGACATTTGGTCCCCATAACGTGATGAATACCAGGTGCACACACACACACACACACACACACACACACAGCACACTTACAGTGGTCCATAGTCTGTGCAATAAGAAATTAAATTACAATTTATTTATTTATTTACTTTCTTTCTTTCTTTCTTTCTTTCTTTCTTTCTTTCTTTCTTTCTTTCTTTTTTCTTTTGGTGAACTGAACTTCCAATAATAATAATAATAATAATAATAATAATAATAATAATAATAATAATAATAATAATAATAATAATATTATTATTATAAGTGCAATTTTTGTTCACATAAATACAAATATAAATAAATAACGAAAATGCAAACAAAATGCTATATATTAAAAATAATAATTCGTTTTTTTTTGTTTTTTTGTTTTAATACTACTACTACTACTACTACTAATTATTATTATTATTATTATTATTATTATTATTATTACAATTATTATTATTATTATTATTATTATTAAAACTTTAAAAAATAATCATTATTTTTTTATAATATATAGTCATTACTTGTATTTTCTGTTATTTATTGATTGATTGATTGATTGATTAATTGATTTATATTTATGTGAACAAAAATTGCACTAATAATAATAATAATAATAATAATAATAATAGCAATTATTATTATTATTATTATTATTATTATTATTATTAAAACAAAACAAAAATAATATATGGTCAATTTGCCTATTTTCTGTTATTTATTTATTTATTTATTTATTTTTATTCATTTATTTTGTTCACAAAAATTGCATTAATAACAGTAATAATAATAATAATAATAATAATAATTGATATTATTATTATTATTTTTATTATTATTATTATCATAATCATAAAAACAAAAAAAACTCAAATTAATTATTATTGTTTTTAATAATACATGGCAAATTTTCTATTTATTTATTTATTTATTATTTTTTATTATTCATTTATTTTTGTGAACAAAAATTGCATTAATAATAATAATAATAATAATAATAATAATAATAATAATAATATCAATTATTATTATTATTATTATTATTATTATTATATAATAATATTTGTATTTTGTGATATTTATTTAATTATTTTATACAAAGGTATTATATTACCTCATAGCCATGAATACTATGCATTCTCCAAAAAAAAAAAAAAAGGATGACAAAATATTAATTAATGAGTGAACTATTCCTGCAAGTTTAGGCAGTCGCACATAATGGCTTCACCACATTAACAATCCTTTATGATCTGCAGAAAAGAAGCGTAGAAAAAGAGCGTAAATCTAAAGAGAAGAGCTCAGGGAGTAGATAGCAGCGCTCGCCGTGCCCTCTGAACGCTGATGACAGTGCTCATTAGAAAGAAATAATAGCGCTCCTTACATGCATTGGCCATTATTAATATGCCTTAGCTCGGGGATGTCACAGGTTAACTACTATTTCATTTCACCTTGGACGACCTCCAGCGAAACATACCTAATAACGCTGTCAGCTCCCCTGCTGACAATAGCAATTTAGCGCGCCTACACTTACTACAGGGATAGCACACTTCTAAAACACGGGAGACCTTGAGAGTTCTGCTGAAGTGACAAACACAATGACCCTCATCACACACTCGTGCGGTCTGTCGTCGCACACCTTTCCGCCTCTCCTGGGCCGTGCCCGCGGGCTCCTGCAACACCGCGGAGGCTGCCGAGCGCAGGCTAGTGACAAAGGCCGGAATTATTAAGATCGCATGTCGCGGCCGAGATCAATACGAGGGCATCGGCGGGTAAATAAGAGGGAAATAATGCAAGAGCCTGGAGCAAAGGAGCATGTAATTGCACTGGCTGTTTATGGTAGGAGGGATGTTAGCCACACAGGCAGATTAGCATGCGCTAGACAAAAAAGGTTACTGGATAATTGGTTGAGAGATAAGATGAATCACAAAGGTTATTGGTGCTGGGTGGTTCTTGTGGATAAATGGTAGAGGATTGTTGCTAAAAAGCTTCCTTTTAAAGCTTAGTGCTAATAATATTAGAGCTAAGTGGATTTATGTTTTGTGATGTAAGGGTTTGCTGAGGACAGACTTTGTATTGAATGTGTTACTAAAACACATTTTCTACACTGTAAAAGGTGACTGTGAATTTTACGATAAAAGACTGTAAAAATGCTACAGTAAAAACATGTTGAATGTTGAACTGTATTGCACATTGCATGTAATTTTACGATAATATACCGTAAATGAAAAAAACATAAAATTTACAGTAAATAATGTCTAGGTTACATACGTAACCCTCGTTCCCTGAAGGAGGGAAGACGGTTACATATGGGAACTCGCTTGAGAGTCCAATCATCTCTGAGCCTTATTCAAAAGGCCAATGAACATTGGCGAGTGGTATTTGCATGCCGAGCCACTCCCCCGTACATACGGGTATATAAGATGGCAGCATGCAACCAATCATTCAGGTTTTCGCTGACGAGCCGAGCCGCAGCCCAGCGTCAGCGCGACGTAGGGTCGTGGCAGGGGATGTAACGTCTCCGTTCCCTCCTTCAGGGAACGAGGGTTACGTACATAACCTAGACGTTCCCCTTCAGTCGTTTCACTATGATGTTACATATGGGAACAGACCCATGGAACAGGCCACGACCCTGATGTCGCGTTACGCACAGACCCACGTGCTGACAGGCGGACGTGTCAGCGGATGGATATGAGCGTAACCTTCCCAACGCCCTGAGGGCTGGTAGAGGGGCCCCACAAGGATGCCATTGTTACTGAAGCAGGAGTTGGGGGGGCGGAGCACATGAGATCTCTACATGTGGAATGAAAGTAATTCAATATATCTATAACCTTAGAGATATATGAGGGAAACAGCGGCCTTCTGGCTGACCGTGGAGAAATACTGAGACATGTTGCCACAACCTGCTGGGCGAAGGAGACCCAGCCGGAGCACAGTCAGGCACTACTCCGCAGCTAGGCCTGACTGTGGGGCATGGAGGACCCAAGGTTCACCGGAGGGAACAACTGAGGGACATAGCGCACGGATCCCGTAGGAGTGGCGCAGCAAGCCGACACCAGCCGGTCTCCCGTTCACCTGATGTCTATGTTAAGACATGGGAGGACACGGCCTCGACGCGAAGGTTGTAGAACCTAGCGAAGGTGTTAGGTGTCGCCCAGCCCGCAGCTCTACAGATATCTGCTAGTGAGGCGCCATAAGCCAACGCATAGGATGAAGCAACACTCCGTCTGGAGTGGGCATGAACACCTAAGGGGCATGGCTCTCCCTGGTTTTGGTACGACAGGGAGATGGTATCTACCACCCAATGAGCCAACCTCTGTTTGGAGACAGCATTCCCTTTCTGCTGACCTCCAAAGCAGACAAAGAGCTGCTTGGTGCGTCTGAAGTGCCGAGTGCGGTCCACGTATATATGCAGGGCGCGGACTGGACACAGCAGCGCAGAGGCCGGGTCTGCTTGCAGGTTCACCACCTGATCGCGGAAAGGTGTGGTGGAAACCTTGGGCACATAACCGGGCCGGGGTCTCAGGATGACGTGAGAATCGCCGGGCCCGAATTCCAGGCACGCTTCGTCGACAGAGAAGGCTTGTAGGTCCCCTACCCTCTTGATGGAGGCCAGTGCAGTCAGGAGCGCTGTCTTAAGTGACAGATATTTTAGCTCTACTGACGCAAGTGGCTCGAATGGGACCTCCCGTAGACCCTGGAGGGCGATGGAGAGATCCCAAGAAGGTACGAGGTGCGGTCTGGGAGGATTAACCCTTCTCACACCTCTAAGGAACCTCATGATCAGTTGGTGCTTACCAAGGGATGCTCCATCCACTGCATTGTGATACGCTGCGATGGCAGCAACGTACACTTTGAGAGTCGAAGGGGACAGCCTGCGGTCCAACTTCTCCTGCAGGAAGGAAAGCACTACTGCAATCGGACATCTCTGTGGGTCCTCTCCACGAGAGGAGCACCAGTCAATGAACAGACCCCACCTCAGTGCATAGGCCTGTCTTGTAGAGGGAGCTCTAGACTGAGTGATAGTATCTATCACGGCCTGTGGAAGGCCGGAGAGGTCTGACTCGTCCTGTCCAGGAGCCAGACGTGCAGGTTCCATAGGTCGGGGCGCGGGTGCCAAATTGTGCCCATCCCCTGAGAAAGAAGGTCTCTCCTCAAGGGGATTTTCCAGGGAGGGGCTGCCGCGAGGGAAATGAGTTCTGGAAACCAGGTCCGGGTGGGCCAGTATGGCGCAACCAGCAGAACCTGCTCCTCATCCTCCCTGATCTTGTACAGTGTCTGTGCAAGGAGGCTCACTGGGGGAAAGGCGCACTTGGGCCCCGGAGGCCAGCTGTGCGCCAGCGCATCTCTGCCGAGGGGAGACTCGCTGAGGGAGTAAAACAGCTGGCAGTGGGAGGATTCGGGGGAAGCAAACAGATCTATCTGGGCTTCGCCGAAATGGCTCCAAATCAGCTGGACTACCTGGGGTTGGAGTCGCCATTCTCCAGGATGGGTGGACTGCCGTGAGAGCTGGTCGGCTGCACGGTTGAGTTCTCCTGGAATGTGAACGGCGTGTAGCGATTTCAGCCACTTCTGACTCCACAGGAGCAGATGGCGGGCGAGTTGTGACATGCGACGGGAGCGAAGACCACCTTGGTGGTTGATATAGGCTACGGTCGCAGTGCTGTCGGTGCAAACAAGCACGTGCTTGTGGCGCAGCATCGGTCGGAAGCGACGCAGCGCAAGAAGCACAGCCAACAACTCTAGGCAATTGATATGCCATTGCAGTCGAGGTCCTGTCCAGGAGCCCGAGGCTGCTTGCCCGTTGCATACAGCACCCCAACCCGTGGAAGAGGCATCCGTGTAAACCACAAAATGCCTGGAGACTTGGCCCAGAGGGACTCCGGCCTGAAGAAAGTCCGGGTCTGACCACGGGCTGAACAGGCAGTGACACTGCAGGGAAACACCAGTCCGGAGTGTGCCACGGTGCCATGCCCATCTCGGGACTCGATCGTGTAACCAGTGCTGAAGCGGTCTCATATGAAGCAAGCCCAGCGGCGTCACCGCGGCCATATGCCCCAGGAGCCTCTGAAATGTTTTGCTCTTCTCCCGGTTGACCTGAAGGCCCAGATGGCTGAGGTGCTGGAGCACCAGGTCCCTGTGTTTGCACAACAAATCCCGCGAGTGAGCTATGAGAAGCCAGTCATCGAGAATGCGAATGCCCTTCTGCCAGAGGGGGGATAAGGCAGCTTCCATGACTTTCGTAAAGACACGGGGAGAGAGGGACAGGCCAAATGGAAGCACTTTGTACTGATACGCTCGACCCTCGAAAGCAAACCGTAGGAAGGGTCTGTGTCGAGGTAGAATCGAGACGTGAAAGTACGCGTCCTTCAGGTCGATGGCTGCAAACCAATCCTGGTGACAGATGCATGTTAGCATGCGCTTCGTCGTGAGCATCTTGAACGGCAGCCTGAGAAGGGACTGATTCAGAGCTCGAAGATCCAGGATGGGTCTTAGCCCACCGCTCTTTTTGGGCACGATGAAGTAGGGACTGTAGAACCCTGACTTCATCTCGGCTGGAGGGACAGGCTCGATTGCATCCTTCGCCAGTAGGACTGCAACCTCCGCACGCAGGACAGCGGCATGTGTGTCCGAGTGGACAGAAGTGAATAGGACGCCTCTGTACCTGGGCGGACGCCTGGCGAACTGAATCGCATAGCCGAGACGTACCGTCCGAATCAACCACTGCGAGGGGCTGGGAAGCTGAAGCCAAGCTCCCAGCCTGGTCGCCAGGGGAATCAAAGGAGCGTTGACCGACGTGACCGCGGTGGGGCAGCCTGGGGGGGAAGGGGACTGATCCCAGAAGGTAGAACAGTCAGAAAAGTCTGACTGCACTGGGCAGTGCTTACCTTCTTCCCTGGTTCCCGCGCTGGCGATATCGATCTCCGAGTCCGGATCCGAGGAGGCAAGGTGTCACTCAAGAAGGGAACTCGGGGTCGGGACCCCAGAAATGAGGAAATTGACTCTTTCTGTGAAATTGTGGGTACCGTCGACCCATAGGCCGACGGCAGCATTTGAGCGCACAGCAGCTCCCGGCCCTCCAGCGGGAGTGGGGACGTAGATGTTGTCGTCCCCCAAAGAGCAATCTCCTCCACCTCCTCCACCAGCTGTCCTGCGGGTGTTCCTGGCCGGTCCCTGAGGCACGGGCAGCGCCGCTCTCCCGCGGCCAGCTCGACGTCGGGCTGCCAGTCTGGCATCGTGTGCCGCGGCAGGGGACGGAGCTGGTGTTTTAGGGGCCGCAGGGGGGCGCCCTCGGCGACGGGCAGGTGGAGGTTGAGGCCCCGCGGACATGGTGGCACTGTCGCGACGGGGGAGGATATGCTTTATCGCCTCCGTCTGCTTCTGGACCGCCGAGAACTGCTGGGCAAAGTCCTCGACGGTGTCACCAAATAGGCCGCTCTGGGAGATGGGAGCGTCGAGAAAGCGAGCTTTGTCGACGTCTGGAATCTGGGCCAGGGTCAGCCATAAGTGTCGCTCCTGGACCACAACTGTGGACATCACCTGGCCAAGGGAACGTGCCGTCACCTTCGTCGCTCGGAGGGCGAAGTCGGTGGTGGCACGGAGTTCCTGCATCGCCCCTTGGTCAGAGCCACCCTCGTGCAGATGTTTTAACACCTGGGCTTGGTAGACCTGCAGGGTCGCCATGGCGTGCAGGGCAGTGGCAGCCTGTCCAGCGGCATGGTAAGCCCTGCCTGCGAGAGCGGACGAAAGCTTGCACGCCCTGGAGGGTAGATGGGGCCGATCCCACCAGGTGGCAGCGCCCCGCGGGCATAAGTGCACCGCGACAGCGCGCTCAACCTGGGGGACCGCCACATAACCCCTGTTTATTATTTCAGTTTCATGTGTGTTATCACGATGGTGTTTAGTGTTTGTGTGATTTGACACTGTGCGTCTTCTATATATGTTATTATTTAAAAGCTGTTTGTGATGGGCTTTGATTCATCATGTGACTTTCTCATCACCACCTGTTTTTTGTGGTTATCAGTGAATTACAAAGGTACAAAACAGATTTCAGTACTTCAATAGGTTGGTATATTAACATTATATTAGTTAATATAAAATAAAATTAAGGTATTCACTATAAATGTAAATTTAAGTTAAAACCGTAAAATCGTAAAACCTAAAACGTTGCTACCGTATTTTTTACAGTTAAAATTCTGGCAACCACAACTGCAGTTTTTTAATCGTAAATTTAACAGATTTTTTTTTTTTTTTCTCATGTTCATCAGGAAAAAGAACAGTTTTCGGGCTTGAATTATTTCTTTAATAACGTGCAGTGTATTTAATTTAATTTAATTTAATCCACAAGTTGATATGATTCTTTAGGGTCTTAATGAAAAGTTTATAATAGACTTTGGTTAAAAATTCTCAATGATAGTGTAAAACAACACCCTTTTTACCTTGTCAAAATCAGCTCTGCAATCATCTCATTCTGGTCGAGGCTGCTTTAAATGTTAATGAGCTCTGCTCGCCCCGCCCCTCTTTTCTCTCTGTGGAGTGACGAGCCTGTTTACTTTAGCCACATTTAGCCACATTTAGCCGCGTTTAGCTGCTAAACTTGCTAACTAGCACATTATTAGGAAAGACGATCGCAAAGATTCATAAAAAAAAGTTTATACTCACTTCTGATGTAAGTGAGAGGTGCATTCCCTTCAGCAGCTCAGATGTTGGAGTAAATGACGACCACTACGTTCATTATTACATCCAGCAACACAACACCTCAATCGTTCAAACAGAGATATTCTTGTCTAATTTACATCCCTGCTCCGGCATCAAAACCTGGAGGTTGGACTGTTACAGCTGATCTGAGGTAAGACGCTCATGTCAATCAACTATCGTGGGAGCGGCCTCTGTGGGTGTGACGGCACAACAACAGGCATCTGAGAATGGCTCGATTCGAAAAAGGGGATATTATTTTTACAGATTAATTAAAAACCACCGCATGAATTTGTATCATTATAGGGTAGATTTGTACATACACTGCCAACACACATTAATTTTCAAACAACATGAAAAAGTGAACTTAGCATCCGATAACCCCTTTAAGAAAAGAAAGATGTGTGAAAATTTAAATTAAATTAAATTAAATTAAATTAAACCAGGCTTATTTGGAAATATATGCCTGTGGAGATATTTCTACAAACTCATGTTATGCTGTTTTTGTTGTTGTTGTTGTTGTTGTTTGTTTTTTGTTTTGTTTTGTGCTTTCTACAACAACTTTAAAGTGAAAAGTCCAATCAGTGGTCTTAAAAGTGCATTCAGTTAAATGTGAAACAAATGATCCTTCATTGCTCAAATAACTTTCAATGCATCAAACCCCTAATGTACATAGACTCACATTTAATTTCATTTAATTTCATTTCATATTTTGTTTTGATGATAAAAAAAAAAATAAAAATAATTAAATTAAAAATTATTTAATTTAACATTTTTTAATTTAATTTAATTTAATTTAATTTAATTTAAACCTAGACTCATAGGTAAAACATGCATGTGGAGACATTTCTACAAATTCATGATACACAGTTTTTTTTTTTTTTTTTTTGCAACAATTTCAAACTGATATGTCTAGAGAGTGCCACTGAAAGGTAAAGCATGTTTAAAAAATAATGTATTGTATCACCTACACTAAACCTAAACTAAACATTACTGATAGTGTTAACAAAAGCAATCATGAGATTGCCTTCTGAGGCCATAATAGCACTGTGCAAAGAAGCATACAAAGATAAGTGATTAATAATCAATAACCTCATCCTTTAATCATATTTTGTGTAGAAACGACTACATTTGTTGTTGTTTGACTTGCTCTAGTGTTCATTTCAGTTGGAAACTGGAGTGAATTGTATGCTGTTATATGAATTAGTTTTTGCAAACATAAAGTACTTTTTTAATGAGCCTTTGTTATAAAAGGCTTTATTGAGCAGGTGAGTTGATACAAAGAGTGTGAAAATACTCTTTTAGTGAAAACATGTCATACAAACCCCCCAATCTGCCAGGACTGGAGACACTCTGATGAAGGTCATTCATAATGATTAAAATCCAAATGATTCCTAAATGACCCAAGGGATTGTGGGTCTAGTGGCACCTCTATACATGAAAATTGCATTACCAGTCAAAGACACTGTCCAGGGACTCGCACCTCCAACATTAGCACAGACAGCCCGCGCCGCGAGCAATGAGCCATCAAAGGAACAATCAAATATGACGTGAGGCAGGGCAGCGGCACTGGCAGATGAACGGTGCGGAGGGGTTTCTTGTATTGCTGATATGGAATCTTTGGCCATTTCGATATTTGATATATGACGATGCCCTTGAGGTTGAGAAACATGGATTGATAATTAACACCCAAGGCGATGTTTAGCAATGTGATTTCCCAAAGGAACGCAATGGTTAGATGAGATTTTGTGCCATAACAAACAACTGGATTGGTGTGAAATACAAAAGAGGTGATATTAACATATATAGTAGCCCACATTTATTGGGAGTTTAAGGTGGCGAGTGAAGAGCACTAGTGAAGCACTTGATGGAATGGAATCTCAGGGTCATTCTACAAAACTGGTGCCTTTTGTGTCCCTTATTAACACATGTTTTATCCACACTTGAACAATGACGAGTGCAATTCCAGATTGCATGGATTCCTATTGTAATGACTGGATTTTACTGTTTTTTTTAGCATCTCATGCCATAAGCTCCACATATTTGGGTCTTTAGCGACCCGGGCCTATATATCCAGCACGGATGGATCTCTAACTTCTGCGATAGCAAAAAAAAAAAAGAAGAAAACAAAGCATAATTCGCTACCTTTTGAAACTTTTACCATCACCGTCATCGTCAGAGGACACTTCCACAGTACATTCAGAATCTGGCTCATTCATGATCTTACCCATATTCTCAAAACTATTGTTTTCATTGACTTCAAAGTCAATATTTTGATCGCTGGCAGCTTGTTCACCACATCCACCATCAAATAACAGACATTTATATTTTATTGTGTACAGTAATTGCTCTGCAGTAAAGCCATTCAAATTCAGGCTCAGTTGTTGCTGATGATATTCTTTTGTTTTATGCCTGTGATAATTATGAGGGAAACATCGCATGATTATTGTCCATCAAACAGTGCCACCTCGAGGAATAAAGATGAATTGCACATATTGAGTCATCAGATATTTAAATATTTTTGTGCACAAAAAATATACTTACTATTACACACACTATTACACACCTCAGGTCTCTAGCAATCCTATACACTTTTTACAAAAAAAAATAAAAAAAAAAAAAATCATAAAAAAATATTTTTTATATTTTATTATTTTCTTTTCATGTTATATTGTTTATAATGAATAGATTGCATGGAATACTGTTAAAGTTGATGTCAAAAAAAAAAAAAAAAAAAAAAAAAAAAAGGGATGGAGAGGGTATGCATACCGGAGGTATGCATTTAAGGGTTAATGCCATTGCAATAAAAAAAAAAAATAAATAAATAAATAAATAAAAAATCTATAAAGTTTATTCAATTTAATTCAGTTCAAATTCATTTGTATAGCGCTTTTCATGATACATATCGTTGCAAAGCAACTTTACACCAAATTGACATTTTTACAATATATGTAGTAGTAGCTTGATGTACTTGGTGTACATAGTTTATCCACTGAACAATGAAAAGTGAAATTCCAGACCGCATGGATTTCTATTTAAAAGACTGGGTTTTACTGTTTTTCAGCATATCATGCCATGAGCTTCACCCTTCTGTAATGCAATTGCAATTTTAAAATGTTGTTATCTATAAAATTTATCCATTCTTGAACAATGAAGAGTAAAATTGTATGGATTCCTTTTGAAATTACAAGATTTTACTGTTTTGCAGCATCTCATGCAATGAGCTCTACCTTTTTTATACCATTGCGATTTAAAAATTTGTTTTCTACAAAAGTTATCCATACTTGAACAATGAGGAGTGACATTCCAGATTGCATGGATTCCTATTGAATTCCTATTGAAACTGATTTTACTGTTTTTCAGCATCTCACGCCATGATCTCCACCTTTTTTTTTAACCCTTAAATGGATGAATGTTTAGCCAATCATAATTACATGTTTGGGTCTTTAGCAACCCGGACCTATATATCCAGCGCCACGGATGGATCTCAAACTTCTGCAATAGCAAAATACTCTCTTGATATTTTAAGAACAATTACAGAAGAATAAAACAAAGCATAATTCGTTACCTTTTGAAACTTAGAAGGGTTCAATTTGAGCAGATGATTTTACCATCGCTGTCATCATCAGAGCGCACTTCCACAGTACATTCAGCATCTGGCTCATATTCGCGATCTCACCCATATTCTCAAAACTATATCGTTTTCAGTGACTTTAAAGTCAATATTTTGATCGCTGGCAGCTTATTCACCACATCCACCATCAAATAACAGTGACATTTATATTTTATTGTGTAAGTGCTCTGCAATAAAGCCATTCAAATTCAGGTTCAGTTTTGCTGATGATATTATTTTGTTTTATGTCTTTGATAATTATGAGGGAAACATCACATGATTATTGTCCATCAAACAGTGCCACCTTGAGGAATAAAGGTGAATTGCACGTATTGAGTCATCAGATATTTAAATATCTTTGCGCACGAAAAATATACTTACACTATTACACACGTCAGGTATCCAGTGGCTCTATACACTATATTTGTATATATATATTTTTGTGCAATTGCAATTTAAAATTTTGTTTTCTACAAAAGATATCCATACTTGAGCAGTGAAGAGTGAAATTACAGACTGCATTAATTCCTTTTGAAATGACTGGAATGACTGGATTTTGCTGTTTTTCAGCATCTCACACCATGAGCTCCACCCTTTTTAAATGACATTGCAATTTAAAATAAATAAATGTTATTC
This sequence comes from Labeo catla, assembly GCA_012976165.1. Taxonomy (NCBI): domain Eukaryota; kingdom Metazoa; phylum Chordata; class Actinopteri; order Cypriniformes; family Cyprinidae; genus Labeo; species Labeo catla. The sequence goes on along the minus strand of VONZ01000504.1, from coordinate 289,697 downwards.
AGTGACTTAATGATAACAATACTATATTTTTAAGTATTAATCTTGTATTGTGTATATAAAGAATTCAGATGCAAAACCAGCTAAAAGCCATCTCGGTCAAAAATGAGATAATGATACTGAGTGAATGCTCCTGACACACAGTACACATCCATCAAATACTTTTACTTCAAACTCAGCCCAATCAGAAGTACCAGTACTTACATAGAAACCAATACAAAGAAGCCAGAAAGAAATGCTAATTTTAAAGAAATACGTCAGATGAATTCAGGGGCTTTTGCATCTGAACTCTTCATATATCTTTTTGTGGAAACAAAACTAATGAATTCACATTAACGAAAAAAAAAAAAAAATGTTCATGAATAATAGCTGTGAATCTTTCAAATCCAAACATATTGGTCATGTTTTATAAAAACTGAAAGAAGTGGAGCACATAATACCCGTATTTGCCAGAATGAAGCTTTTACAACAGCCATCTGCACTTTATTCATAACACACTGTTATAATTATACACACTCTGAGCATTTTAATTAAGTGATTCAGATGCATTTGCAGCAATGGGGTCAAGACAGCCTTGTTAATTCCAGTCGTTCCTACAGGGCTAAAAATAAAACTATAAGTTATTCATGTAAGAGATTCACGTAAGAATAAAATTATCACTGAAACACCCAATATGAAGCAGATCCTTTACACAGCCTAAACATAACTTTATAGAAGAAGCTGTCTGCAAATGCACCCATGTGAAAGAGAAGCATATTTAGCATACTTATTACAGAAATCATATACTTAAGTGCAAACTAAATGTAATGTTTTTGGGCATGCTAATTGTAATTAAATAAAAATGTATTATAGTTTAAATGTCTATTAAATGCAATCAACTGAACTTGTGCTTTTTGAACCACTTATACTATATGCAACTTCACAATTCTTTTGTGTCTGAAGTATGATTAAAGTGTGCTGTCAAATGGACTGAAAAGCATTTATGATAAACTAAAATAAGCATACAAGTCATGCATTTTAAAAATACATATTAGCTATGAAGTTTAAAGTGTAAGTTTAAAATATATTAACTATTAATGTATTATTGAATAAAAAAAAGTGCTTGAATATGTTAGAAATGTATGTACTTTAAAGTAAAATGTTTATTAGACATTATTAGAAGGTGCACTTCTACTTAAGTGTTAATAGTCATGCAAGTGTACATTTGAGTGGCTTTTTATTGTATAAATATTATATTTTCTGCAATATTTTTTAATAGACTTTTCAGTTTTGAAGTACACTACCAGTGCACATTCAGTGCAATAAGTGCGCTTTTCACAAGGCCACAAACACAAATGCAACTCATTGCTAACGTGCAGTCATATTGTATGTCATTCAAAGAATCTCAGTACTCAAGGGGGCGATAGAGTTGCTTTCAAATTATTCAGGCAGCCTGATAAGCGTGTCTACAGTTTAGCAAACTGTGACTAACTCGCTCAGCAAGATTCAAACTGTTGCTCGATCCTGGCAGTAGTCGACCTGAAAAAGAAAAATGACCATAGAAAAACAGTTTATGTCAGAGTTCTTCTGTAGAGTTGAACACAAACCCTGATCAAACTCACCTCTACGAAGTCTTCAGGGTTACTAGAAAATTACAGACAGGTGCGTTTGATCGGGGTTGGAACTAATGTGTATGTTTTGAGCCTGGCTATGTCTGAAAAGTGAATTTTGAGAGACTTGCTTATAACACAGAAATTGTGGAAATCAGAATCGCATCACCTTGTGTTTGTGAATATCAAGACATCAAGTATTGCGATATTGCATTGCATTGAGAACTCAGCACTATTGGGTTTCTCTCCAGTTTATTCCAAAAAAATATAAAATTTAATATCTTACACTACAAAAGACATTTACACAACAAAACACACAGCAGAAGGTAATAGACGAACAATTATCACATAGAAACTACTTTTTACTGTGCTTTTCTTTCTTTTCACCGCTCTGTATTGGTCCAAACATGATAAAAGATTTAAACAACATAGTCATTAATGCTGATAAAATGCATTTTTAATATGCAGCCCAGCATGCATACCATTTTTTATTAGTGTAAATGTTTGGAAATTATCTGATGCTCTCAACGTCAGTGTTTTATGCTAAAATCATTTTAATCAGTTTAGGTATTTTAGATGTGTTTTTAGTTAATTCAAACAGTATAGCATGAGGTTATAGGCCTAAATTGTGTTACCTTGTGCCTGCTGTTATTCAGAAACACTGTATTAACCAGAAAGGTTCTTAATTGCAGCTACATTTGGCATTTCCATATGTGAATTAGATGTATTTTGTGTAACCACAATCATAAATGTCAAATGAAAGGCATAACTCTTCTATGTTTATGACCACAACTTAAAGTCATCCAAATTTACATATTTTGAGTAAACGAGCTGGTAATAGGGCAAACATGCTTGTAAAACATAATGAATCTGGCTTTTCATTCTGGCAGATATGATCAATGGTTATTAAGAAATATCACTACACTAAACAACAGCCACAAATCTGAAAACACTCAAGGATTTTGCAATATTAAAGCATGGCGTGTGGGTCAGTTGTGCTATTTTTATTTTTTATTTTTTACCTCAATCTACAGTATCTTTTGTGAATCCATTTTTGCCCTTATTTTGAAAATAAAATGGGGTTAACACAAGTTTAAATTCAAGCTTAAAATCATCTTCTTACAAAGTGAATTTCAGTGCAAAATACCAAATGAAGGGTAACTGCATTGCGTAAAAGGTCCAAGTATATTATAGGAACATTCATTGCAAGAAATATCAAATATTTAGTATTATAAAAATCAATGTTGATTTAGATTAATTTAACATTCGTAACTAACTTTGACCATTATTAATTCTGATCGATGAATCTCTGATTAGCTCCTCACTGATATTTATGGATTTTATAATGTACTCACATAATCTCAGGCACTTGAGCACTTTCAGATGACTAATTAGGGAGCATTATGTTACTAAGATCAAATTTCAAGAAGAAGAAAAATAAAGTGGACTGGTAAAAACGTAAACTGAGCATAATTATAAACCATTCTAAAAGGTTTTGAGAAAATATGTGACATACTTGAGCACTTATTAATACAATCTTGTGGCCTTTCAGTAGTGTTAATAGCATAATAGCAGTAATTATGGACCTAAAATATAAGTGTTGAATGATTTGTTTCTGACTATGTGTCCTAACATTCAACATTTACTTTTATTATGAAACCATTAGAGTCGTGTGTATTATTCGTGTGTGACATTGTTGATTACAACAGATGATCATTTTGACTTGAACCTCAGTGTACATACAAATGGATAAAAATTAGTTTGGGAGAGAATAAAACTGCTGGTGTTTGAGAGGTGGGAAAAAAAAAAAAAAATGGCAACCGACATCAGCATGCCAGGCTAACTACATTATTGTCTATTCCTGTAACAAGTGCAATGGTTTTGCTGATGTTCTGCAAACTGCGTCATTGTGTTGATAACCAAAAGTTTTCCAACCAAAAATAACATTGTGAACTTCACAGCCTTTTTTCTCTTAGAGAAGTTACAAAAATAAAAGCTTTTCCTGAAAATTTCAGACCATTTAAGTTCATGAGTTTAGATGAGTTTGCTTTCTTCAGCAAACAGATTTGTAGAAGCATAACATTACATCACTTGTTCACCAATGGATCCTCTGCAGTGAATGGGTGCCGTCAGAATGAGAGTCCAAACAGCTGATAAAAATATCACAATAACTTTTGCCTCAATAAACTACTAATTTGCTGCTTATTAGTAGTTAGAAAGGTAGCTGTTTAGGTATTGGGTACACTGTAAAAAAAACAAAACAAAACAAACACAATTTGTTGAGTCAGCTCAAAATAATTTGTTACCCTGCTGCCTTAAAATTGTAAGTTCAGTCAACTCAAATAAGTTTAGTCAACTTGAAATGTTAAGTTGTACTAAGTAACAACTTCGATATTTGTGTCTGATAAACTTGACAAATGGGTAAGTAACCCAGCTGCCTTAAAAGTTGATTCACCTCAAATATCTAAGTTGTCACTTAGTATAATTTAACATTTCAAGTTGAATAAACTTTTTTGAGTTGACTGAACTTAAAATTTTAAGGCAGCCAGGTTACAAATTATTTTAAGTTGACTCAACAAATAGTTTTTTTTTACAGTGTAGGATTAGGGATGTAGAATATGGTCATGCAAAATATGTGCTTTAAAAGTACTAATAAATAGTGAATATGTTATGAATAGGCATGCTAATAAGCAACTAATTAATAGTGAGAATTGTTACCTATACTAAAGTGTTACCAAATATCACAATATTAATTAATGTCTTGTAAAAACACGTCCTTTAACCCATACACGTTAAAAAAACAAAAAACACAATTTGTGTCAACTTAAAATAATTTGTTACCTTAAAATTTAAGTTCAGTCAACTTAAATAAGTTTAGTCAACTTGAAATGTTAAGTGACAACTTAGATATCTGTGTTTGTTAAACTTAAAATCAAGATAAGTAACCCAGCTGCCTTAAAATTTTAAATTGAATCAACTCAAGTATCTAAGTTGTCACTTAGTACAACTTAACATTTCAAGTTGAATAAATGTTTTTTGAGTTGACTGAACTTAAAATTTTAAGGCAGCCAGGTAACAAATTATTTCAAGTTGACTCAACAAATTGTTTTTTTACAGTGTAATAACCCTTTCTCCAGTGAAAAAGTCCATCTCCTGTTGTCTTCTCGCATCAAAATCCACTTACATATTTGTTTAGAACAGTTTTAGACTGTTTGGCCCTATAAATGGTGCTTGTTTTGTGCATATTTCACTCCTGATTCAGCAGAAAAGCAATATTATAGAAGCAACAGTCTTAAGGATAGATTTGTTTCTCACTAACACACAACTTTTGTTTTCTCAGGATGTTAATTAATGGACTGCTGATGTTTTTATCAGCCGTTTGGACTCTCATTCTGACGGCACCCATTCACTGCAGAGGATCCATTGGTGAGCAAGTGATGTAATGCTACATTTCTTTAAATCTGATGAAGAAACAAACTCATCTGCATGCAAAATTTTCATTTTTGGGTGAAATACTTCTTCAATGTTTCTGGCCTATATTTGTGATAACATTGAAAATCTATTTACTGTTTGTCTGTATACTGAGGTATGAGTTAAAATTATCTAAAGTAATCAACAGCTATATTTAAACTTATTTTAACTGATTTTGCTAATGTTTGACATACAGAACCAACTTAAAGCCAACATGAAATGATATTCACAACCCATTTTACTTCCATAATGTGACATATTTCACTGCATCCCAATGTATTGTTATTTACTATCGTTGCCTAAACAGCTATTTTTGCAGCATCTGCCAAAAATGATGTTGTTACACAGAAAACAATTATAACTTGTGCACAGTAAAACCCAAAATCTGAATTTAAAAAGTAAATGGGGTCCATACTGATTTCATGTTGACTTTAATATCCTCCTAGCTGTGAAATCTGAGCAAGGCAAAAGTATGGGTAGCAGAATACAGTAGAGATCACACATCAACAGTAAAACAATTGTTCATTTTCTATCTAATGAAGCACTGAGAGGCAATATAAACATTTATTGACCGGACTGAATATACATAGTATGTTAGCCCACCTGTGCACTAAAGTATATCAACCTCACATGAACATGGATGGATGCATTTGAGCTCCACTTGAACTACACAACTGTACACTATTTACACATAAAACACCAAAACATCAGTGGAACTAAAATAAACTTGTGGTTTTGAAACGTGTCACATTTTCAAAAACAAATACATTTCCTCCGCCCTTCAAAACACAGATATTGTGCAAAAGGAAAACGATCCCGTCCATTGCTCTGTCCTCTTATTGAAACAAGGAAGCAACCATTTAGAAGGAAGTAAAATCAACATCAAGCGCAAAATCTACTATTGCTTTGTTTAACACTGCCATACGTTTGCTCAGCCCGTGATATGACTTCAGTCTTACTGTCTGAATTCGCCCCAGGTGAACTTGTCTTGAGGAAAAACAAAAAACATCCGAGCTGAAAGCGACCGCAGTCTCTTGTGGAATTCCGGAGGTAATAATATTGTTGAATGAGGTCATGGAAAAATGCTATACATTCAGCCCAGAGACACCTGATCCCAAGTCAGCAGTCCTACCTGGAGATGTGCCACACTTTTCCAAACAATCACTCAACGTTTCAGTCAAGTTCCTCCTGTCACGTTAGTTTGGAGGCTTTGCACAAACGAAACAGTAACCGTTTGTCCATCTATCCGGCGCGTCAATTTTTTTCATTAAATAGTTCCGTTCAATAAATAAGTGTCTTTAGAAAGTGCTAGGCTACTGCTGGAGGCTCCTCTGAGGCGGCTCTCAGATGGGCATAGTGGCGTTCATCATCTGGACTCGCATCTCCTGAATGCTGTTGAGGATCTTTTTCTGATGGCCGGCCAAAGTGACTCCAACCCTCCTAAGATCTCTGGAAAAGAACAACAGATCAGAGATTTTAGGGTTCACCGATAATGATTAAACAACCAACTATTAACCAGTGTTGGGGGTTACACAATACAACTAAGTTACAAGTAAGTTATTTAATCAGATCACTTTTTTAAAGTAACTAGTGAAGTAATACGTTATTTTACTAGAACATATATGAGTTGCACACAAGTTACTTTGTTTACCCATTTATTCACGGACACGTCTCCTGTTCTCATATTGAAAGAAATTGTGAGTGAGGTGCAGAGTTTTTTTTTGCTTTCAGCCTGAGGCTTATTCATTTCAGTTTTGGTGTGAAAAGACCTTTACATTTGCCAAAAATATAACTTTTGGGCTATTTGTTACAAAAACAAATAAGGAAGCCCAGCTCAGTTGACAAAAAGGTAATGCAAAAGTAATGCAATGCATTACTTTCCATAAAAAGTAACACTTTTTAAGAGTTAGCAATTAGTTACATTTCTATGGAGTAACTAAACTCCTAATTTTCTGCTTATTAATAGTTAGTAATGTAGTTGTTAAGTTTAGGTATGGGGTTGGATTAAGAGGCTTAAAATATTTTCACACATTAATATGGTCAAGGCATTAATTTATGCTTTAAAAATACTAATAAACTACCAATATGCATAATATATATATATATATATATATATATATATATATATATATATATATATTAAAACTTAATGTCTAATTAGTAATGTACATTGCTAAGAACTTATTTTGGACAGTTTTAAAGGTGATTTTCTCAGGGTTTTTTTTTTTACCCTCAGATTTCATATTTTGAAATAGTTGTATCTCAGCCCAATATTGTCCTATCCTAACAAACTATACATCAATGGAAAAAATTATTTATTCAGCTTTTTTATGTATATACATATTGATGCATATTATTAATAAAATATCAATAAACAAACAAACAAACAGACAAACAAAAAAACTGACCCTTATGATTGGTTTTGTGGTCCAGGGTCACAAATAACATTGTTTCTGTTTATTTACATATCAATGACATCTAATTAAAACTAATCTCTTGTGGTGGTTTAAACAAGTTGTTACTGTTAACTAAAACTAAAACTACTGAACATTGTTTTATTGCACTATGGTCACATTTTAAAATTAATCTGGTAAACAAAACAAAACAAACACCTTGGCAACCAATTGAAAAAAAGTGAAAGTAGTTACTATATATTAGAACACTATATAAGTGACACTAAAATAAGAATTATTATTAAAAAAAAAATAAATAAATAAATAAAATAAAATAAAATAAAAACACAATTACAGCCAATTTGTAAGCTCTCATGTTACAGATGCCTCATGATGTTGTTTTTCCCATGGAACAAAAATGCAGATATTTAGCATAATGTCAAAGCTGCTTCCGTGCAATGAAAGTGAATGGTGACTTTTGTGACAAAAGATCCAAGTTGTTTAAATTATCCACTGGAAAGTTTCATGTCAGATTTTAAGTAGAGCAATATTTGACATAATCCTAATAAATGCTTGTCTTTTCTACGCATAATGTTTCATGAAGGTCGTCCAGTCTCCATTCATTTGTGTTGTACGTAAAAGACTATTAGTTCTAAAATCTTCAATTAGTGTTAAACTCTATCCTTAATTATGTCTTTATGAGTGCAACCTATTCTGAAAGAACATAAAGTTACATTTCAATAGCGGGAACAATTAGCCTAAATTACAGTTCATTATTCTGCATCTCTTTGGCATCATAAACTGTAGCAATTAACAGAAAGTACATCCAAATGATAAAAAAAACAAAAAAAACAAAAAAAAAAAACAAATATACTCTAAAAAAAGTCATTTTTCAAGTACGTGAAAGGCAAAGAGGCGCAATGACCTCCAACAACAGATGACTTACTCCAAGGTCATTTGAGTGACGACTTCCAGAGAAGTGTATCCACTTTCCATGAAAAGCTCGGTGTATCGACCCATTTTTATGGCCTCTAACCATTCCTCCACCGATCTGAATACACAGCCCTCAGGGCTCCCATGCTCCACTAATAAATTGGACACTCTGCGGGAGAGACAGGTACAGTGGTGAACAAATGGATGCAGAAACCTGACGTTACAGTTCTAGGTGAAGGCAGGATAATAAAAACGTTTATGGATTTGAGCCGACTCAAAGAATAATGCACCACATAACAGGCCTTTATCGTATATTGTACATTTTTGATGCAAGTTTCTTCCTCAAAACGTGTAATATGATCATAACTGTGTTGTTACACTGTAACAACTGCGTTATTATACAAAATATTTATTTTCTTCACCACATTTTTGAAATAATATTTAAAATATTTTAATTATTTAAATGGGATTTGCAATAAAACTCAACCAAACATAATAAAAATGCATAATACATAATTAAAAATATAGGCCCATATTATAAACATTTAAATGGTTATTTATTTATTTATTTATTTATTTGAAGAGTTCCTATCTGCAAAAACAGATAACTCATCATGTTTATTATTATTATTATTATTATTATTATTATTATTATTACGCTAACAAAATGCTAATCATGCTAGCAACATGCTAGTAACTTGCTAACAACATGCTAACAACATGCTAATTATGTTAAAATCATACTAGCAACATGCTAATAACTTGCTAACGGCATGCTAATTATGTTAAAATCATGCTAGCAACATGCTAATAACTTGCTAACCATGCTAATAACATGCTAATCATGTTAGAAACATGCTTGCAACATGCTAATCATGCTAGAAACATGTTAGCAACATGTTAACAACTTGGTAATCATGCTAGAAAAATGCTAGCAACTGGTTAATTATGTTAAAAACATGCTAGCAACTGGCTAATTATGTTAAAAAACGTGCTAACAACTTGCTAATCATGCTAGAAACATGATAACAATTTGCTAATTATGTTAAACATGCTATCAACTTCTAATCATGCAAGAAACATACAACTGGCTAATTATGTTAAAAACATGCTAACAAATTGCTAATCATGTTAGAAACATGCTAGCAACCTGTTAATCATACTATAATCATGCTAGACACATGCTAGCAACTTGCTAATCATACTAAAATCATGCTAACAACATGCTACCAAATTGCTAATCATGCTAGAAACATGTTAACAACTTGCTAATTATGTTAGAAACATGCTAGCACCTTAATCATGCTAGAAACATGTTAACAACTTGCTAATTATGTTAGAAACATGCTAGCAACCTGCTAATCATGGTAGAAACATGCCAACAGCGTGCTACTCATGCTAGAAACATGCTAGCAACTTGATAATTATGTTAGAAACATGGTAGCAACCTGCTAATCATGGTAGAAACATGTCAACAACGTGCTAATCATGCTAGAAACATGCTAGCAACTTGTTAAGCATGCTAGAAACTTCTATCTGAAACTGTATTGCCTTCAAAACATTCAAACTTCAACCTTTTAAAACTACTTTAAACTTCAAACTATTTCAGAATGGAAACCAAACGTTACACTTTTTTTTTTTCTTAAAACTTCTTAAACTCTAAACTCTAAACTTCGTAAAGATCTTAAACTATTCAAACTTTTATCTAGTTATTATTATTATTATTATTATTATTATATTCTGCATTCCAAATAATATCAAACTGCAGTTGGGTTGTTTTGATTAAATCACACAATAAAAATGATGATAACACCAAAAAAAAAAAGAATAATACACCATTTAAAGTGTCATGAACCCCCTCTGCTTTAGCAATGTTTTTTCACACCTCCGACTTGAAAAGGGTTCCAAAAAGGGGTGTGGTCTACTGTGATAAAGTGGGTGGGTAATTTGTGGAAAGAAGAGAGGGTTTGCATAAAAAGGGGAGTGTCATCAAGTGCATAAAGACAGCTAATTATCACACCGGTAATGCAGTTGCAAATAGAGCCCTGCATTTCAGCGCTGGTGGAAACAACACGAGACCAGGCTACCACGACTGTCAAGAGCAGCTCGGACGGTGTTTAGTGTCCCATCAGCAGCAGAGAGAGATCCACGTTCAAGTGCACGCAATAGGCTAAAGCTTGCCACAAAGCACCGGCAAAAGTAATTACCATGTATGTTTCGGGGGAAACAGTAAGGAGATATTTAAACTATTTATTAATAAACTAGTGTTTTCTGAGTCAGTGTAGCAAGGATGAAGTTGACGATCCTGACTCATCATCTCCTCATTGGACATGCCTTTAGAGAGAAATGTGTCTATACGGATTAGCTACATAATGAAAGAGTTTTTGTTTTCTATTTGTTTTATTTCATTAAGTAGTAATTTAAAGCTTTCTACATATACATTTATCATGTCTGTGATGCATATACTCGCTGACATTCGGTTCATTATTGAGATGGCAGAAAGCGCAACATGTTTGTTTTCTTTGTTCTTCATTATTATTGAAAGCACAATGTTTTATTGATATTGTGAGTGCACACACATACAAGCAGACCCTTTACAGTTACGAATGATGTATTACTCTTACCTTTATGAGCAAAAATGACAGCATATTTTAAATAGTTTCGACTGAAAAAAATGCAAGTGATCGCGCAGACGGCTGCAAAGCGTGCTTCAGCCTCCACTCTCCGCACAAACGATTGGATCTAGGTTTAACGTTTTAAGTAGCATTGTTATAAGCTTGAACTGTTTTATATCTATAGATTTTATTTTAGGCAAGTCGTGATGATTTGAGAAGGCAAAATTGATCAAACATAGACTGTGATCAACTCACTGTCTGCCGCTGGCTGCTTGGTCGCTACTTTAAAAAACAAAAATGTATATTACCAACAAACATGAGACACCTGTCCGACACGCAAATCATGTCTATATTGCATCGGTCGGTCCAGGACCATATCTCTACGTCTATACAGGGCGTGTAAATCATCACGGCACACGGAAAACCAACCGCCTGCACCCATGCTTCAGCTCTGGTTGCGTTGCAGGGAAACGCAAACAATACTTTTATGTTGTCGCACCGAGGATTCGAGCTCTTACATCGAGGCATGTCTCTGAATGACACTGAGAGAAGAAGTGGTACTATCTTATGCATAATACAGCAGATATTTTTATGCATACTACAGCGCAGTGATTGGGTTGAACAAGCTCGTTCGCATGAATAAGTGCAGAAAAGCACTTAGAAACGAGTGACGTAACCTCAACTTTGCTTTTCAACCTGGAAGAACGAAATTGCTCAGAAAAAAGAAAAAATAACCAATTTCTACTTTTTGATAACATTCATGAGTGCTGTAAGTGGTTTCACTGAAATGCAGTCTGTACATATCTGTTCAGATCTCAAAAATTGTGTTCTGGGGTTTCATGACCCTTTAACAGGCCTTTATGGTATATTATGCATTTTTGATGCACGTTTATTCATCAAAATGTGTAATTGGACAATAACTATGTTATTACACTGTAATAACTGTGTTATTATACAAAAAAAATATATTTCTTTTCTTCACCAAATTCTTGAAATAAGCAAAGTTTTATGTTTCGATTTAAAATATTTTAACTATTTTAATTGGATTTGGATTAAAAATGGGGTTTAAGACTTTTCAAGCCCACTGTATATTTGATATTTGATGAAACATTTTAAATATCCAGAACAAATACCTGTATGAAACTCATCTTATAATTCTGCTTTCATATGCATGCTAAATTAACTCGTATCATGAATATAAATATTAATATAATCAGTGATCTCTTGGCCACGCTTGCTAACATTATCATCCAAGGCAAATAAAGGAAATTACGGTGCAATAACGCAGCTCTCAAAACATTCCCAGACTCCAAATCAATTTCATATTAAACCTGGACATAATTGCATAACACAATTACAGATAATGGATGATTCCAACATGTAAGAATACAGAGCGCAAATGTATTCGATACGTATAATCACAGTAATTGGAAGTCATTTGCACACTGTCACTTCTGTTTAACGTGGCATTAAATCATGAAATGTGAGTGCGTATTTGTCACGAGTGTCATTAAAGCTTGATTTCCTGTGACAAGCGTGTACCAGAGTGGTTAACCCTCGCTTATCAATGCTTCACAGACGTGACATCATCAGTCGACATTAATCACATGCTAAAAAATAACAGCATAATTAGCAAACACTCTGATGGGAACAATGAAGAACGAGAACAAAGGAACAGCGGCTGGTCGTCTACCTGTTCGATGGGTTAACTAGACCCTTCAGGCTGCTGGGGTTGCGGATAAGTTTGTCCAGTAAGCTGACAATCTCCTCGAATTTGGGCCGGCTGTTCCTGTCTTTCTGCCAGCAGTCCATCATGAGATGATAGAGGGCGGTCGGACAGTCCATGGGACCCGGCAGCCTGTAGTTCTCCTCCACTGCCTTTATCACCTGAGACAACACAAGAGATTGCAAGCACTTTACATCATGTTCGGCGATAAATATATGATGTGCCTTCAGTGTCCAAACACGGGTTGTTCTGCTTCATGAATTGGTGTTGAGAGCAGGTGTTGGTGAAATCACACACTGACCTCGCCGTCAACTGGCTGCTCGAAATGAACTGGCATCTCAAAGCAGACTTATCTGCATACTCTACATCAGCGGAAACTACACGTATATAAATAAAGTGCAACTCATATGAAGTGACCAGGAGACTTGACTCTTGGCTAACAATGCCATACTCTAATAAGCATTACATAAATGCAATAATTACAATAATATAATATTATAATTATAGTTATTATAATATACATGTATGTATTATATATTTATATTATATTTATAATATTTATACTGTATATATGTAATGCTTATTGTACTGTCACAGTATTATTAATATTAATATTAGTACTATACACAGTAATGTAGTACTAATATTAATATTAATTAACAGAAATGAACAAATTGTCATTAAAATGTATAATATACAGTATAATAAAAAATATAGGCAAAAATATAAACAATTAAATGTTTGGAGTAATATCAGTCAAACTGTAGTTGAGTTGTTTTGATTAAATCACACAATAAAAACATGATTAAAAAAATAAATAAAAATAAAATAAAATAAAAAAATATGAAAATGAATAAAAATGAGTTACCTGTTTTTGCAAAGAACTCTTAATTATTTATTTATTTTTTTAAATCTGTCATTTAGCAAATTATTATTAGTAGTAGTAGTAGTAGTAGTAGTAGTATTACACAATAAAAACATGATAACACAAAAAATATTTATGAAAATTAATAAAAATGGAGTGATGTTTTTTGCTAATAACTCTTAATGAATTATTTTTTAACCTTTCATTTTGCAAATTATTATTATTATTATTGTTGTTGTTGTTGTTGTTGTTGTTGTTGTTGTTTGTTGTTGCTGTTGTTTTATTGTTGTTGTTGTTGTATTTATGTAATGCTTATTAGAGTACTGTTACAGAATTATTAATATCAGTATTATACACAGTAATATAGGACTAATATTAATAAAGCTGTAACAGTACTCAACAAAATCTAGTTAAAAAGTATATTAAATAATTTAAAATATATGCCTGGAGGTATATAAATGTTCGGAGGTATATTTATTTATTTATTTATTTATTTATTTATTTCAATCTGGCATATTATTATTATTATTATTATTATTATTATTATTATTATTATTATTATTATTATTATTATTATTGTGTATTGTATTATTATAGTGTTACAGCATTATTCATATTAATATTAGTACTATTGTAACATATTACTAATATTAATATTAACAATACTGAACAAAACATAATTAAAATGTATAATATATAAATAAAAATGCATATATTACAAACATTTAAATGATTGAAGTCAGTTTTTTTTTGTAAATTATTACTTTTATTTGCATTAAATTGATCAAAAATGTCAGTAAAGTAATTTTCTATTGAAAGTCCAACTTATCAACTTATTACTATGTAATATTAATATCATTAATACTGTTACAGTACTGAATTAAATATAATTAAGGTATATAATACATAATAAAAATATAGGCCTATATTTATAACCATTAATACTACAAATATACTATCAATACTTTATATACTATTTGTATACACATACAATATTTGAACTTTCTTGCTGCATCAATATTAATATTAAATATCAATTATACAGAAATATTAAGCAGCAGAACTGTTTTCAACATTGACAATCAGAAATGTTTCTTGAGCAGCAAATCATCATATGATTTCACAATATTTCTGTTTTTACTGTCTTTTTGTTGGAGTAAATTCAGCGTTGTGAGCAGCAGGATCTTTTGAGCGGTATATAGCATGTGTTTTTGTAGTGTATCCATTGACAGATATTATATATAATTAATGAAGATGTCTTGTTTGTGTTTGGGGGTGAATATGATATGTCTATTAGATGGGTTTGACTTTTTCTGCGATTCGAAAACCGGCAGCATAAATCAGAGCCCTGAATCAACAAAGAGCATCTTCTCTCTCCTCTAAACTAAAATAAAATCCCCCACACTCCCACATCACAAAGAGCAGCACTACAACAACAGCAGCTCAGAAGGCAATCCCTCGCGGAAAACACTGAGAGGAGAGAAAACACAGACTGACAGACAGACAGAGCCAGAGAAACACACGAGCGTCTAGCTGAGCAGAGGAAGCCGAGATCTGAGGGGAACCCTCAAGAAACCGCTAAATAAAACATCAAATAACTCGCCCTTCCCAAGCGTGTGTGAAACAGATTAATGATGGAGCACAGAACGAGATGTGAGGCGCAGATGAAGCCGTCACTGGCAACTGTAAAGGAGGAAAAAAGGTCAGTCGTGCTTGATAAAACCATGACTGCTATGTGCACCTCCTTCTGGGATATGCTGGGAAAACTTAAGCATCGCCTTGTGTTTCATCTCTGCCTGCAAATATACTTGTCATCTCATACGCTGACATATGACATGCGCATCTACATAACAAAAGACAGAGAGGCGGCTGCTCCCCGTGTTTTTCAGTATCTGACACTCCAGTGCTTTAATAATACTTAAAAAAGGATCGTCGTGATTTGTACTGTTTTTACTGCATTAACATTTGTAGGTATTTGTATTTTACCTTTAGGTGTATATTTTGGTTTGTTCAGATAGATAAGTAATCTGTCGTTTATAATAAAGGGATCAGTACGATTTAAAAAAAAAAAAATCTATTTATGTCTATTTCAAACAAATGATAATTTTTTAAAATTCTATTCATCAATGAATCCTGAAACAAATAAATTTAAAAATTAAATTAAAATAAATTTATAATAAAATAAATGCAGCCTTAATGCATAAGAGACTTCCTATAATAATAATAATAATAATAATAATAATAATAATAAAATAAAATAAAATAAAATAAAATAAACTGACTGTTTACTTTAATTAATAATGAAAGCAATACTTTTTTGAATTGTTGAAGGTAATTTTTTTATTGGTTAGCATTTATATTAATATTTTGCTTTTTAAAACAATAATAATAATAATAATAATAATAATAATAATAATAATAATAATAATTATTATTATTATTATTATTATTATTATTATTATTATTATTATTATTATTATCATTAATAATAATAATAATAATAATAATTGCATGTTTTTTATTTCTTTAAGTGTGTTAAATAGTGTATAGCATAACATATTATAAAATATATATTTTTATAGTGTCTGTCATTTTATATTTTATATAGTATGCTTTATTTATTTATTTATTTATTTATTTAGCTGTGGTTTAAAATTTTCATCAAAATGTCACAAATAGAAAAAATGTGTTTTATTTAATTATTTAAAATTGTAATTTTTATGTTAATGTATTAGTAAATGTCATTTAGTTAACCAGTAAATGAATGAATGAATGAATGAATGAATAAATAAATAAATAAATAAATAAATAAATAAATAAATAAATAAATAAATAAATAAATAAATAAATATTTCATGAACATTTATGGAAAAAAAGATTTCATGAAAATAGCTTTATTAGTCTTAGTAAACTAAATTAAAGTACTTACACAAAACATGTTTTATAATAGTATAATAAGATAGTATTATTGTGTTTATCAACATTTTGAATTAGTTTATTTTAATATCTTCCATTTCCATTGTAATTTTAGTTAGTTTTAAACCGTTTATTGTGTGTGTTTTTTTTTTTTTTTTTCGTTTTTAAACATTTTAAATATTTATTTTGTAGGTAACACTTTAGAATAAGGTTAATTAACAATACTTAACTAAATTAGTTAACATAAGAATAAACAATAGTTCTACATCATTTATTCATCTTAGTAAACAAAAAATGAACAAATGCATTTTTATTAACTAACATGAACAAAGATTTATAAATGATGTAATAAATATATTGTTCGTTCATGTTACTTAATACATTAACTAATGTTAACAAATGACACCTATTTGTAAAGTGTTACCACTTAATTTCAGTTATGACAAATGAGAAATGTTGCCTTGATTTACTGAAATACATTATTTGTTACTATTATTGTCTATCCAGTGAGATCATGTTTTGTAATTAGACAGAGACGGGGAAACAATAGATGATGTTATCTTCTGGTAAAAGCTACTGTACATTATGTCTTTTATAGAAACTCTACGCCTGAGCTGAACTCCATTACGCCGGCAGATTTCTGTCTACAGAGAGCTGACGCTCTTTGCAGAAAAGCCAAGAGTAAAATTCTTGTGGCCAAAACCTGAAACTCCCATTTTCAACCCAAATATCCATTACCCAGCAGCCCGTGAGTTCCTATTCTGCTGCTGAGCAGGTGACCTCTGACTGGACCGCAGGCGGACGTACCGCGGTGGAAGTCAACCCAACCCCAAAATCTGCATGGATCTCCCCTGCTGATGGTGTTCGATATGTCAGTTTAGCTCAGATTTTACCCTCACTTCCTGATCTATTTATAGACATCAGCATTCTATCGCTCTCGTTTCCCCTAAGGCAAATACGAGTGAGCGTGTGAGCGCTTAAAACAGCCATGGGAAGCAATTATTGTAGTGTAGTGTTAAAAGACTGCAGGGGAAAACTGCACTTTGGCTTCACCGCTGCCCCGAGACTCAATCTTTTCATAAATGTATGCTATATCACCACTGGATATATGATCTCATTTTATTTATAATAAATAAATACATAAACTTAGCAAAAAATACTAGAGTTGTCAAGCAATGTTGTAATCTAATTAATTACATGATGTGTTGATTAATGAATCCACTTAATCGCAAATTAATCGCACATCAATTTTGGCTGAGAAATTACCCCAATAGATCATTTAAGGTTATTATTGTGTTAAATGAGAAACACATTGGGGAAAAAAAAAGAAAAGAAAAAAAAAAGAAAAATAGGGCTAGAAAATAATATTTTGATCTAACATTGCATTAATATTTGAATTTGCATTAATAAAATATTAATTTATTCAAGTGGCTGAATAATTTAGAAATAAAGTAAATAAAGCATTCAGAAACTAAGTGACTGTCATTATGAATTGAATTCGTTCAAGTGGCTGAATAATTCAGAAACGAAGCAAATGACTGAATAATTGACTCACTCGATTCATTCAATCAGCTGATTCATTCGGAAACCATGCAAGTGACTGTTTTTATGAATTAATCACTGAATCACTTACTCACTTTTCATTCAGGGAAAAAATGCATTCTTGTGAAACGAAGTAAATGGTTCATTCAAATGGCCAATTAATTCAGAAAGTCTTTATGAATGAGTCACTGAATTATTCACTCACTTGATTCGTTCAAAAAAACAAACAAACAAATGAAAAAGAAAAAGCATGGATGTTGTTGGAATGAGTCACTGTATCATTCACTCACTTGATTAATTCAAACAGCTAATTCATTCAAAAATAAAGCAGGTGACTGGCTACATCTAAAATCAAATACTTCCCAACAGTATGTGACAAAAGACATATGTCCGAATTCACAGTAGTCATAAAAGAGTAGGTAAAGTACCTGGATGACCTACTATGTCACTGAATCATTAACTCACTCGATTTGTTTAAGTGGCCAGTCCATTCAGAAATGAAACAAGTGACTGTCTTTATGAAAGAATCACTGAATCATTGACTCACTTGATTTGTTCAAAATGCTAATTTAAAAAACAGCACTGTGTAAACACCACAGATCTGCTGTGGAACTGTTTTTGTTTGCGAAATTGAGCAAAACAGACAATATTGACAGTATTGTGTCAAAAAAAAAAACATAATATCAACTTCTATTCAACTAATATATAAATCAACATCACATTTGCAATCATGCAGATATTCAGGGAAAAAAAAAAGTCTTTATAAATGAGTGACTGAATCATTGGCTCACTTGATTCATTCAAACAGCGAATTCATTTAGAAACAAAGCAAGTGACTGTGTTTATGATTCACTGAATCAGCGACTCACTTGATTCATTCAAAACCATGGATTCATTCAGTAACAAAACACCGCTGTGCGTTCTTCGAAAAGACAACTGGACAAGTTTTCATTTGTGAAATCGACCAATACAATACTGTGCCTAAAATTGAACACACTTTTCACTTATAAACACACTGTGTCGTGCCAATAAAACCACATATGAACCACAGTTAATAGAATTCAGTGCTCATTTGGACTTACGTCTTGATTGCTCATCTCCCAGTATGGTCTCTCGCCGTACGACATCACTTCCCACATAACAATCCCGTAGCTCCACACGTCACTGGCTGAGGTGAACTTCCTGTAGGCGATGGCCTCTGGAGCCGTCCACCTGATGGGAATCTTTCCTCCCTGCAAGACAAACAGCACGCTGAAATCCACGTCTCACATCAGAAACGTGTCTTGTCAGAGCATCTTAACGGGTGATTATCGCTGGGAAAGAATGGTGTCAGGCTGTGAAATGTGACAGGAAGCATTAGGTCTGTGGACGGCTGCTGCATGCTAATCGCTAATTGACTGTCCCGGTGTTAGCGCTCCCCGTCTCTGACGGCACTGAGGAGACGTGTCTTAATTTACTTTGTCGACAGTCATAAAACGCTTTCCTCGGTGTTACTTTGACACACCAAAACAAGAAACAGATGACAAAGAGCGCTATGCTATGCTAATTATGACAGCCACCACCAAACCTCTAATTATCCTCTTTCAGAATAAGGCAGCTCCATTTTCAGGGCTCAACAATAATTAGTTCTCACTGTAGAGTACATCTTTTCTTCCTCTAGCCAAATTTCACTGGTTTTGGAGGCAAACAATTAAAATTCTGGCTGTGTTTTAGCAACATATCTATAATGCTGGTTTTGGAGGTTATATGGTTTTTAATTCCTAATTTCTATTTGCAACAGCATGCAATTAAATAAAGAAATGCATAAAGAAACAAATGCAGATATAAATAAATAAGTAAAGCATGACACAGAATGGTGAATTCTTGTCAAGCCAGTCACAATTAAAATAGTTTGTGCACTTATGATTATTATGGTAATCTGCAAGCATTGCGTAAACACTGAACTGCCTACAGCAACCTGATTACACACAAGCTTGCAATATTCATTTGGCTGGTCAGGGAGTCTTTGAGAAGAGCCAGCATACAATCAGATACCACCAAAGGCTTTTTTTGTCTTTAGATAAAGGTTATTCTTCAGAAAACACTTAAGAAGATACTTAAGAAATTTTCAAGAATTGCACACTTATGATTATTACAATAATCTGCAGGCTGTGCAAAAAAATAGTCTTTGAGGTAATTTTATTTTATTTTTAGAAGATATTTATGATTTTTTTTTTGTACTTAACATTTTTACAAACATCATAGAAGGAGTGTTAAACTGCTGCCAAGCCAATTAATTAATATTTTGTTTTGTTTTGTTTTATTTTATTTCATTTTATTTTATAATTTTGTATTTATTATTTATTTATTAATGTATTTATTTATTTATTTATTTATTAGAAGATATTTGTGATTCTGGCTAAATCTGTTTTTTTTTTGTTTTTTTTTAGTACTTAACATTTTTACGAACATCATAGAATGAGTGTTAAACTGCTGCTAAGCCAATTAATTAATATTTTATTATTTTTTTATATATATATTTTTTAATTTATTTATTTATTTTTATTTATTATTATTATTTTTAGAAGACATTTGTGAATTTGGTCAAATCTGTTTTTTGTTTTTTTTCTTTTTTTTGTGATTTTTATGAACATCACATAATGAGTGTTAAACTCCCAAGCCAGTTAATTAATATTTTAATTTAATTTAATTTAATTGTTTTATTTTATTTTATTTTATTTTATTTTGTTTTTATAAGACATTTGTGAATCTCGCCCCTGGAGTATTTTAGCACCCTTCATTAAAATAATGATAGAAAATCAGTGCAAACCCATCCAAAATATGCAATTCCGTTTCGTATGGAAGATCATTTTTAATCACAGAATAATGTATATTTGCAAAATATCATAATTGCGAGACTTAAATGTACAATTCTGGAAGGACAAGTCATAATTGTGTGATGCAGATGCACGTAACTGTGAGAAAAGTCAGGATTTTAAGATCTAAACTTACAATTGCTAAAAAAAAATCAAACAAACAAAAGGAAGTAAGAAAGTAAAAGTAAAAAAAAATCGCAATTGCAAGAAAAAAGTCGGAACTGTGAGATGTAAACTCATTCTACTCAACTTGCATATGCACAATATAAACTTATTTTGCACATGCATTTTATTTATTTTATTTTGATTATTTTTCAGAAGATATTTGTGAATTTATTTTATATATGTAAACCAGTGCAAACCCATCCAAAATGTGCAGGTCAGTTCAGTATGGCACATTATTTTTGTCACAGAATTAATGCATGTAATTGCACAATGTCAGAACTGTGAGATAAACTTAAAACTCTGAAAAGAAAAGTCAGAATTGTAAGTTGCATGCAATTATGAAAAAAAGTCTTGCAAAAAAAAAAAAAAAAAGATAAAAAGTCATTGTGAGAAGTAAGTCAGAATTGTAAGATGTAAGCTCAAAAAAAAGTATAACTTGCATGTGCGAAATCTAACTTATTTCTGACAATTCTGTTGTTTCTGACGTTACTGCATTATGAGAGAGCAGGAAGGGAACAGTATTGAAAGTAGGGTGCTAGTGGCACCATTTTTGAATATGGGTTTAAAACAAAGCCCTGCTGTGAGGTAGCTAATGGATGTGAGGTGTAGTAGGTTAGCCGTTCGCGTGACTCAGCGCTTGTCCTCTGTAGCACGTACGCGGGTTGTGTAGGCCGCCTCTGGGTCGTCCTCCAGCACTCTCGACAAGCCGAAGTCGGACACCTTACACACCAGGTTGCTGTTGACCAGGATGTTGCGGGCAGCCAGGTCACGGTGCACATAGCCCATCTCAGAGAGGTAACGCATGCCAGAAGCAATGCCACGCAGCATGCCAACCAACTGGATCACAGTGAACTGACCGTCGTTCTTCTGTTGGAGCAGTAAAGATATATATTATACGTCAATATGAGTGTACTGCATCAAAATAATGCTTATACTGCAGAAAGAAAGAACGGCTCACGGCACAAACTTTTGATGAAGTGCACACAAAAATCTGCCAGTGTTTGGTCGGTTTAAATATATTAATTCAAGTTAAACAAAAATACTTGTTTAATCTTTATAGTCTCCTCAGATAGCAATGTTGATGGCTGACAATACCAGCTTTTTTGACAAAACGTGTTTAGGGTTCAGATCGCGCTATATGTGGAGAATATATATATATATATATATATATATATATATATATATATATATATTTAAGTGGCGTTTATCGTTTTTAAAAACTCTTTATATATATGTGTGTTTACCGTGCCATGCAAAAGCATTCGCACCCCTTCACTGTTTTCACACTGTATGTTGCTGCCTGTTAAACTGCTTTAAATTACTTTTTACACACACACACGTGCAAATTTATTAAATTAGATATAAAATATAAATGAAACGGAAACAAGGAAAAAGTATACACAAATAAGGGGTATGAATACTTTTGCAAGGCACTGTGCATTTGTGTAATTTATTAAATTATATAAAATTTTATGGAGAAAGTATACAAATAAATGTCTTTTAGAGAAACAATTGTAAACTCACATGTTATGAAATACACAGAAAAACTAAAAATGAAACATTAAATATAATAAAATATTTATGGACTTTCTCATAAAACACTAGATGAATGACACTTATATGAACACTTTTTTTCATTATAACAAAATACGATTCATACATTTAGATTTCACTTAATGCACAAAAAAAGTAAATTAAGTATTACGTAAAAAATAAATAAATAAATAAATAAATAAAATTAAGTACAATTTGTATAAATGTCTGATTCACAAAACACACTAACAAGCAAATACATAAATAAATACTTGTTTACAACAACAACAACAACAACAACAACAACAACAACAACAATAATAATAATAATAATAATAATAATGATAATAATAATAATAATAATAATAATAATAATAATAATAATAATAATAATAATAATTTATATTTATAATAATAAATTAATATATTAATAAATATTGTTATCACTGTGTATTATTGTGCATAACGGTAACAATAGTAAAAACATATAACAAAATATTATTGCTGTCAATAAATGTATCTATTTATTATTATTATTATTATTATTGTTGTTGTTGTTGTTGTTGTTGTTTAATATTATTGTTGATATTAATAGCAAATCTGTAAGTAATAATAATGAGAATAATAATAGTTTAGAACGTTTAGTAAGTTTATATATTTAAGAGTAAAAAAAATGATAGTAATATTAATATTGTAAATAATAATAATAAAAATTACATATATATATATATATATATTTTTTTTTTTTCCTGTATAACAAAATAAGATAACACTTTAAAATGTCCCTTTAACGATACATATAATTTAGTAATAGCAGTAAATGATGCATAATTACAAGCAACTAAAACTAAACCAACCTCTAAACTTGAAACCTCATTAGTACATGTGGCTAATTAATATTACTCAGTAATTACAGTGTAATTACACTGTAACAAGAGACACTTTTAAAGTGTTTTTTAAGTGTACTAATCTTTACTAATCTTCATTTTTTTAAATGACATTTCCAGCAATTTCATTGAATGACTCAATGTTTGCTGACCATTTCATATTAGTGTCTTTGTTGACTGAAAAAACAAAACAAAAAACAGAAAATGTACCTTTAAAAATGTGTCCAGGGATCCATTCTCCATATATTCTGTTATTATCATCACTGGTTTACCTTACAGGAATAAATTACATGTAAAGTTCAGCTTCAAGATCATCGTTATGTTACTATAATACAACACATTGTCTAAAACTGGTAACATAAAAATATGTGTCATGTGGTAACATGTAAATGAACTACATTTAAATAAATTAAATCAACCTAAATATATTAGGTTACACCAACAAAATTAAACTTAAGATACAAACAGCTTGCTAAAAGAACAATTGCAGATTACCACTTATTACAATGTAATAGTGCATCACTGATATCAGTCAATACTTTTCAAAATCAATCATAATCAAAAACATCCTGGCACTCACTCTTGGTGACGACCCCCTTGAGGTGGATGATGTTGGGATGTTCGAACTGGCCCATGATACTGGCTTCGCCCAAGAAGTCCCTCCTCTGCTTCTCGGTGTAACCGGCTTTCAGCGTTTTAATGGCCACTGGGATCTCTCTCTTCCCTGGCAGCCGCAGCAAACCGCTGCACACCTCACCGAACTCACCTGCAACCGCGAGGCAGAGCCATCAGTGAACCGCGGCAGCAAAGAGCCAGACAATGAAACGCCTCATTGTGCTCGGCGGATTTCCCTCGCGTAGCGACAAAGTGCAAAACTACTGAGGGATGAACTTGCTTCCTTCTGAATGAATAAAAGTCTGGCAGCGAACACCAGTATTTATAGTGTGACAATTACAAAGAGAGATTTTAAACTGAATGTTTAGCCCAAAAGGAGACATCGGACGCCCATTTTCTGCAATTAGCGTCTTTATGAATGTCTGCAACATACTTGGGTTACAATTCCTCAAATGGTGTGTAAAACAACACCTTTTTACCTTGTCAAAAACAGCTCTGTCCACAACGAGCCATTTCTCTTTAGCAAGCGAGCATGTCTTTTTAAATGATAATGTGCTACTCCTCACCCCGCCCCTCTCTTCCGTTTGTTGTATATTTGGTGTTGTGTTACCGTCAAAAAAAACAAAACTTATCCGGTGATGTCAGAAGAAAAATAAGACTCTTACGTTCACTTTTACATCCAACTACAAAAAAAAACCTGCATACAACTGTCTGAGGGCGGAGATATGTTAATAAGGGACAGTCCGTCTGCAGTTGTGGGCGGGGCTTGAGCAGTGTGACATCACACTGCTCAGAAAATCAAAACGACTTGATAATTCAAAATAATTAGACTCTCACATGTTACTTCTGCGGGTGAGTGTTCCTCATGTAAGCTAATTGTAATCATGCTCCTAAAGACTGTTTTGTTTTAGTTGCTCATAAGTCACTCACCGGCTCCAATAACCCGCTCAATAGTGATACAGGACACATCAATCTC
The DNA here is from genome assembly GCA_012976165.1 of Labeo catla. Taxonomy (NCBI): domain Eukaryota; kingdom Metazoa; phylum Chordata; class Actinopteri; order Cypriniformes; family Cyprinidae; genus Labeo; species Labeo catla. The sequence goes on along the minus strand of VONZ01000504.1, from coordinate 264,619 downwards.
CTTGGCAAACTCGTGGACAGCCTGGTTGGGATCTTCGTAGGTGTGAGGATCGATATACGTGCGGACCGCTGGGAATTTGACTGTAATGAAGAGAGAGAGGACAAGAGACAGAGAGACAGAGGAGAAAATGTTGAATCCCTGCTCTTCACAGCTTGGGGTTGGGTTATGTGATGTAACGTAAGAGGATGCTCACAGGAGACGCTGTTTGAGGTTTCATCTCTAGAGACCCTGTTTGTTCCTCCCTGCTGTGCCAAGCACAACATATTGATGGATTGCTTTGGGACTACATAATAAGAATACAGCGAAATATGCCACGCGTCTCTGTGTCACTGTATTATTGGGTACGTGGTTAGTGTGGTTGTAGCCTAATGGGCCGGTGAGCTTTTCGGGTTACAAATGGGTGTCCCAATAACTGTGAAAGAATTTAGGTCTATGGGATTTTTCCATCAGTGCTTCTGTTGCTAATCAGTGAATAATAATAATAATAATAATAACAACAAAAATGTTATATGTTTAACAGTATAACTAAATATTGTCGTTGATAGTATTAGTATTTGTGAAAAAAAAAAAAACATTTTATAACAATATTGTTGCTATTAATACATTTATCTATTAATACATAATATAGTTAGTATTGTGTAATAATAATAATAATAATAATAATAATAAAACACATTTTTATAATAATATTATTGCTGTTAATAAATGTATCTATTAATAAATATTGTTATTGTATACTACTACTACCACTATACTACTACTACTACAAATATTTTCTATATAATAATAATAATAATAATAATAATAATTATTATTATTATTATTATTATTATTATTATTATTATTATTATTATTATTATTCTATTTTCTAAATTATTCAGATTCTCAGTTTTGAATTCATAGCAATATTTTTTTCAGTGTGTACTATATTTACATATAAAAATATTACAATAAAAATAATTAATTATTACAATTACTTAATATTACAAAAAGGCAAAGTAAATAATAATAATAATAATAATAATACTAATAATAATAATTTTGTAGGGATAAATTATATTTTTAATTAAGTTAACTAACTAAACAAACAAACAAACAAAATATAAAAGTGCTGTTAAAACAAAAATCTTTTATGCCAAACCGCTCTGATGTAATTGCTGAGCTTATGATAGGATGAGACTAACCCACTGAACTCTGACTGAACCCAAACGTGTCTGTCTGTCTGTTTCATTTAGACTTACTGTGTCCATTGTGGAAGTGCATCTTTTCCTCGTCTGGATCTTGTTTGGCTTTGCTGTAGCCACAGCGTCTGTAAAAAAGAAGACCTGTGTTACTCTTTATACAACACGGTTGCCTTTCTCTAAAAGCCATTTCTCTGAAAAACAACCCTGCACTCAATTCCTCTCATTTTTAGATGCAATGCTGTTAATTGAACGGCCTGATAGATAAAGCAGGGCTGGTAAACAGAGTGGATATGGGATGGTAATGGTTTTATCTGTTTTCAGCACATGAATCCTCCAGAGAGGTCTATCCAAAAACACACACATCAGTATGACAGCAGCAGTCTTAAGTGAACCAATGCATCACTGCTTTATCAGTGTGTTTGTGTGTGTGAAAGAAGAAAGTGAACATTCACACACAATGAACTGAAGAAACAAGGAACATCCACTTCAGATCTGAGATACTGACGGTAGGGTAAAATTATTTGACTGCCTGTTCATGATCACTGTATATCATCTTCTATTTTGCAAGCAAGATGAGTGGAATATACTGCATAAAAAATTAATTATTATAAAATAATACTTTTATAACGTTATTATTTGAAATGATTGCTATAAACTATTGCAATATTATTGCAAACTGCACACTACCACACTGTTTTTGCACACTGTATGCTGCAGTGTGGCAATTTTCTGAATGTAATGCACAAATGCATGTGTACTGCATAATTTGGAGTGCACGCTGGCAGGAAAACACTATGCAAATATGCAATATGTAAAAATAAATGAGATTGTGTATTTGGCAAATATAGTGCATATGCATAGTGCATACTGTTTCCTTGGCAGAATGCACTCACTATTATGCAGTACACTAGTATTTCATTATGAGCTCACCCACAGTCTACAAAATACCATTTACCGGATTTACGGATACTTACTATAATGTCAGTTTTTGTCCTAGTTTGTTAAAATTTCAAACAAGCCATTTCCCTTTCAGGCTGACCCTGCTCTAGGGGTATATTGTAGCCAGTTGTGTGTGTGTGTGTGTGTGTGTGTGTGTGTCGTGGGCTGTATGGCTGCAGCCTCAGGGAAGACACATGCAGAGCTGATGAGTCTGACCAGCATGTCAACCCTGAAGCCCCGCCTCTTCATGTGCTCCACTTTCTTCTGATGAATTTGATTGGACCACCAAGCTACAAAACCAAAACCCTAAATGGAAGAAAAGCTACTGTTATGAGTATAAGCTTTATATGTATATAAGGCCAGATTTATTCGTTTAAATACAATATATTGCTGTATAAATGCTGCTGAAAATTCAGCATTGCATCATAGAAATAAATCTATCTAAAATGTATTTATTAATTTATATATGAATCAACTGTTTTATGTATGTATTTATTTATTTATTTACAGTTAATTAATTAATTAATTTATTTATTTACATTAATGCATGCTAAATAAATAAATAAATAAATAAATAAATAAATTTAAAAAAAGAAAAAAAAAAACATCAACTGTTTTCAACTTTATTTACTTATTTATTTATTTATTTATTTATTTATTTCAGGAGGGAATCAGCATATTAAAATGATTTCTGTAAATAAATAAATACATTTTTACAATATATTACATTAGAAATCTGCCATTTTAAATATTTCATAATATTCCTTATATTTTCATAATTATTTCATATTTTCACTAAACTAAATATAGTTGTAATGCAAACAAATAAATAAATAAAAAGTTGAAAACATTTTACAATATATTACATTAGAAATCTGTTTTTTTAAATAATAATATTCATAATATTCCTCATATTTTCATAATTATTTCATCAATTTTCCGCTAAAATACATATAGTCTTAATGCAAAAAACAAAAAAAAACAAAAAAAACAAACAAACAACATTCACAATATATTAAACCTGCGATTTTAAATAAAAAAATCATAATATCCCTTATAATTCATTCTTAATTTTATAATATTTTTGATAAACTAAATATAGTCTTATGGCAAATAAATAAATAAATAAATAAATAAATAAATAAAGTTACAATATATTACATTAGACATCTGTTATTTTAAATAATAATAATAATAATATTCATAATATTCCTCATATTTTCATAATTATTTCATAATTTTTGGATAAAATAAATACAGTATTAATGCAAATAAATAAATAAATAAATAAATCCAATTCCAAACTTTTGAATAGTACTTTAAATGACGTAGAACGGCAGTTCTGTACATGGATATTTCTTGTGTATTTGAAGAAGTCTCGTCATCATAAAGTGTGATATTGTGTACATTCTCAGCCAGTGTCCTCGACTCAACCCCAAATCTTTACACCATCACCTTCAAATGTCTGCGAGGATGGTTTTCTGACAGCTTTACTAACAGCCCTGTCCAGCAGGAGCTTGTTCTCCAGACAGCCTGCTGTAATAGCCTTCTGCTGGTGCCCTTGTAGCTCATTCATGAATACGTCTTGACCTAGTAAGGCCAAAGAGGCTATTAACAACCCTGATTGCTTCCTGCAGGAGAGAGCGTGCTTCAAACCCATCTGTGACATGAAAGGTGACGGAAGTGTCAAGGCTGTGGCCCGCACGATACACTGATATACACTTTAAGAGTAATTGCCTGAAACCGTCACACCCTTGAGGGACATCCTAACCCCTGCTTAAACAATTCAACTGCCTTTCAAGGGGCTCGTGAGAAAATCAGCCTGCTGATGTGTGTTTGAGGTCTCGCTCTCGTGCCAATCGTCAATCTCAACGAGGACTTGACAGCGCCGAATTAAAGGCTGCGGCTCGGTTCAAGGGTGAAGGGTGAGGAGAGACGAACATTGTTTGAGGTTAGTTCATGTGGGGGTTAGTTCTTCCCTGGGTGAAGGAAATTATTTCCCAAACAATCTCTTTCTTAATTTTAAACTCAATATTTCATCTATTATGAATAAACTTTGCATTTCATAAGCGCAAACAAAAATGAACACACGTTTACATTTGCACCTACTGCACTTCCAGTGTAATTCTAGTAAATTGCAGACTGTTTATTGTAGATAGACAAAACGCATCTCAGTTTGTTTCCTCTAGCCAGCGAGGACAATAGCATGCATTACTGTCTCATTTTAAAATGTTGTGCTTGAAATGCTAAATAGGACAGGGTGTATGAAACAGGATATTGTTGTTGGCTCCTCGTCTTGCTCTGCCATTGTGTTTTGTGATCGTGCAAACAAATCTCCCACCGCTGTTTACATTAAGAAGTGAACAGGCGTGTATTTATTCTACTGTAGAACTGAGGCCAGCGATCAGAGATGTAGATACACGTATGACTGTAATTCCCTCTGTGAGGTTTTCATCCAGCTCAACACGTGACAGCAAAAACTGACAGCTGAATTGATTTATATGTTCAAAAGTATTAAAACATAAATTATACAGTTAAGCCTTTTTCATGTTTCTAATTTGTTTTTTGTTTTTTTTCTGACCTTTAAAAGTTTTAAGAATCTTCCATTAGTTTTCCTTCTGATGACACTGGTTTAACATTATTAGTTTAACATCAAACTAACACGATTAGGTTTTGGAAATAAATAGATAGATAGATAAACAAACAAACAAATAAATAAACTGTTGGCCACTAAATAAACAAATAACAGTACAAATGAACGAATGAACAAACAAACAAACAAATAAATACATAAATAAATAAATAAATACACACTGTTGGCCACTAAATAAATAAATAACAGTACAAATGAATGAACAAACAAACAAACAAACAAACAAACAAATAAATAAATACACTGTTGGCCACTAAATAAATAAATAACAGTACAAATGAATGAATGAATGAATAAATAAATAAATAAATACACACACTGTTGGCCACTAAATAAATAAATAAATAACAGTACAACGAACGAACAAACAAACAAACAAAACAAACAAACAAACAAAACAAATAAATAAATAAATAAATAAATAAATAAATACACACACTGTTGGCCACTAAATAAATAAATAAATAACAAAGTACAACAAAACAAACAACAAACAAACAAACAAACAAACAAACAAATAAATAAATAAATAAATAAATAAATAAATAAATAAATAAATAAATAAATAAATAAATACACACAACTAAATAAATAAATAACAGTACAAATGAATGAATGAATGAATGAATGAATGAAATAAATAAATAAAATGAAAAAAATAAAAATTTAAATAAACAAATAACAGTACAAACAAACAAACAAACAAACAAACAAATAAATACACTGTTGGGCAAATAAATAAATAAATAACAGTACAAATAAATAAATAAATAAATAAATAAATAAATAAATAAATAAATAAATACACTGTTGGCCACTAAATAAATAAATAACAGTACAAATGAATGAATGAATGAATTAATGAATAAATAAACAAATAAATAAACAAATAAATAAATAAATACATACACTGTTGGCCACTAAATAAATAAATAACAGTACAAATGAATGAATGAATGAATTAATGAATGAATTAATAAATAAATAAATAAATAAATAAATAAATAAATAAATAAATAAATAAATAAATACACTGTTGGCCACTAAATAAATAAATAAATAAATAACAGTACAAATGAATGAATGAATGAATGTTTAAACAAACAAATAAATTAATAAATAATGTAGCATTTTGAACATAATGTCATATTTAATGCATTTTTTCCTTTTTTTTTTCTTTTTCTTTCTAACATTTGTAAATAAAGATTTAACTGTAAGTTACGTTCTGAGAAAATCAAGTCTCAAATGCATCAAACATCACACATAACTGTCAAAGCACCTGACAAGGCAAGTCACGCTTAATGCTTATGAGTTTGCTTGAAGCGCTTGATATAAAGCACGTCTCATGTTTATAACATGACGTAACAGCTCACATTGCAAGCTCCGCTGTTTTCCAGATGCATTTTGTGCATATGCTTATTCACTATTGTACAGTCACATGACAAACTGATATTTTCTGTGCACAAATGTCATTTAAAACAAACCATTTTACAACATTTAAAGCAAACAAGCTTTTACATATTTTTGGAACTTTGGATTGTTTTGGAATGGACCTTTTAAATTAAAAGCACATGGTCTGATTTTTGTTGTGGTGTCTTCTTACCTGCCACTCATCAGGAAACCTGTGACCAATGCGATGAGGATGATGGCCACAGTAACAGCGACGGCGATGATGGGCACCTGACCCTGATCACTGGAGGCCGCTACTGCTGGAACAAACACACAAGAGAAACACAACAGCACGGTTTGAGAGTCCGTTTTGTGCCATTTCATCACAATCACTACCTTGTTTCTTGCTAAACTCATGGATAATTACTGTAAATACGGTAACATTCATTAATACACATACCCAGAATTATGCGGCATGGTAAAATTCAAATGATGTGCAGTCATATTTGTGCACACTGATCATTGATCATAAACACTGGATCATTTGAATCAGCTTGGGGACTCATTTGATTGGATCATTTGAATCTGTAATTTGTTAACTGGAGACTCGCTCAGACTAGAGCATTTGAATCAGTGAGTTGATAACTAGAGATTTGTTTGACCAGATCATTTGAATCAGTTAATCGTTAACTAGAGACTTGCCCTGACCGGATCGTCTGAATCAGTGAGTTGTTTACTGGATACTCACTCTGATCGTATCATTTTAATCAGTTAATCGTTAACTGAACACTTGTTCTGACTAGATCATTTGAATAAATGAGATGTGAACTGGAGATTCACTCTTACAGGATCATTCAAATCAGTGAGTTGTTAACTGGAGTCTCGCTTTGACCGGATCATTTGAATCAGTGAACCGTAACCTAGAGACGTGCTCTGACTGAATCATTTGGATCATTGAGTTGTTTACTGGAGACTCGTTCTGGCCAGATCATTTGAATCAGTTAATCATTAACTGAAGACTTGCTCTTACTAGATAATTTGAATAAGTGAGATCTGAACTGGAGATTCACTCTGACGGGATCATTCAAATCAGTGAATTGTTTAAAGAAGACTCACTCTGACCAGCTCATTTGAATCAGTGAGTTGTTAACTGGAGACTTGGTTTGACCAGATCATTTGAATCAGTTAATCGTTAACTGAAGACTTGCTCTTACTGGATTATCTCAATCTGTGAGTTTTAGAGACTCGTTTGACCAGATCATTTGAATCAGTTAATCGTTAACTAGAAACTCGTTCTGACCACATCATTCAAATCAGCGAGTTGATGACTAGAGACTTGCTCTGACTGAATCGTTTGGAACATTGGGTTGTTTACTGGAGACTCATTCTGACCAGATCATTTTAATCAGTGAGATGTGAACTGGAGATTCACTCTGACTGGATCATTCAAATCAGTGGGTCGTTAACTGGAGACTTGCTTTGACCGGATCATTGGAATCAGTGAGTGTTAACTGGAGACTTAGCTTTGACGGATCATTTGAATCTCAGTGAGTCGTTAACTGGAGACTTGCTTTGACGGATCATTTGAATCGGTAAGAGTGCGTTAACTGGGGAGACTTGCTTTGACCGGATCATTTGAATCGGTGATCGTTAACTGGAGACTTTGACCGATGTTTGAATCGCGAGTCGCTAACTGGAGACTTGCTTTGACCGATCATTTGAATCAGTGAGTAGATTAACTGGAACTTTAGCTTTGACGGATCATTTGAATCAGTGAGTCGTTAACTGAGACTTGCTTTCGGATCATTTGAATCAGTGAAATCGTTAACTGGACTCTGCTTTGACGGATCATTTGAATCATTTGAACTGCTTAGTGAGAATCGGTGAGTCGTTAACTGGAGACTTGCTTTGGCGGATCATTTGAATCAGTGAGTGCGTTAACTGGAGACTTCGCTTTGACTGGATCATTTGGAATCAGTTAATCGTTAACTGAAGACTTGTTCTGACTGGATCATTTGAATCTGTGAGTTGTTAACTGGAGTCTCGCTTTGACCAGATCATTTGAATCAGTGAAGTGTAAACTGGAGACTCGGTCTGAGCGGATCATTAAAATCAGCGAGTTGCTGACTAGAGACTTGCTCTGACTGAATCATTTGGATCATTGAGTTGTTTACTGGAGACTCATTCTGACCAGATCATTTGAATCAGTGAGTTGTTTACTGGAGACTCGTTCTGACTGGATCATTTGAATCAGTTAATCATTAACTGAAGACTTGCTCTGACTGGATCATCTGAATCTGTGAGTTGCTAACTGGAGATTCATATGACTGAATCATTTGAATCAGTTAATTGTTAACTAGAGACTTGCTCTGCCTAGATCATCTGAATCTGAGTTGTTGACTCAAGAACAGCTGCTATCCAATCAGTCCAATTCACAAACCTTTCAGTGCGATTTGTGGGCTTATTCAACAGTCTCACTGAAAAGAATCAGTTCGTTCATAAATCGGACACCACCATGTCTTATTAATAAAGACATGAACAATTACAATTGTTTGTGTGTTGTGTTTGTGAGTACTTGTGATGACATTTTATGACCAATGCAGAAAACCAACCAACTCCAATAGGTTCACATAAATTTTCTTGCAAGGAAAAAATCATCATGTATTACATCATGTTTCACTTACAGTAAGGGCTTGTTTCAAACTCGAAGCGGCGACTGAACCCTCCGTAGCCTGCAGAGGTGCGTGCTCTGATTTGAAAGATGTACGCCGAGGAAGGTTTAAGGCCGTCCACCAAGACATCCGTCTCCTTTGACTTGATGATGGTGTAGCTCGTTTCCTGATCCTATAGAGCCACCAGAAGACAAGAGAAGACAAAAACGGTCAGAGAGGGAGAAAACGAGGGATAAAGGCCTCACATCCCATGAGAGAATGGCAAAGTGTGTGTGTTGTGGCCAGTAGTGAGGATCGGTTTCACGGTCTTCATTGGCTTTGTTTTAAAGCCCTGTGTTAAGTGCTCTGTCCATTAGCTTTCATACGAGCGGCTGCGGCTCGTCATAGCTCTTTCGTTTTCTAAGTGCATCGTATCAGTGTTTCACAGAAACGCTCCAAAACACTGAGGTCATGAGGAGCCAGGGCTCGTTTTCAGCCGTATTCTGTCTTTAAATGGCCCAACAAAGCAATCGGCAAATGCTGCAAGGTGAGGAGCAATCAGAGATGGCGATCGGAGACGGGATTTAGTTTCGGGCTTTGTGAGGGTTGTCGCCAGTGGGGTGGTCGAGTGAGACGCCCAACGACAACCCTGCTGCTGGTAACGTCACTTCATTAGAGGAATCATCTCATCGTCCCGTCAGATGTATACATTTCTTTTGAATAACATACTGGTCGCTCTTTGACTGTGGACTAGAGATTTCAAGCTTGAAAAAAGACACCAAAGGCCAGATTTACCAACATCTTGCACCATCACTAATCCTCTTTTGGTGTTAAAAATCTAGGGATAAAATTAGGGATAAAAATATGTGCACATGGTTATTTTTGCAGTTGACTTTTCTGCATATGAATTTGTAGGAGTTTCTCTTTCATGGAAACTGTGATAGTTTCTAATTTGCACTGCGAGAACCAGAAGAAAGAAACATTCAGACTGGCTTTGTGAATATCTAAATTCAATAATGATTTTTTCAAAAAATAGATACTTCTGTATGCAAAACTTGCAATAGAAAAGAACAACCAGTGTAATATTTGACCATGTTGGCAAAAAGCCATTTTTTTTTTTTTTCTGTAATCAAATGTAAGCAAATTTGTGACACTGACAACGACAACTCAAGTTCAAGGTCAGTTTTCTGGGCCATTTAGTTCTTTACAACATTTTAAAATTAGGCTGTAAAACATGATCATTATGTTTTCTTCATGTTGGGTCAATGACTTCTATTAAAATAAAATCAAATTAAAATAAAATAAAATAAAATAAAATGAAATGAAATGAAATGAAATAAAAAAAATAAAAAATAAAATAAAATAAAATAGAAAAAAAAAATAAAATAGAAATTAAAATGAAAAAAAAATAATAATAAAATAAAATACAAAAAAATAAAATAAAATAAGATAAAATAAAATAAAATAGAAAATAAATTAAATTAAATTTTAAAAATAAAATACGATAAAATAAAATAAAATAATAGGAAATAAAATAAAATAAAATAAAATAGAAAATAAAATAAAATAAAAAAATAGAAAATAAAATAAAATAAAATAAAATAGAAAATAAAATAAAATAAAATAAAATTAAATTAAATTAAATTAAATTAAATTAAATTTAAAATAAAATTAAATTAAATTAAATTAAAACTACAACACTTTACAATGAGGTTCATTTGGTTAACATTTGCTAACTTTATTAGTTAACATAAAGTAACAATGAAAAAAAAATGCTTCTAGAACATTTATTAATCTTAGTTTAATACTGATTCCATCATTTACTAATACATCATTAAAAGCAAAAGTTGTAGCATTTAATTGACTTAAGCTAATATGGGCTAACAACAGTTGCATTTTTAAATACAGAAATTGCTTTTGTGATTATTTATTTATTTATTTATTTATTTATTTTCAGGATTATCTGATAACAGCATGCATATAAAACAGCATACATATAAAAATAAAACTCTTCTGCAGCATTATAAGTTTTTACTTTTACTTTTATTCAGCAAACGCATAAAATGAATCAAAAGGGTTTATTTATTTATTTATTTATTTATTTATTTATTTATTTTATCATTTATGATTATTATGATTATTATTCATTATTATCATTATTATTATTATTATTATTATTATTATTATTATTATTATTATTGGAATGGCGGTGTATTTTGGTTTCCTAAAAAAAAAACATTCAGAAGCATAACAGACAACATTCAGCACAAGACATTAAGCATATTAGAATGAAGACTGGAGTAATCATGCTAAAAATGCAGCTTTACATCACAGCAATACATTACATTTTACAATATATTCACATAGAAAACAGTTACAACATTACTGTTTTTACTGTATTTTTTTATTAAATAAATGCCATCCTGGTGAACAGAACAGACATTTGACCTGTAGCGTATCTTTTTAAGTATTCAAGACTTTTCTTTCTTTGTTTCGTTTGATTTTGGGGTGAAATATAAACTGTGAATGTTTACAGCATGTCGTATTTACCTTCTCAAAATACTTGATCTCATACTCCAGGATGATGCCGTTGGGTCTGTCGGGTTCTTGCCAGGACACCGCGATGCTGTTCTTCGCCGTCTTGCCTTTCTTCACCACGGTTATAGGAGACGGAGCTGGGAACAAAACAGTTACATCTCACCTTACTTTTCACCTCAAATCAAGCAGAAAATGCATTTTCTTGCGTGATGCAGTGAAGCCCTGATGCAATGTACTGTAATTGTCACTTGGAAGTTTCCAAGTCTATATACTCGAGACTTATATTTGATAAGTCCAACCCCTCAGCAATGCTTAATTAAATGAAGATATCATATTGTGCTAATTACTCGAATGTGCTTCATACAGTTCAGAGGAAGAGCGATTCAGAAATATGAAATATTCTACACTTCAGTGGTGGAGACAATCGGAGAGAATGTCTTTCATCTTTACTAGTCGATCGCTTTGAGAAAACGCTTTGAACGTGGATTCAGGCAATGACATACTTTAATGTTTGTACAACCTAATTATCGCAGATGAAAAAGGCATGGTGTAATCTGTCCTGATTTACCTCCTTCCCATAAAGTCCCAGACATGACATCACTCTCAACAAGTCTGAAATTGTTTTATAGTTTTTCTATGAAATAGTATGACTGATATAACTTACAATAACTAATAAACGAATAAACATTTACAGTGTTATATTATAGTGGAGTTTAACCTCTACGTGGCAAGAGAAGTTTTGAAATAGTAAGTTTATATTGCTAATTAAAGCATTACACAGATTTCAATGGGCAAGTGACATTTTTGTACCGTAAATTTTAATGTATAACCTGAATTGACTATATTTCATATACAGGACCCTGAACCACAAAACCAGTCATAAGAGACAATTTTTTGAAATTTAAATTTATAGTATATTATTAACCGAAAGCTGAATCAATAAACTCTGGAATCGGAGGGTGCACGCATGCATAAATAAATAAATAATAAAATAAAATAAAATAATATATTGAGAAAATTGCCTTTAAAGTTGTCCAAATGAAGTTTTTAGCAACGCATATTACTAATCAAAAATCAAATATTTGTATATATATATATATATATATATATATATATATATATTATTTATATATATATAATAATATAAATGTAAAAACATAATAAAATATTATTGTGAAACATCATTGCTAGCTATTTTATTTTATTTCTCCACCATTTATATAATTGTAGGGTGTTTATGAAAGGAAGAAAAACAAACAAAACAAAAACAAAACCAACAAAATAAAAACATTCAACACAACTTTATACATCTAAAATCATCTGAAAGCTGAAAAATTAAGCTTTCTGTTGTTAGGATAGGACAATATTTGGCCTACATAAAAAAAATAAAAATAAATAAATAAATAAAATAAAATAAATAAATAAATACATACATACATACATACATACATACATAAAAATAAATAAATAAATAAATAAATAAATAAATAAATAAATAAATAAATAAATTACTGAGAAAATTGCCTTTAAAGTTGTCCAAATAAAGTTTTTAGCAATGCATATTACAAATCAAAAAAGTTTTCATATTTTTACGGTAGAAAATGTATAAAACTATTATTTTTTATAGATATTTAATATACACATACATAAACATATACATATTTAAAAATAAATACATAAATAATAAAAAAAAAAAATACTGTGAAAAATCATTACTAGGTATTTTATTTTATTTTATTTTATTTTATTATTTATTTATTTTTTATTAATTTATATAATTGTAGGGTATTTATAGAAGGAAGAAAAACAAAACAACAACAACAACAACAACAACAAAACATTTCAGACAAAATCCTGAGATTTATACATCATCTGAAAGCTGAAATGTTAGGATAGTACAATATTTGGCCAACTATTTGAAAATCTGGAATTTGAGGGTGCAAAAAAATCGAAATATTAAGAAAACCACCTTTAAGGTTGTTCAAATGAAGTTATTCGCAATGCATATTACTAATCAACATTTAAGTTTTGATACATTTACGGTAGGATTCACAAAATATTTTCATGGATCGTGATCCTTCCTTAATAACCCAATTTTTTTTTTTTGCATAATTTTTGCGATAGTTCTGACCCATACAGTGTATTGTTGGCTATTGCTACTAATGTATCCATGCTACTTATGGTTTTGTGGTCTAGGGTCACATATATGATACATGCACTATATACCAAGTCTACCAAATCTGATGGCAAAAACAGCTTTAAGGAACATTTTAAGGTTTCAGTAACTCACTTGAAAACCAGATCAGTCCAAACTGTACATATGAATCATTAAGACTGGTTTTGTGCACTGGATCATTAAAAATATGCAAACTAAAAGAACCAATTTGATTCTTCTGTTTGTGAATCTTAGACACTTGCATTTTGCATAGCTAAAATGAGGTAACATGCATTTTAATGATTTAATGATTCATATAAACTGTGTGGCTAATGTGCAAATACTTTTTGGAACTTAGACTTTACCCTGTTACTAACTCCCGTTGCACTGTAGGGATTAGAAAATAATAAAAGCTCATAAAACTCACATCCTGTGAAGAATAAACACATAAAACTCATTGCAAACTAAAACTTTTACTCCTCAATGTTCCTCCCAGTCGGCTGTGTTTGGTGTCACGCACATAAAAAAGCCCCTATCTGTCTATACGTGGAGCGCTGAAATCAAACCCGGCTTTATATTCCTCAACAGAAGTGTCGGACTGTGTCCACGAGATAAATCGCGTTTAAGTTCTCCGGACGATCCCTCAGGCGCTGATCCAATAGCTCAATAGAAGCCCATGATAGGAAAGCAAAGAAAAGCCTTTCCCCCCATCCTCTCTTTCCCAAACAAAGAGTAACTGTATCCTTTTTGCTCAGACAAAACTGTAATCATTCCTATCTTAAAAGCCTGAAACGGTATACTTGGCAACCTGATCTTGAGGCCTGCAGGAGAAGAGAGGTATTGTGGAGGGTAGATGGGCCACTTAAACGGTCTGGCAGCCTGTTAAATGTTTGACTTTCAGTCAGGCGGGAGACGCGGCCCTTTGAGTTATTGATTCTCAATAATCCTTAAGGTCAGCACTGGGAATTTTGATCTATATTGGCGGTGGCAAGAAACAAAAACAGCAGCAGGGGATCCATCAGACAAAATAGTCTCGCTGTGTGACACGGAGTGAGAATATATATCCAAACACATGAATATAGGTATAGGCCCACGCTAAATATTTGCCCACAGAATGTCCCGCAGATTTACACTGAATCTGAATGGCTGTAATTCACACATCGCACACTATATATGTGTTTATTCTGAGTTTATATGATAATGTGGTCCTTAGATGTGGGTTGAGTTTTCCTTTTAATGTGTGTTTATGGGATCTTTCTGCTGAAGCACTCACAGATTAAAATTCTGTCAGCATTTACTCTCCCTCATGTCATTCAGAATAAAGATAGTTTTAATACATCTTCATGTTTTTTTGTTTTTTTTTAATAATATTTTTATTTTTTTGTCCATTAAAAGTCCAACACCATTTTGTTAAGCTTCAAAAAGTACATAAAGACATCCTAGAAACAACAAGTGGTTCAATACAGAGAGACATATTTGATTTATATGCTTAAAAATAAAATAAATAAATATAGGTTTAAAGACATGTAAATGATCAAAAGGGTTTTTGCGTAAACTCTAACTCTTTAATCCTGTATTTAATCATGTAGGAGTCAGGTTTTGTTCATACACTGTAACAACAAACAAACAAACAAAACAGATTCACAAAGTTTACAGAAAAAACAAAAACAAAACAAAACAAAACAAAACAAAACAAAACAAAACAAAACAAAACAAAACAAAAACAAGGTCGCCAGAACATTACAATCAATCAATTAATGTAGTTTGTATGTTATTTAAAGTAGTCAAACTACAGTCAAATAAATAAATAAATAAATAAATAAATAAATAAATAAATGCAGTTTGTAAACAAATTAGTCAAACTACAGTCAAAATAAACAAACAAACAAATAAATTAATAAATGTAGTTTGTAGACAAATTAGTCAAAATGAACAAATAGATGTATTCTGTAAATAAACTACAGTTGAAAAAAGCAAGCAAACAAACAAATAAATAAATAAATAAATAAATGTAGTTTGCAGATAAATTAAAGTAGTCAAACTACTGTCAAACAAACAATGTAGTTTGTAGACAAATTAAAGTAATAAATAAATAAATGTATGAATGAATGAATGCAGATAAATTAAAGTAGTCAAACTACTAGTCTAAATAAATAAATAAATAAATGTAGTTTGGAGATAAATTAAACAACTACAATGAATGTAGTTTGTAGATCATTTAGTCAAACTACATAAATAATGTAGTTTGTAGACAAATTAAAGTAATCAAATGAATGTATGAATGAATGAATGAACAGTATGAATGAATGAATGAATCAATTAATGAAGTTTGTAGATAATTTAAAGTAGTCAAAATAAATAAATAAATAAAATGTAGTTTGGAGATAAATTAAACTAGTAAAACTACAGAACGAACGAATGAATGAATGAATTAATGAATGAATGAATGAATGAATGAATGAAGTTTGTAGATAATTTAAAGTAGTCTAAATAAATAAATAAATAAATGTAGTTTGGAGATAAATTAAACTAGTAAAACTACAGAATGAATGAATGAATGAATGAATGAATGAATGTAGTTTGTAGATCATTTAGTCAAACTACAGTTGAAACAAACAAAAAAATAATGTAGTTTGTAGACAAATTAAAGTAATCAAATGAATGTATGAATGAATGAATGAATAGTATGAATGAATGAATGAATCAATCAATGAATGAAGTTTGTAGATAATTTAAAGTAGTCAAAATAAATAAATAAATAAATAAATAAATAAATAAATGTAGTTTGGAGATAAATTAAACTAGTAAAACTACAGAATGAATGAATGAATGAATGAATGAATGAATGAACAAATGAATGCCAGTTGTATATGATTAAAAGCAGTCAAACTACAGTCAATCAGTCAGTCAGTCAATTAATTAATGCTTTAGAAGAATTTTACATTGCTAGTTAACTAATGTAAGTTAACTAAGGTTAACTAAGAATGTTTACTGTAAAGTGCTAAATCTTTCTTAAAACTACAATAAATCCACCTTAAAAACACAGGTGGACACATGATTAATAAAAAGTTCATCACTAGTAGCTTTTCCACAAGTAGACTTAGACACAACCACAAAACACCATCATGGTTACACAACCTCTTTTTCACTTCCAAAAAAAATTAACTTAACTACATTTAACTTTAAAATGACATGAAATGTCTATTAGATCTATTATAGTTTTCAACATGTAAATTATTTTGGTCGATCTTACTTTCAGCTACACATAGTTGTAAACCCCATTTCACCTTACATGAAAATCCAATTCCAAAGATCTTCCCCTAAAATCAACCTAAAATCAGCTGTGTGCAGATTTAGCACAGACCTATATGACAGCACAAAAGCAGCAAAACCTTCCTCTGTGTGAAATTTCACAGTCCTGTTTTTAGTTCAGCGAGAACTTTGTGGAGTACATTGTGGACCATCTAAGTGTGATAAATCCAGATACTGTTTATTTTACAGCTTGAACTGGATCTTTTCCATTTCCAAAAGAGCACAGTAAATCAGAACACTTGAGTTACAAAACACAGTTTCAAAGGTAATAAAGTCTTTGACAGTCTTGTCACCAATGACAGCTCAAAGTGCAAAGGTCCCGCCAAAGCGCCACCTCTCAGTTCATTAACAGATGGAACGGCAGCATTCTCCGGGAAACGTGTTAAAGGAAGTGTGATGATCGCACTCTGATTAATGCCTCCAAATGGGAAGTGTTGCCTTCATCTAGTGTGAGATTCTTCTAACTCAGAAAGGCTTTAAAACTGTGCCAGCCGACGAAACAGCACGAAATGACACTACATCCACACCGAACTCATGTAGCGAACTATTTTAGTCTTTTTTTCACACAACCCGAGCCGATTTAGCTTAGTTAATCGCAGCTGTCAACAAGAATCCAGCTTAGCATGAGCAGCACCAAAAAAAGAGCCCACTTTCTCTTTCTGGCTGTATAACACTGACTCCAGGCAGTATTGGTTTTTGTGTAGGCGGAATCTTCCAAGCAAATATTTGCATGTAATTTAATTGAAGTTAGCATGCCGGGCCGTGGTTTTCATCTGGGTAAGAAAGGTCATCTCCTCCGCTCCGGCCCCGAATGACTGCCAACACCAGGATCTCAACAGGCCGTGTGTTTGTAAACAAGTGTTGTTTGGGGAGCCCTGCCGAGAAGCAAGATGAAAAACCCCTGGCAGAGTCGAGCGGCCCATCGGCCAAATCTAGGCCTGAGATATAACTACTGCCAACAGACGCCTGTGCCAGCCAGAGGCCCGGTCTGAGAACTATGAGCTACCAAACACAATCTTAACTATTTGCCAAACGTGTCTGCCCTTATGTATAGCATCTGGCTGGAAACAAGAGCGCAGATTTTAGGACAGTACAACACATATTTTCTTAAAGGAGAAGTCCACTTCCAGAACAACAATTCATAAATAATTTACTCACCCCCTTGCCATCCAAGATGTTCATGTCTTTCTGTCTTCAGTCGTGAAGAAATTATGTTTTTTGAGAAAAACATTACAGGATTTTTCTCCATATAATGGACTTCATTGGTGCCCCGATTTTGAACGTTTAAAATGTAGTTGAAATGCAGCTTCAAAGGCTCTAAACGATCCCAGCCGAGGAAGAAAGTTCTTATCTAGCGAAACGATCTGTCATTTTTTTTCGTAAAATAAAAATTTGTATACCTTTAAGCACAAAAGCTCATCTAGCACAGGCTCTGGGATGCACGTTCACGTACTATTGAATCACGTCGAAATGTCACGAGGAATGTAAGCAGAACCACAAGAAAGTGCAAGTAAGTCAAACGCTGTTTACAAACAAAGAGGTACAACGATGTTGGACGATTCTGAAGTTGTAGGAGAAAATAAGATGGAATTTTTTGACATACTCTACCTTTTTGAACCGGAGTACACAGACAATGAACTTGTGGTGATTCAAAGATGTATTTCGTAGTAGTGATGGGAAGTTCGGATCATTTTACCGACTCAGACCTTTGAGTCTCGTTCAGCAAAATGAACGAATCTTTTTTCGAGTCATTTCATTCATTTTAGCAAAATCAGCATCACGTGACAGCCCCATAAGATGAATGAACAACTCGAAACAGGTGAACTAATTCCAGTACAGAACCTAATTGGATGTTGCGCATGCGCGACTGAACGAATCACTCGCCGAGACTCGTTCTTTGCGAGTCACATTAAAGATTCATTCAAAATGAACAAATCGTCCAAAAAACGACCCGTGGACGAGCATCCCAGAGCCTGTGCTACACAAGTTGAAATGACTTGTACTTTTAAGTTGATTTAACTTAAAAATTTTAAGGCAGCTGCTAAACTTAAGTTTTTAAGTTGAAACTGGTGAAAACTTTTTTGGTAACACTTTATTTTGATAGTCCACTTTAGACATTCTACTAACAGTAAGTAACTTTGCAACTGCGTGTCAGCTAGTCATTAGAGTATTAGTAGACTGTCTGCTTAATATCTTCTAACACTCTTCTAAACTTTGCAAGTACATGTCAACTTATTCTACTAACCCTAAACCTAACCTAACAGTCTGCTCTGAGAGTTAGTAGACATGTAGTTGCAAATGAATGAGAATTATTTGACATGTAGTTGCAAAATTACTTATAGTTAGTAGAATGTCTAAAGTGGACTATCAAAATAAAGTGTAACCACGTTTTCCAGTGCATCTTCAGGTCCCTAAAACTCTGTTGTGTAAATGAACATCCAGAATGCATTAAAACTGCATTTTTAGTTGAAAATAATGCTGCGTAAACAACCACTAACAATGTACGTGAGATGCTACATGTTAAGCAAACATGTAAAGCTACATGCATAACAAAATGTGATGCTTCTGGTTGGTAACAATAAGGCTACAGTTTTAAAAATGACTGTCACACAGTTGAAAATTAGTCAGGTTGCTACTTTTAGTTAGTTACTCCCTAATATCGATCAGGTCACCATCTGCAGAGACTCCGACAATCCAGTGACGGAAGTGCAGAGTTTAGTAAATCACAAGTGCTCACAGCCGCTTGCCAGAAGTGCTTTGCTGAGAGGCTTTGAGAATACTTAGTGTCACAACTCTTTTCAGACCGATACGTCACATACTCAGCTGTCAATGAGAAAAAAGTCAAGGCTCACGAAATAATTCTGCAAAAAGAGCTCCGCAAATGCCTCCACTCGTGCGTCTGTCGACATCTATCAGGGAAAGCACTCGAGAGGCGCGCCAATGCTACGCGCTAATCACTCGCACCTGCAAACTATTCAGTTTGTTTTGAGATCCCGCTCAAAGATGCTAGAAATTAGCGAGCATTTGATCAACCTGTACAATCTGCTCCCGGCTCTAAAAATCCCAGCACTTGTGAAGTAAAAACAGAATTTATGTCATCTACGTCTTTGTAAAGATTCGCATTAGCGAGCTAGCGTTCCGCACACAAGCTTTGTCGACTACGTGTGGCAGCTCGCCTTGTGCTGCAAAAATTATCATTTTGCTTGTCATAATTAATAGTGTTTTAAAGAGCATAATTCCTCTGTTGATTTGAGAGCAACTTAATGAGCTGAGCAGATGTTGAAGTCGTCTCTTCAGGGGGAAAATACTGTAGCCTTGCAGGCCCAGTGAAATAAATTAGCACCCTAAGACTGTTTCTGTACGCCTCGTAACCGCATCTGCTGCGCTTTTGTGACAGAGACGCATCGGCACGGAAATAGGCACAAATATTATGTTAAATATTTCTCCCTAAATTAGAATGTGGCGGACGTGCGTAAAGGTTGCAAAAAAGGCCTGAGAGTTTAGGATAATGGATCACGCAAAGTGAAAATAAATGTTTGTAGCCTGACGGCACCTGCAGCACCTGCGCCTGTTATTGCGTTGCTGCGCTGTGTGTCTGTGAGCCGGAGCGACGCTTTCTTATTCTAATATTGATTTATAGGTCACCAGCGGGTTGAAGTTTTCATGGTGTTTAGCATTGCTTTGATTGTCACAATGCTCAATAATGAAAATAAGAGCTGACTGACCGATGCTACAAAGCCAGTAGCATTTCATTTCTGTTATCCAGAGAGAATAAAAATATACATGCTTGTGTTGCAATTAAAGAAGGTATTTTTTGAAGATTTATTACAGCAGACTTATTATAACTTGTTTATTAAACACAATGGCAAAAAAAATATGCAGGACCAGGAATATTACCACATTATTATTATTATTATTATTATTATTATTATTATAAAATTTATAAAATGCATTGCTAATACTTAGCTTTGTCTTTGTAATTTAAGGAATATTAAGTTATAAAAACTATATATATATATATATATATATATATATAAAATATACATGTTTGTGCTGTAATTTAAGAAGATTTTTTTCTGTAAAAAGGGTACAGCAGACTTATTATAACTTGATTATTAAACACAATGCCAAAATATGAACAGGACTGATTCATATTGATTATTTTACCAATGTTGTTACAATGCTATTACTATATTATTATACTACCAGTCTGTGTAATTATATCAAACATCATATAGTGTGATACAAATAAACTAATTGCACAAAAAAATAAAACCTTCAAAATCCATCAAAATGCATTGCTAATACTTAGTGATGCTTGTGTTTTCTCCCCCAAAAATAATGTAATTTCCTGCAAACCTTTTGTCTCTGTAACTTATAGAATATTACGTTAGAGAAACTATAAACATATACATGTTTGTGTTGTACTTAAGAATGTATTTCTGTAAAAAGGGTATAGCAGACTTATTATATCTTGATTATTAAACACAATGACAAAAAATGCAAAGGACAGAGTCATATTTTACCAATATTTGACCTATTTTACCATTGTTATCACCATATTATTATAATACCAATCTGTGTAATTGTATCAAACATTACAAATACTGATATAAATGAACTAATAAATACATAAATATATGAAATGCATTGCTAATACTTAGTGATGTTTGCGTTTTCCCTCCAAAAATGGTGTCACTTCCTGTTAAAATTTTGTCTTTGTCACTTAAAGAATATTAAGTTATAAAAACTATAAAATATACATGTTTGTGTTGCAATTTAAAAAGGTATTTCTGTGAAAAGGGTATAGCAGACTTATAACTTGATTATTAAACACAGTGACAAAAAATGTGCAGGACTGAGTCATATTGATTATTTTACCAATGTTATTACCGTATGTGACCCTGGACCACAAAACCAGTTTTAAGTCGCTGGGCTTTATTTGTAGCAATAGCCAAAAATACATTGTATGGGTCAAAATTATTGATTTTTCTTTTATGCCAAAAATCATTAGGAAACTTAGTTAAGATCATGTTCCATGAAGATATTTTGTAAAATTCCACTGTAAATATATCAAAACCTTTTTATTTATTTATTTATTTATTATTAGTAATATGCATTTTTAAGAACTTCAACTTGCATTTTCCCTCCAAAAATGATGTCACTTCCTGCAAACCTTTTGAAAAAGGTGTAAAAAAGGTGAAGCAGACTTATAATAACTTGATTATAAAATGCAGTGGCAAAAAATGTGCAGGACTGATTCATATTGATTATTTTACCAATTCTTTTACAATGTTATTACCATTTTATTATAGTATCAATCTGTGTAATTATACCAAACTTTACATAGACTGATATAAATCAATTAATAGCATCAAAAAAACAAAAAAAAACAAGTAAACAAACAATCATATAAATAAAAAAATCTCAAAATCCATCAAATGCATTGCTAATATTTAGTAATGTTTGTGTTTTCTGCAAAACTACCCCCCCCCCAAAAAAAAGTTTTGCTTGAAACAAGCAGAAATACTTAGATAAAATAGCAAAATAATAATAATAATAATAATAAAAACCCTTCAAAATCCATAAAATGCATTGCTAATACTTAGTAATACTAAACACAATAGAAAGAAAAAAGAAAAAAAAAAAAAAAACAACAAAACAAAACAAAAAAAAACATATGCACAACTGACTCATATTGATTATTTTACCAATGTTATCACCATATTATTATAATACCAATCTGTGTAATTATATCAAACATTACAAAGACTGATATAAATCAACTAATAGTGGCAATAAATTAATAAATACAAATAACTAAAATAATAACAAAATAAAATGAAACACTCAAAATCCATCGAATGCAGTGCTAATACTTAGTGAGGTTTGCATTTTCCCTTGCTTTACACAAACAGAATATTACTTAATAAACTTTTTTTAATAACCCTATTGATATGTATTAATCAGTGATATTTTAGTATGATTTATATACCACTGCATTTATTAATAATTGAATACGTATTTAATATTTAATTCCTTTATTTATTAATATGAATTAATATTTTGAATACAATTAGTTTTATTTTTATGTTACATTTTACATTGCATTTATTATTTTAATAATTTTATGTGCTTTTGATATTTATTTATTTATTTATTTATTGTAGCATACATAGTAGTATTTTTTTTTTTTTTCAGTTAGTTGCCGATGCCACATTTCTAATTTTCATTTGCATTTGTCATTTAAATTTGTATTTAATTTCCTCTCTATATGATTACCGAAAACCATTTCTGGTAACACTTTAGATTAGGGAACACATTTTTACTATTAGAGTCACATAGTCACTATTTTAGTATGTGCATTATAAGTACTCATAAACAGCTAGTAATGTGCATGCTAATAAGCAACTAGTTATTAGTGAATATATGTTTACTAATTTAAAGTGTTGCCATTTTTTTTTTTTAAGTTTTAACTAAAAATAACAAAACAATTTCATTATGATACCATGATAAAGAAAGCAAATACGATTTCCATCTTCAATCAAAGTTGTCGGTTTAATATTTTAGCCAGTATAAAGTAATGTACTGCATTGTAGGAACATCCCACAATGTGTCTGCTTTGAATGCCGGCCTACAAAAGATCCTCAAATGGAGTTGTGCTTCAAACGAGGGAAGACAAAAGCAAGATAATGGAAAAGTGATTTTCAGTCAGTCGACGGCGAGGAAGCCTGTATTCCCCCTCGATATTTCAATAAGCATTCACGTTCAGACAGTCGAGCACCTTTGTGAGCACATCTGGTCTCAGAACTCCAGCCAAACCTCTCGCTTAGCCTCCAGCCATCCAGTTCACATAAAACATGACCGCTACTCCACACATCGACCAAACGGATTATCCCGACCGCGGCGGCAGAGCGCTCAGTATTCACTGCGACCTGCACTCGCCTCACGCAAAACCCTTCATTTCAAAGAGGACTTATCAACACTAACACCTCCGTGATACACACAACACACTCAGCACACACACACACAGGAGTCCCTCCCCACCGACTCCAGCCAATCCCCAGCAATTACAGACCCTCTTTCAGATAAAGCAGATTACGCTTCAGTGTCCATTAGGGTCATCATTAGCTTAATGAAAAGTCAATAGCAGTCAGAAAAGGTGCCAGTGCATTGAAAAGGGTTTAGGGCCTGTTACCCATGTTAGCCCCCTCTTATTTATGGGACAAAAACGTCACATGACGACCATGAAAATGACAAATTCCATGAATTTACTCGTCAGAGAGTAAAAAAAAATAAAAATAAAATAAAGCCAGCATAAAATAAAATTTTACTTCATAAGAATTTTCCCTGTTTAATTTCGATATTATTATGCACATTATTCTAAATTAAAATGTTTGTTTTCATGAGCTTTCCTAAAATCTAATTACTTCCACCATCTCCAAAATGATTTTCCTTTTCTAATAACATGAACAATGCCATGTGAGTGGGGAAAATAGTGGGGAAAATAGCATTAACCAATATTATCATCCTGTAGAAAAGATACATCACTTTTAATATTGTTTAATATCTCAACTATTTCTGCAAAAAAAAAAAAAAACAGCGGCATCTGTGGTTCCATGAAGAAAGTTCTTTATAGTGTAACAAGGTTCTTTAGATTATTCATCATCATATATGTTTATCATACCAAGGGAAAACATTTATTTTATTTTATTTTATTTTATTTTATTTTATTTTATTTTATTTTATTTTATTTTATTTTATTTTATTTTATTTTATTTTTTTTTTTTTTTGGGAAAACCCAAAATGTTTCATTATAAACCCATTTCTCATCACATTATCCCAACCCCTTGTGAAAAAAAGTACACTAAATTTGTCCACTAAAAACAAGCATACTAAATACATACATATATCACAGGAAAAAAAAAAATATATATAATTTTTATTGCATCCAGTTGAACTAGGACTGATTAGACATTATTAGACTTCTATTGTATTTGAAATATGGTTAATATCTACTGTTGAATGTACTGGCAAACATATATGATAAACAAAAGTATATTTATATATGAATAAATAATATGATTATATAATGTCACTTCTATTGAAACCTGTATGTCTTCATTTAAACATATTTGCAATTACACATTTGTAATGACGAAGCTTTTTTTTTTTCCATTCAAAATACATTAATTGTAAATGTAATACTGAATAACCAACTGAAGCCAAAATAATAATAATAATAATAATAATAATAATAATAATAATAATAATAATAATAATTATTATTATTATTATTATTATTATTATTATAATCAAGTACTTTACACCAAGTGCTTTAGTATACTAGTCAACCAAAACAAAACAAAACAAAAAAAACAATCTGAAAAATTATCAAAACTACAGATTAAAATGCTTAAGTGGCTTTTTTTATTTCAAATGATCCATACTTTGAGCTCTATACTTCTATTTATCCTAAGGAATTTTACAACAAACATCTGAAATATTAAACAAAACATAGCTAAAATTGCATTAAGCCTCATTATGGACTATGAAAGAGTGACACCTTTCCTGACCCAATCAAATTCCAAAGAGCAAACAAAGCCCCGCCCTACATTATTTCCACGCAATTATTCTGTTTCACCCTTAAATGCATTCCATCACATAAATTGCAAATCTTATTTTAAGCTTTTGCAGACAATATGAACTTTGTCATGTTAAGTTGTAGCATGTAATGAGAACAATTCCAGAGGGACGAATCTACTCACCGGCCTGGTTGGTGGTGACATTGAGCGAGACGTACTGTCGCAGAGGGGCGGTGAGCTCCGACACCCCGTTCACAGCCTCCACCTCAAAGGTGTAGTTGGTGTGAGCCAGGAGATCCATGACCATGATGGAGGTGTTTCTCAGACCCGTCCGCTGAGGCAGATATCGCACGTGACTTCCACACGGCTCGTACTGGCCCGACTCTGTGCTGATCTTACTGCACACGATGTTGTATCGAACATCTTTTCGACCGCCCGTCTCCTCCGGTGCGCTCCACTCCAAGAAGACGCTGGTCTCGTTCACATTAGAAATAGCGTTACGTGGGGCCGAAGGTGGCTCTGTAAGATAATGTAGTATCACGACAAATTGAAAATATTACACCAAAAATATGTCATAATAGTACACTTAAAGGGACAGTACAGACAAAAAACTTGGTGATTTATAAAATGCAAGTCAGCGGCTATCAGCACCTAAGAGTCCAAAAAATATTAAGGAACACAAAATTAATACCAGTGGCTCCTGACGATATATTGAGGTCTTATGAAGTGAAACAATTGGTCTGTGCGAGAAATTGAACATTATTTACAACATTATTACTAGGGATGCACAATATTATCAGACCGATATCGGAATCGGCCGATAATAGCTTTAAATGTAAATATCGGCATTGGCCCGATATGAAAAATTATGCTGATATGTCTTGCCAATAAGAGGAATAACTCACAGACTGTGTTACTGATAAAGTAAAGCAGTAATTGGTGTCATAAAATCACGAGTATGTTTTGATATAAAGGCCAAAGCTCACAATAAAAAAAAAACAAACAAAAAAAAAACATAACACTTGTAAATTAAATTTTATATATACTGATTTATTTATTAATGTGTAAAGTTGTATTTATTTATTTTTAATGATGAGCTCTAAAAGATTTTCAGAATTTGTACAACTCTTTTGCTTGAAACCATTAACAAATGTTAAATATTTAAATAAAATAAATCTTAAAATAAAATGTTATGCTTATCAGTGCAATAAATACATTAAAATATATATATATATATATATATATATATAATTTAAATAAAATAATGTTTAAATAAACTAAATTTTATTTATTTAAATAAAAAAAAAAAAATAATAATAATAAAATAAAATAAATTGATATAGAGTTTGTTTATAGTTATTTTCAAAGCTTTAATGCACTGTCATTATAAAATAACTTACTCATTATTGTTTATTTAATTCTAAAAAATAAGTTCTTGTTAAAAACTATCCCGAATTAAAAGTAATTTTCACACAGGAAAGACTTCGGCAATGGTTATCGGCCAAATTGAGTTGAAAAATATCGGCATATCGGATCGGCAAAAATCCAATACTGTGCATCCCTAATTATTACCTGTAATCCAGAGCCACAGGCAAATTGGGAAATCTGATTCTTTTCTGCAAACTGATTTTTTCGAACAGTCACTTTCAAAGAACTGGTTCAAATAACTGATTCACCAGTTTGTTTAAGTAATCACGTGATGATTTAATGTTGTTTTATTAAAGCACCCAATAATGATATGAAACGTGGACGCGGCTCATCAGTTCTTCAGTCAGAACAGTTTCCTCAATTCGGTAACTGTTGGAGGAACTGCTGAATGATTCATTCATCATAGAATCATATACGGCAGTATTTTGACTCGTTTCAAGTCTGAGTGACTGTCAGTTGTCTGAAAGTGCTGTGCTGCTTGATCCGTGAACTGTTTTAGATGATTCACTCCAATTTTGTGAACTGATTCATCCAGATCACTAATAAGAACCGGTTCAAAATAATGATTCGTTTGTGAATCGGACATCACTCTAGACCGTTTTCCTGAGGCTCTGGATTACAGGTAATAATGTTGTAAATAATGTTCAGTTTCTTGCACAAACTGATCAATTTGATTCAAAAGACCTTAATATATCAAACAGTAGCCACTGACTAGCACGATTTTAGCTAAAAATATTTATTGTTCTACTGAAGAAAAAAAAAGTCAACTACATCTTGGATGGCCTGTAGGTGAGTAAACTAACAGCAAATTTTTAATCGTGGCTGAAGTAACAGAAGTAGCTCTTACTTGTGCAGGCCATGTTGGCAGGGTCCGTTTCGGTCCGGTAGTATCCCTGCTCGCACTGACAGGAGGTGGAGGCCTCCACTTTGGTGTAACTTCTCGGAGGACATTTACTGCAGCTTTTGGTCTGAAGAGCTGATCGGTAAAAGCCCGGCTTGCACACTGTGGAGATATCAAGCACAATAGGGAGGTGATTACATTACTAATGCCATCGATCAGTGCCTTTGTACTGCTTGTTCAGAGCTGATGAGAAAATTTAGTCATTAAAGTCAAACATTCAACAACTTCATTAAAAAGAGCAGGTGCTTATTTCAATAGAGAGCTGATGCTCTGAACACACAGGGTTTTAATGAATTGCCTACTTCCTGTTCTTGGCTATCGACCCAAAATGAGTCTTTTACTGGATTTATAAATGATGGGAAACATTCCCTTTGTATAATGTTTCTGAAATGCTAATAATTAGCATCTGATTATTTTAAATGTTAATTTTATTGATGTGCAAGGCAAACGGGTAAAAAGAAAATATGTGTGTACGGTACTGTTCAAAAGTTTGGGGTTGGTAAGATTTTTTTTTTTAATTTAAGTTTATTTTATTGAATTTTATTGAATTTAATTATTTCATAAATTAAACTAATCTTTTTAATATTATCAATGCCCTTACTGTAAATGTTGATCAATTTAATGCATTTTTCCTGAATAAAGTATAAATTTAATTAAAACTAACCCAAACTTTCAAACAGTAGTATATATTAATAAATAGAGACAGTTAGCAAAATGTTCATGCTGCTCTTTTCCATGCGATGAATGTGAATTGGGACATATGGCTCATGAAACTGTATTATAACAAGTTTGGTGTCAGTTACTTAAGTTTAATTGTATTGCTTATTTATTTTTTAGTCTGTTCCTCAATCAAAGTTACTACAATAGTGTACAAGTGAGTGAGACTGTAGTTTTGTCATTTTAAGAACTGAACATTTCACTAAAGTTCTCCATATGGGTTCCGAATGACATGAGGGCAAGTAAACAATACCATAAGCTGTATTCTTAGGTGGACTATTCCTTTACAAACCATTGTAAAAATCATCACACGTTCACTCATGAAACACCACACTCATCCAACCTCCTACACAGCAACATTCTCAGAAAGCATGAAAACCACAGTTTACAATGTTACACCCACAAGTGGGACAAATGGATTCAGTATATTTGGTTTTTGCAACTACTTAAATGCTTCTCCATTCAGGACAGGTGCTTATGCACAGCAGACACCCTGTAAGCGCAAAATACATTTAGATAATGTATTGCCATGGAGAGAGAGAGATAGATTATCAATGGCCTCGGCAGTCCAAAGTGCACACAAAGACATTAATTAAAGCCTCCCTGGTGTGCATTAAGAGGCAGACAGCAGAGGTGCGCTGTGAATTCAACCCAACTCTGAGCCACGGTGAGAACAAGCCAGGCTGAAAGAAGCAGCTAATGCAGAATAATATGATATATAATATCATTCAGCATTTAACTATTATTAATGGGCCACATTCAGCACTTCTGTAGTGTTTTATGCTTTTCCCTGAAGTCCACTTCAATGCACCAAAACAGTTGTAGTTTTGCTACATTGCCTTAAAAGTCAACATGAAATCAAAAGTAAGCCTATTTACTTTTTAATACGCATTCCATCTTAATGTAAAATGATGTATCACTTTTTCCCACTGTTTATCTTCATAGTTTTTCAATGAAAAATATATTAAACTTCCCCTGCCTCTTTCCGTTTTGGTTGACGTCACCACCAGGCTATACTCTGGAACATAACACTTAGACTACATCCACATCCACATCCACATTTATCTGGCTATATTTCAAAAAGACAAACTGACAGATCTGAAGAAGAAGAAGAAAAAAAATCACTTTGCTGCACATGCATAAAACGTTATAAATGCTGACTGAGATGATACTGAGAGACCACACATAATTCTCAGACAGAGTTCAAACATACACCAGACATTGTTCTCATGCTATTCTTCTGGTTTTATAAGCAAAATATCCTGCCACACACTGGTGTGTCCAAATCACACTTAAAATCAACAAAATCCCTCTCTAATATTACTTATGCACAATTCCTATAGGATAAAATATTTCAGAACTTGGCGTAACTGGAAAAAATACAGTGGGTACGGAAAGTATTCAGACCCCTTAAATTTTTCACTCTTTGTTATATTGCAGCCATTTGCTAAAATCATTTAAGTTTATTTTTTTTCCTCATTAATGTACACACAGCACCCCATATTGACAGAAAAACACAGAATTGTTGACATTTTTGCAGATTTATTAAAAAAGAAAAACTGAAATATCACATGGTCCTAAGTATTCAGACCCTTTGCTGTGACACTCATATATTTAACTCAGGTGCTGTCCATTTCTTCTGATCATCCTTGAGATGGTTCTACACCTTCATTTGAGTCCAGCTGTGTTTGATTATACTGATTGGACTTGATTAGGAAAAGCCACACACCTGTCTATATAAGACCTTACAGCTCACAGTGCATGTCAGAGCAAATGAGAATCATGAGGTCAAAGGAACTGCCTGAAGAGCTCAGAGACAGAATTGTGGCAAGGCACAGATCTGGCCAAGGTTACAAAAAAAATTCTGCTGCACTTAAGGTTCCTAAGAGCACAGTGGCCCCCATAATCCTTAAATTGAAGACGTTTGGGACGACCAGAACCCTTTTTAGAGCTGGCCGTCCGGCCAAACTGAGCTATCTGGGGAGAAGAGCCTTGGTGAGAGAGGTAAAGAAGAACCCAAAGATCACTGTGGCTGAGCTCCAGAGATGCAGTCGGGAGATGGGAGAAAGTTGTAGAAAGTCAACCATCACTGCAGCCCTCCACCAGTCGGGGCTTTATGGCAGAGTGGCCCGACGGAAGCCTCTCCTCACTGCAAGACACATAAAAGCCCGCAAGACACATAAAAGCCCGCGTTTGCTAAAAAACACCTGAAGGACTCCAGGATGGTGAGAAATAAGATTCTCTGGTCTGATGAGACCAAGATAGAACTTTTTGGCCTTAATTCTAAGCGGTATGTGTGGAGAAAACCAGGCACTTTCCACTGTCCACATCACCTGTCCAATACAGTCCCAACAGTGAAGCATGGTGGAGGCAGCATCATGCTGTGGGGGTGTTTTTCAGCTGCAGGGACAGGACGACTGGTTGCAATCGAGGGAAAGATGAATGCGGCCAAGTACAGGGATATCCTGGACGAAAACCTTCTCCAGAGTGCTCAGGATCTCAGACTGGGCCGAAGGTTTACCTTCCAACAAGACAATGACCCTAAGCACACAGCTAAAATAACAAAGGAGTGGCTTCTCAACAACTCCGTGACTGTTCTTGAATGGCCCAGCCAGAGCCCTGACTTAAACCCAATTGAGCATCTCTGGAGAGACCTAAAAATGGCTGTCCACCAACGTTTACCATCCAACCTGACAGAACTGGAGAGGCTCTGCAAGGAGGAATGGCAGAGGATCCCCAAATCCAGGTGTGAAAAACTTGTTGCATCCTTCCCAAAAAGACTCATGGCTGTATTAGATCAAAAGTGTGCTTCTACTAAATACTGAGCAAAGGGTCTGAATACTTAGGACCATGTGATATTTCAGTTTTTCTTTTTTAATAAATCTGCAAAAATGTCAACAATTCTGTGTTTTTCTGTCAATATGGGGTGCTGTGTGTACATTTAATGACGAAAAAAAAATGAACTTAAATGATTTTAGCAAATGGCTGCAATATAACAAAGAGTGAAAAATTTAAGGGGGTCTGAATACTTTCCGTACCCACTGTATATGTTCAAATTAAAAGTGTCCAAGTAGTTTTAGGATTTTATTCAATTATGAGATTTAAATGTCTAGAAATCATGTGTTTAAAATCATACAGGTTTCCCAAGACCTAAAAGAAGATATAATTTTATATAAAATATAAAACAAAATGAGAACAATCTTGTTTTTTTTTTATTTTTTTTTATTAATCAGTTTAGCTCATTGTTTAGGCTTATTTTAAATATGTCTTATATAAGGCCCTTTGTAAGTTTACTGAGGTCCTCTAGTGAGCCTCAGCCCCTGGTTGAGTAACACTGGTCTAAAACAAAACTGTCGTCTTTATGAGGTCTGTACAAAATAATAAATAAAGCCATAGAAGAACCATTTTTGGTTCCACAAAGAACCATTCAGTCAGACATTCTTCAACCATCTCTTTCTTTCTTTTTTATAATCTGAAGAACCTTCTTTTGTCACAAAGAACCTTTGGTGAAACAGAAAGGTTCTTCAGATGTCAAAGGCTCTTTACGGAACCATTTAACCCTCTGGGGTCTGAGGGTGTTTTGGGGCCCTGGAGAAGTTATGACATGCCTTGACATTTGTGCTTTTTTCTTCTACTGAAAAAACAGTAAAGTCTGGTTACACTGTAATCAGCACAATCTGGGCTACAATAATATGTAAGCAACATTAATGTACATGTTTGTGTTTTTAAGAAAACAGTGTTTATGCGTGGTTGGCGAAAAACTAAATGTTTTAGGTCACTGAAATAAGGCCACGAAACACATATAGAACATTAGTTCACAAGACTTTTGAGAACTGGATGTGGTTGGCTAGAGTTTTTTTCTACAAAATGATGTGAAAATCATCACGTTCACTCATTCAGGGAAAACAATATATTGATGTAAATTTTCTAAGACGTGTTTTGTGATCGAAAAGGAATATGCGAAGGAGTGGCAATGGCCCATGAATATTTAGCGATTCACACCTGAGAGACAAAGAGCCCTCCTCTAATGGCCCATCAATGACACTGTGACTGTCAGGTAAGAAACAATGAGAGATTCAAAGAATGGAGTTTTAGATTAGTTGTATTTTATTTACAACACAGTATCAACAAATTATACATAATCAAGGTCAAATACACATTATTGAGCACCCTGATCTAACCACAGGGATGTGAACAGACTTTGTGTAGTTTCTGAAAACTGTTTTCTGAATTCTGTTCAACAAATGAAAAGTAAATCATACCTGATATTTAAGTGCTTGCAAAACTCATCATCAGCAGTCAAAAAAAAGTTCTTCTATGGCATTGTGAAACACCTTTATTTTTAAGAGTGTGAATAGCAAGCACAGCAATTCCAGTGCAATTACAGATACATGGCAGGGGTGCCCAAACTCGGTCCTGGAGGGCTGATGTCCTGCAGTTTCGCTCCAACTTGCCTCAACACACCTGCCTTGAAGTTTCTAGCATGCCAAGTAAGAGCTATTAGCTGGTTCAGGTGTGTCTAATTGGGGTTGGAGCTAAACTCTGCAGGACTTTGGCACTCTCCAGGACCCTGATATATGGGAACTGTATGCATTGCATGACTAAACATGCGTCATTAGCCCCTTTCACACAGCAATACCAGTAAATTTTCATAAAATTACTGGAACGACTTTACCGTTAAATACAAAAATGCGCTGTTCACACAGGCAACGATGTTCTGGTGGTAAAGCACCATTCATACATCAGTTACAAAATATCTGTAAATTCACTGACACCATTAACCAGAAATGACCTCTAAATGGCTGCTCCTCCCGGTGTTGTTTTTGGAGGGGTATACATGGTCTGTGTTTTGTTGATGTTTTCATTTTTGCATCAAACGTTCACCTTCATGCAGCACTTTTTTCTCTGTTTATGCGACGCACATGCGTAGTCTGTGTAATCCGGGTCAATACAGTTAGGGTATGTCGAAAAACTCCTGTCCCCTTTTCTTCATCAACTTCAAAACCGCCCTACATCGCTGGTTTACCTTTTTTTTTTTTTGAAGTTGGGGAAGAAAACGAGATGGGAGTTTATCGACATATCCTAACTGTACTGAACCGGAAAAAACAGAGTTTACCCACTGCGCAATGTGACGTCGTAGTGACGTCTTTTCCATGTCATTTTTGGACGTCTAATTTCCGTCCATTGATGGGGTTGTTTTGTAAAAACATATGGGCTACCAAATAAATAAATAGTAATACAGATAATAAATCTTGTTTGTTTATAAATAATCTGTATTCATATATATAATCATGTTGATAGGCTCTATTTTGTAAAACACATTTACTGCAACTGCCATAGACGTCCAAATGACGTTCAAGTTGGGTAATGGATAGACGTCCAAATAGTGGACCTAGTTTGGACGTCGAATAGATGTCCATAATTGGTCATGGACCGACGGACCCAATATAGACATGATCTGCACGTCTATCCGACGTCCAATGTTTAGTGGGTAGGCAGACCTAGACAAGACGAGCGTTTGAGGTTAAAAAGTATATAAATTGTCAATTCGTTTAAAAAATGACCCACCGTTTTACTAGATAAGACCCTTCTTCCTCGGCTGGGATCGTTTAGAGCCGTTTGAAGCGTTTGAAGTCCACTACATGGAAAGAAATCCTGACATGTTTTCCTCAAGAAACATAAATTCTTATCAACTGAAGAAAGAAAGACATGAAGATCTTTTGGATGACCACTTACATTACTCAGCCGAACACACAAGCGATTCATGAGCATGTGAGTGTGTGGTTAAATCTAGCCTAGAGCGCCATCTGCTGTTAAAAAACTAAGCTCAGAATCGATTCCAGAGATCATCGCGATGCATTCGGAATCTAATCGATTTATCGTTGCACTCCTAACCAGTATATGGCCTGATTTAATCAATGAAACCTTTAAAGATAAATATAGCAATAACTGTAATAGTGTCTAACCCAGCAATAATGTTTGCTTACAAGTCTGAAGTCAAGTGGATTCTGATCGGCTGTCAGTGTTTTATTGTTCATCAGCTGCAAAAAGTATTCTCAAAGACAACCATTAAGTTTCTCTGTGTTGTCATTGTTATAGTTGTAATGTGGACTTCCCTATCCTTATTGAATTAGATATAATTCAATTTAGATATAATAGTTATAATTGTCTTTATTGCCTTTGGTGTGAACGGCCCCTTATAATGATATTCTGCAACTACTTAGACTGTACACTGTAAACAAATAATCATAACATTTACAGTAAAAAAAGGCAGCTATGGTAGCAGCATTTTAGGCTTTATGGTTTTAACTTAATTTACATCTAAATACTGTAATTTCATTACCTGATGTAATGTTAACCAACATATTGAAGTACTAAAATCTGTTTTGTACATTTGTAATATACTAATAACCACCAAAAGCAGGTGGTGATGAGAAAGTCACACTTTTTAACTAAAAAACGGTAGACTACCGTAAAAGTACATTCAATGTCCAATACAGTTTTTCACTGGATTTTACTGTAGGTTTTTTACCGTTAAATTCATTTTTTACAGTTTAATTCTAATCTTTTAAAGTGTCTGGCAAAAAGTCATTGTTTTAAAGTGATTTGAACATTAGGATGATATGATATTCTGTGGACAAATTATTCCTGTGCTCAATTCTCTCTTCATCTGTTGCCAAATCACCTGAACTAAAGTATAGTAAAACGCTCTCATGACTTTCTCTACTGCATGACATACATATCCATCTTTCTCAGAGTGGCAGTGCCGTAGCCTCCAGACGAGATTTGCTCAGCTGTAGCTGCCTGTCTGAGACTGTAAATAGATCATCGTTGCCCCATTGGCAGCGTTTAGACGAGACTGTCCTCGCATGAGCTAAATGGATTGCTTGTTTTAGGTTACTATGATGAAAAATTATGCTTCAGATATAGATATTCAAAGGGTAACACTTTATTTTGATAGTCCACTTTAGACATTCTACTAACAGTAAGTAACTTTGCAACTGCATGTCAACTAGTCATTAGAGCATTAGTAGACTGTCTGCTTAATATCTTCTAACACTCTTCTAAACTTTGCAAGTATATGTCAACTTATTCTACTAACCCTAAACCTAACCTAACAGTCTGCTCTGAGAGTTAGTAGACATGTAGTTGCAAATTCATGAGAATTAGTTGACATGTAGTTGCAAAGTTACTTACAGTTAGTAGAATGTCTAAAGTGGACTATCAATAAAGTGTAACCATTCAAAGATATGCATACAGGTTTGGAATGAAATGCCCTGCTGTTGTTGTGGAGCAGTGCTAACTGGAATTAACTCTAAATTACACACAACTCTAAGTGACCTTGCAATTAGCATTACCCTGCATCCTGCTGGAAAACACAAATGCATTCTAAAGCTCACAGTCTTATTATCTAAATAGCCATGAAAGGACAAACACAGAGCGGTCACAGTTTTCCAACAGAGTGCATTTTAGTGACATTATGCATCATTCATATGTGCCATTTGTATGAAACAATACATTTTGAAAAGCGCTGTGCAAATAAATTTGTACTGAACTGAACTGAATATACGAGTCACACTGGGTCACTGCAGTATTAAGTGGGAAAAATATATGCTTGAAATATTACATTCAAAATAATGCAAAACACCAGAAAATAAATTGAAACATTGCCATTATAAAAACTATAAACATGTATTGTAGTTCCCCTTCAAAAGAAATCTTTTAATATAGCATCATTCAGAACAGGTATGAAAATATAAGTATAACATAATAATTATGAACGGGGCTAAAGGTGCCTTTGATATTGTTTTCCTCTAAATCACTAGATGGCAGAAAAACGTGGCGTAGCACTTTCCAAAACATCTGCTTTTCAACATACACATGCAAATTTGTCTGATCCTTGAAGCGATCGCGGCAGCAGCGCAAAGCTGATTCTGTGCTTACTTGATCTAATATTTAATGTTTTAAAAAATGTTGTAGATTTAAGTAGCAAATGAGAATCAATAAAATTCTTTAATATATCCTAGACAAAAGTCTCCTTAATGATTTTCAGTTTTGTTTTAGAAAATTAAAACAGCAGCTTTTAAATAACGAAAGAATATGTACAAGTAGGGTATTTGGGGTAAAAAGCGCTCCTGCTGTTGGGGCTAAAAGGCACAATATTAACATGATAATTAATAGAAGACTTCTTTCCATTTGTTGACATGACATTGTTAGATTCAGATGGTAAATATCATATATTATGTTGGGTGTCCATCTTAGAGATAATCACCATGTTTAGAATGAAACCATCATATTTAAAAACATGCTATTAATCATATCATATGATAACATATAATTTGTTGTTACTACTGTAAATCTATATTAAATTATTATGGGAATCTTTACATTTTAAAATAATTTTGTTTATGTATTTTAAAATTTATGTTTTATATTAAAATAGTTCAATGACAGTGTATTTACTGAACAAAAAATAATTCTTTTATTTATCAAAAAAAGCAGAAAATAGTACAAACTTTGCTAAAGTGATTGTCTTGAACAAGTATTACCTTATACATTATTAGAACAACAACAACAACAACAACAACAAAAAAACTATTTATTAAACTTATTTTAGCTAAAGTGTTTGTATCAATACTGTGTGCCTTTTAACCCCATGATGGTGAGCCTTTTACCCTGTGTGTGGGGTAAAAGACCCCCCTTGCCACCTCATACATTAATGAGATGTTTAAACAAAATAAACAACTTGTATGATTTACTTTCACACAAGATCTGTTGCTCCAAAAATGTTCAATACAAACGCATTTTTTTCTTAGGGGTGCCTTTAGCCCTCACTGTAAAAAACAATGTGTTGAGTCAGCTTAAAATAATTTGTAACCCGGCTGCCTTAAAAATTTAAGTTCAGTCAACCCAAAAAAAGTTTATTCAACTTGAAATGTTAAATTATACTAAGTGACAACTTAGATATTTAAGTTGAATCAACTTAAAATCAACACAAATATCTAAGCTGTTACTTAATACAACTTAACATTTCAAGTTGACTAAACTTATTTTAGTTGACTGAACTTAAAAATTTTAAGGCAGCAGGTAACAAATTATTTTTATTTGAAATTACAAAAAAAAAAATGTACACATTTATTTTTTTAAATTAAAAAATACTTTTATTTTATTTATGTTAAAAATGTCAGTAATGACATTGTTATAAAATATATTTAAAATAAATATAATAAATAAACATAAAATGCTAAAAATAATTGTTGTTCTTTAGAACTGTCTAAAACTGTCTTAAATGTTCCATTAAAATGGAAGTAATTTCAAATAGTAAAACTACTATTTTACTCTATATTGGGTTAAATAAATTAAAATGAAATTATTGCATTTAAAAAATGAGTAATTGTAATAAGGTTAGACCAGCATACTGTATAAGTGTCATTACATTCAGCCTGTCGGTTCAGTGTGAAAAGGCCTTCATTTAAGCATTCTGTCATTCTGTCATCTGCCCGTGATCCATTTAGATGAAATGGCAAGCTGACAGATACAGATCACGACATGGCCAAATACATTTTTCCACTCTTCACTCAACTCCACATAGCACAATCCCCACAAACGACACGCGGCATTATGATCTAAAAGCCCATGTTAATGGAAACCAGACGAGTTTTGATTAAATAAAGCATTGGTGCTGGGCTGCACTAATGGAGCTTGTAGGAACCTTTGATTGCATTACACACAGAGCTGGTGCGCATTCGATCGGACACACATGTCTTTATTAAATGAACAGCTCAGGCGACAAGATTATTCAACAGTTTATCTGCATAATGAAGTCACAAGACAAGTATATATCTGTTCTGACATGCTCGGCACACAACCGATACTTAAAAAACATCTAAAAATGCATATTTTATGAAATTGTTTCATGAACCGTGCAGATGCCTCCTTGAAGATTAGAAAAAAAATGCAGTCTGTTTACAAAAGTGCTTCAAGCTATAATTCAATAGCTCTGAAAGCAAGGATTTGGTAGTCTTATTTTATGTATTTATTTGTTTTCCAAAGACCTTTTCCCTTTGCAAACCTCACTGAGCTTTAAGTCATTCACCGACTGTTTTACCTACAGAATCTCAGTCTCTTGTCATGCAACATTAGACCAGGAAACAATGTTGAAATCTTCATTTTTTTTTTTTTTTCATTCAACTTATTGATTTTGTATAGATGTCTAGCACTGAAAGCATTTGCATGTCTTTGTATTGATTTGTAAGCTGAATATAATCATATTTTTATCACACTTGGTTTTATTGATTTAAGCATTTTTGACAAGCCTGTTAACAGTGGCAAGAAAATAACAAAGCAGAAATGAAAACATTTCCAGATGTAACTCGCCATAACAGAAACATTGTACGCTTGAATATATAACGTAAGAATTAAACGAATGAAACTGGGTCATAGACAGACATTATATGAGCATCGCCGTTTTATCATTAGATGTGAGAGACGCATTGTTAGGCTTAGATAACATTATCACTTTTTAATGG
This sequence comes from Labeo catla, assembly GCA_012976165.1. Lineage (NCBI taxonomy): Eukaryota > Metazoa > Chordata > Actinopteri > Cypriniformes > Cyprinidae > Labeo > Labeo catla. The sequence continues at coordinate 225,638 of VONZ01000504.1, read as the reverse complement.
ATGTGCTTTTCTCAATGATCGCTGTTATAGCTTTGACATTTTAACGGACAAATCTCATCTAAATGAACAAGAAAAAATAAGACAAAAATCATCAATCATGTGTTAAATGGAGCTGAGAGCATACTGGTAGTTAAAGCATGGTAAAAATATTAAATAAAAGTTTGTATTTTATAAATGAATAAGTTTTACTAGCCTTAAAAGAGGCAGTAAAATTAATTACAGTTATGTATTTTAAATAATATAAAACATAATGCATTCAAAATTAAAATGTCTTTAACCTGACACGCTGTCTTATGTATATAATTCATAACATGCACAGACAGATACTGTACTGAATGGTCTGAGAGTCTGTTTTATGATGAGCTCTCTTGATATGACCTAGATATCTTTAAGAAAAGATTCTTGGCACAGATTGTTAGCCAACAAGCACCTGTGAGCACACACACATACCACACACACACACACACATCTGATATCCAGCCGCTCTGTTTATCACCTCTCAATGGCTCAGTCTTTTGTGAGACCTGCTCACAAGCTCGATTCATCACTGTCACCAGGCTCTTTCAATGCTGACACGAACACACACACACACACACACACACACACACACACACAAGCGTGCTCTTATCGCTCTTCAGCTGGGTGGTAACTCAATCATCACCTCTATGTCTCTCCAACACAAGAGAGCCAAAGATGTCACAGCAAATCTGTGTTTTGCCTGTGAATCGAGAAAAATGACTTCATTGTTGTCATTCGTCCACTTATTAACCGAGCTGACAATGACAGCAGAAACGTCAGCTATTTCTGTTTCATGTCAGACAACTTTGTTGAAATTCACATTTAAACATAGAGCTGTCAATCAACTAAGCATTTTAATAAAAATAAGTACATTGCTGTTTATTATTAATCAATATTGTATCAATATTTATAATGAAACAGCATGTTGCTTCTAATTTATAGAGTGTCATCATAAACACATTTTAACTTTGAATGCATTAGTTAGTTAGGTAACACTTTACAGTAAGGCTTATTAGTTAACATTAGTTAACATGAACAAAGAATGAACAATACTTCTACAGCATTTATTATATTTATTGTATACATTATGAATGTTAATTTCAGCATTTACCAATGCATTATTAAAATCACTAGTTGTTTTTGTTAACATTAGTTAATGCACTGTGAGCTAACATAAACAAACAATGAACAACTGCATTTGTATTAATATTAACAAAAATGAATAAATAATGTAATAAATGTATTGTTCATTGTTCATTCATGTTAGTTAATTCCATAACTAATGTTAACAAATGACACCTAACTGTAAAGTGTTACTGTTGTTAGCTAGTTAGTTAGTTAGTAAGTTAGGTAACACTTTACAATAAGGTTCATTAGTTAACATTAGTTAACTACACTATTTAACATGAACTAAGAATGAACAATACTTATAGTATTTTTCAATTCAGTGTTACTGTTAGTTAGTTAGTTTAGTTTAGTTAAGTAACACTTTACAATAAGGCTCATTAGTTAACATTAGTTAACTACACTATTTAACATGAACTAAGAATGAACAACACTTATAGTATTCGTCAGTGCAATGTTACTGTTAGTTAGTTAGTTAGTTTAGTTTAGTTAGGTAACACTTTACAATAAGGTTCATTAGTTAACATTAGTTAACTACAGTATTTAACATGAACTAAGAATGAACAATACTTATTGTATTCATTATAATTTTCAATGCAATGTTACTGTTAGTTAGTTAGTTTAGTTTAGTTAGGTAACACTTTACAGTAAGGTTCATTATTTAACATGAACTAAGAATTAACAATAGCTGTAGTATTTTTCAGTGCAATGTTACTGTTTGTGAGGTAGTTAGTTAGTTAGTTTCAGTTAGTTAGTTAGCTAGCTAGTTAGTTAATTAGTCAGATAGTTAATTAGTTTAGTTTGGTAACACTTTACAATAAGCTTCATTAGTTAACATTAGTTAACTACATTATTTAACATGAACTAAGAATGAACAATACTTATAGTATTTTTCAATGCAATGTTACTGTTAGTTAGGTAGTTAGTTTCAGTTAGTTAGTACATAGTGTTATAAATGTATTGTTCACTGTTTGTTCATGTTAGTTAATACATTAACCAATGTTGACAAATGGCATCTTATTGTAGAGTAATATCTTTAGTTAGTTGGTTAGTCTAAAATTGTGTGACACAATCACAGCATTTTTTTTTTTTTTAATCTTAGTTTTGTGGTAACACATTACAATAAGCTTAAAGAAAACAAAGTTCATTACACCAGCTCCGAACCACTTCAAACATTTACTTCACCCACAATTTTACAACATCACAGCACATCTAACCCAAACAACAACCCATGAACAATGGCAGACGCTAAATATTATCTCACAATCCCTTCAAGCAAAACGGTGGCCATGAAATGTGGAAATCACTCTGGTGCACTTTGGCCTTGACTCGAATGTGATGTGATTTGGACATGCTCGACTGCAGCATCTCATTGGTGATGCAGGGATGATCACTGCTCACACTGGCAGGGAGTCTAGCCAAAGTCATAATGCGCTGCGCAAAAGGCTAATAGGTAATTAATATGCAGCAAACAGTGGTGGGCCTGGCAATTATCGAGCCGCGAGGATCTCAATATGTGCACCTTTAATAGAGAGACATTCTGAGACAAGAACTGTTGATTAATAAGCCTTTATATTTATCACAGGAAAAACATGTTTCAAACAAGCTTTGATAGTAGATATGTCCAATAATTGAAACCATGATGCTCGCTATAAGAGGCAGAGTAGGTTAACGATAGCTAATTGGCTGGCGAACATCATGATGAAAGCGGCTGATAAATGCCCTGAGAAATAGATTTGATGCTAATTAGAACAGAAAGTGAGTGTTTGACATGCATTTAATAAAGGGCACATTCAGCTACATGTTCGAATAGAATAGTCTGGTGCTTAATTATTCTTAAAATAAACAAATAAATAAATAAATCATAACACAACAAAACTCAACATTACCCATGTGAAAGAAGCACACTTTGGCATACTAATTATGGAAATAATAAGGAACATACTTAAACGTGAATTTGATATAATGTTTTTTATGTATATCAAAGGCCGCGTTTTGGAAATTGTTGAAATTGTTTAATCACTGATGGAAAAATCTGAAGGCTGTCTGTCACTTTGACAGATTACACTGAGGGTGATCTATTATAAATTGTAGATGCAATTTCCACTCCTGTCCAGTTGGTGGCGAGTGCGCTCCAGTGTAGCAGCAGAGCAGGGGATACAGAACAAAAACCAAACTGTCAAGAAAGCATGTGATTCTGTTTGATTACGGACAGGCAATTACCAAGAAGCTGCAAAGATCTATCACGCCACATTAAAGAGCCTCAAAACGGTATTTATTGCTTGAAATTCCTAATGAAATGGACAGAATTTGAAATCTGAGACATTTCATATCAAAAGTAACAAAGAGCCTAGCCTATTGCAATTTATTGGAAGGAAGACACACTATGTACTGTTCATTCTTCAGCTGAAAACAGCACAGACCAAAAGATCAATTGGGATTTAAGAATCGATATTGGCTCATTAAAATGAGAATCTATTAAAACTGAGAAATCGATTTATTTTGCTTGTTTACCCAGCCCTAGTGGGTTTTTTTTGTTGTTGTTTGTTTGTTTTGTTTTGTTTTGTTTTGTTTTGTTTTTAAACACTGTGCTGTCATCCTTTACATAAAAAAAACACAATTTGTGGAGTCAGCTTGAAATAATTTGTTACCCTGCTGCCTTAAAATTTTAAGTTCAGTCAACTAAAATAAGTTTAGTCAACTTGAAATGTTAAGTTGTACTAAGTAACAACTTAGATATTTGTGTTTGCTAAACTTAACAGATAGGTAAGTAACCCAGCTGCTTTACAATTTTAAGTTGATTCAACTCAATTATCTAAGTTGTCACTTAGTATAATTTAACAGTTCAAGTTGAATAAACTTTTTTTGAGTTGACTGAACTTAAAATTTTAAGGCAGCCAGGTTACAAATTATTTTAAGTTGACTCAACAAATAGTTTTTTACAGTGTAGGTGCATGATTAAAAATGAAAATGTGAATAAAAATAAAAGCAATTAAATGTGTTATTCTAATTAAAATATGAAAATTAAAATGATGGGTAATAATAGATTATGACAGAATTTTATCCTAATGATTTTTGACATAAAAGAAAACTTTGACCCATGTATTTTTGGCTACAAATATACCCATGCTACACAAGACTGGTTTTGTGGTCCAAAGTCACAAACAGTGTTGGGCAGTAACGCATTACTTTGTAACGCGTTACTGTAATTTGATTCTTTTTTTAGTAACGGAGTAATTTAACGCGTTACAATTTCCAAATGAGTAATTATAGTATAGTTACAAGCATGCGTTACCGCTGCGTTACATCTTTGCAGACAGAATGTGATTTATCATCTAGATTGTAAAATGGGTGTTGGCTAGCACACGCAATGTTCTCTACCTGAGATTTACTTTGACTGGAAAGCGCCTGTGAGGCAGATACTACCTATGAAAACAGTCAGCATGGGGAGAGGAAAGTACGCATTCTGTAGCTGGAAATACAATCATTATTTTGAGTTTATTTCTGTCAGAGGAAAGAACATTATTGTGCGTTATCAAAGGGGAAGAAAACCTTTTCAACCGTGAAAAACTCCATATCTATTTTAAAACACCTGAAAGGGCAGCACGGCACATTAAAACTTCTTAAGAATGTACTGGGTGCGGAGTTTATTTCTGTCAAAGGCAAGAACATTATCGTGCGTTGTCAATTAGAGGGGAAGAAAACCTTTTCAACCTTTTCTTAAGAATGTACCGGGTGCGGAGAGCAACGCATCAACTTCTATTGTCTTCACGTGAGTCTCTGCTCGCCCGCGCCCGCACTCGCCCATCAAGTCTTGTCCTGTGCCGCTCTCTGTTGTGTCGAGTCCAGCGGGAGTGCAGGTCTCTAATCCACTGGCACTGGACTTGACACAATAAAGAGCGGCGCGGGACAAGACTTGATGGGCGAGTGCGGGTGCGGGCGGGCAGAGACTTATGTGTGTGTGGGAAGCAATAGAAATTTTTTTTTTGTGGGACTCCCGCAAAATAGAAATAATAAACATAAAATATCTAAAACAAATGAATTGCTATTCATGTATCGCACAAAAGCAACATGAACAACTAATATAAAACAAAGACGATTAACACGCGTAAGCATCGGCAGAGTTTCTATTTACAACACATTTTTGTAGCGTTCAACAATGTTGATTTCTGGCATGCAATGGACAATCAGAGAATCCACTCACCGCTCGAAATGCCGTGCATTCTGCAACCACACACGCAGCAGCCTATTACTTTTATTAAAAATAACAGTGGTTGGTGAATGTTGATGCTTTAAAGGGTTCATTGGATGCAAACTTCACTTTTTCATGTTGTTTGAACATTAATGTGTGTTGTCAGTGTATGTACAAATCTACCCTATAATGATAAAAATCCATGCAGTGGTTTTTAATTAATCTGTAAAAATAATATCCCCTTTTTCAAATCGAGCCGTTCTCAGATGCCTGTCAGTGTGGCGTCACACCCACAGAGGCCGCTGCCACGATAGTTGATTGACATGAGCGATTTACCTCGAATCATCTGTCACAGTCCGCCCTCTTTGTTTCGATGCTGGAGCAGGGATGTAAGTTAGACAAGAATATCTCCGATTGAGCGATTGAGGTGTTGTGTTGCTGCATGTAATAATGAACATAGTGGTCGTCATTTACTCCCGACATCTGAGCTGCTGGAGATGCAGTAGATTACATTTGTTTGTGAAGGGAATGCGCCTCCCGATCTACATATATCCGTCTATGTTCACACGAATCATTCATGATCCAGCTTCACTTACAGCAGAAGTGTGTATAAGCTGTTTTTTATGAATCTTTGCGACCGCTTTTCCTTATAACGTGGTAGTTAGGAAGTTTAGCGGCTAAACACGGCTAAATGGGGCTAAAGTAAACAAGATCATCATTCCACAGAGAGAAGAGAGGGGCGGGGTGAGCAGAGCTCATTTGCATTTAAAGGAACAACCCCTTAGAATAAGATGATTTTTGCAGAGCTGATTTTGACAAGGTAAAAAGGGTGTTGTTTTACAAAAAATCATTGAGAATTTTCAATCAAAGTATATTATTGACTTTTCATTAAGACCCTAAAGAATCATATCAACTTGTGGAAAATGGGCATCTGATGACCCCTTTAATAACACATATTTTATCGGGAGCTTTAATGCTGGGATGTTAGGCAACACACAAACTTAATATTTCACGTAAAATTTGTGGATGTAAAGAAAAAAAGTAATGTAACTAGTAATGTAACTAATTAGTTTAATAAGGTAATCAGAAGAGTAATTTGATTACTTTTCAAATGAGTAATCAGTGGTCACAAATGTATTAAACAACAAGACAAACCGAGCGCCATATAGCTACAATAAACTTTATAACCTTTAAATTGATTAAAAGTAATGCCTGCTTGTTATTGGTCAAAGTACTTCTAGATCATTACCTTCAGCAAGTATAAACATAGGAAAACAAAGCCAAAACCTTGATATTTTAGGCAATGTAGAAATCCTGACCGGGGTGCATTTCCCATACAGCGATGTAACTCGCTGATTAACCTCCACAGTACGATGCATTGTTGTGGAAACGAACTAGCTAGTCACGACTGTTTCCTGAACACGGTCGCATCTCCGTCGTTTGAACCACATTAGTTCAACAATGTAGGGCAGTTGTTAATGACGTCACCGAGTAATAACTTATGTTATTTAACTGATTAGAGACCTCTAAAATGCAGCTATATTAAACATGGCACCTGATGACTAATTTACTATTTTTTTGTTCCATGTCATTTCGCTTTATTTGGTGTTTGATTCATTCTGACGTCATACTCCGGGGTTCCCGTAGGCATTTATGTGCATGCGCACTATTCAAAATCGTTGCTTGCAGAGGAAGCTTAAAAATACATAGATTAAAATGCATTTATAATTAGATCGAGTGAATAATATAGATTGTACTGCATGTTAGCTTGCTTATTGTGCCCAAGAGCATAATTTATTGAGCCCTTATGTCTTATTAACAAGGAACTATGCTTCTAACCACAGGTCGAGAGCTGTAGTTCCAACCACGTAAGTTTGTGACGCTGTTTGCGAATGTTCGTTTGAACTATGGTTTCGGGAAATACCGAATCGTTGAACTATGCTGGTAATGACGGATCTTGCGACCATAGTTGGCTAATGATGCTTTTGGGAAACGCATCCCAGGATGTGTTCGGGAGAAATGGCACGTATGGTCACCCTCGTTATTCACTATTTGGACTAATTGGAATCTGAGCCAGAGTCGTTAAATTCCTTAAGATTTCCATCGCTGAAATCTATGATATATTATTCAGCATAGCCAGGATAACATCAATATATCAAACAAAACCCAGTCAGAAAACATAAACTTGCTTTTCCAAGAATGCATTTTAAAACAGAAACAGACAGCAAAGTAAACCGTAACAATGGTATCCCAGTTGGCTATTGAGTGCCGCCAATAAACATCCTTTTCCTATGTTTAACGTCCTGTGAGCAAACGGCACTATAAACCAATACATTCAAATGACAATATGCAAACATGTGATTGGCAGCGGCTAGTGTCGGTCTTTGTGCTCGGGCTATTGTCGAGGCCAATCTTGTGTATTTTTCCTCAATGCTGTGTTTGAATAGCGGGCCGGACTGAAGCTGATTTATGGCATGGCAAATCTGCTATCTAAATTCCATTATGTCAATGACATCTAGTTGGACGTCTGCTAATACCCACAGCATGTCATCTCTAGCTGATGCCCGCTATAGGCAGGCCTGAAAACGCATCAGAAATGCCATTGTTGGCTTTTGTCATTCATTGTGAGATATGAAAAGCGCTTAGAAGGGGTGTAATGCTACAGTATTTACTGCGCAAAAATGGGAATAATCAATTCGATTCTCTCCATTTACAGGGCAAACTAAGTGAAAATAAAGTCCTGCCAAAATCCACCAAATTATACACTATAAAATAATCAGTCTGATGGTTAATGCTGGGTTCCATTAAACTCAGACATCTAGAATTTACAGCTTCTTTCTTAAAAAAAAAAGTTGAGAAGGAAACATTGCTTGATGAAATCACAAAAATGGGTGTTTGAAATCACACTCCACTGCAGTTTTGTTGACTGTTTAAGCAAATAACATGCATTAATAAGTCAAAGATCCCACATTTACATCATAGTCAAACCTGTTTAGCAGAGAAAGGTGTGGGAAACATTGTAAATTACCTCCACTGTTAATTTTATACATGTGAAACACATGCTAGTTTGTCTTTATGTCATCTTCTGATTAATTTTACAAAAGTCTGATTTGGATGAAACGCAGCATTGTGATCATGTATGTTGACTGTAGTTAGCCTGTAAAAGCTAAAGCATCAATGTTTCGCCAACATTTGGATGATTTAACAAACGGTGAGCTTTTGATTCAGGTTTTCATTGTTTGATTTGACAAAATCCCTCAAATAATGTGTTGAAAAGCAGTGATTAGCATTCAGGAACTGTAGCGTGCTGCTTGTAAAAGGAATAAAGGAATTGTGTGCAGGTGCTGCAGGTATTCAGAGGGAATATAATAGGGAGAAAAATTGGACATAATTATGCATAATTGCAACATTTCCGTCATTTTATCTAATTCAGTTATTCTCAACTGGTGGGTCGCCACCCCTCAAAAAACAGGTCGCAGATCTGTTCTGATAAAGGACAGCAGGAAGAGAGATAAAGAAAGACAGAAAGAAAGAAAGAAAGAACAGTGCTAAATACAAATCATAACATGCACCTAATTTTACAATATATAATTATGCACAGTGAGGATAGCCTTATCAAGTTTTCAAAGGGAAGAGAAACTACTGTGTGTGTGTGTGTGTGTGTGTGTGTGTGTGTGTGTGTGTGTGCACCTGGTATTCATCACGTTATGGGGACCAAATGTCCCCACAAGGATAGTAATACCAGTAAATTTTGACCTTGTGGGGACATTTGTGAGGTCCCCATGAGGAAACAGGCTTATAAATCATGCACAATGAGTTTTTTTGAGAAAGTAAAAGTGTGCACAGTCTCCTGTGAGGGCTAGGTTTAGGTATAGGGTAGGTGTAGGGTGATAGAAAATACGGTTTGTACAGTATAAAAACCATTACGCCTATGGAATGTCCCCATAAAACATGTAAACCCAACATGTGTGTGTGTGTGTGTGTGTGTGTGTGTGTGTGTTTTTATTTTATTTTATTTTATTTTTTGGCATTGGCATTGGCATTGGCGCAAATTAATTTCTCTCTTGATATTAAAGCAAATGCTTAAACAATTGTTGGCCCCATGTTTATTCTATGTATTAAATAAATCAACACTTAAAAAAACTGGTAAATTATTTTCAAAATTCTGCATATTGCTTAAAAATGTGCCATATATATGTAAAATAATAATAAAAATAAACATAAAATTAATTACATTACAAATAAATACATTAATTAATTTCATGTTCATAATTCTGCATATTGCTTAAAAATTTCCCGCATATATGGTTAAAAGTTTAATGAATTTCAAATAATATTAAAAATTACATTTTGTTACAGGGTTGAGTCATAAAGCAAGTTAATAAACTTTAAAATAAAATAAAAAAAAATAAAAAAAAAATAAAAAAAAATAAAATAAAATAAAATAAAATAAAATAAAATAAAATAAAATAAAAAAGAGATTGTATTTTAATACAATTACAAATATATCTATAATATAAACTAGGTCAGATTATTATTATTATTATTATTATTATTATTATTATTATTATTATTAATAATAATAATAATAATAATAATAACAAACAAACAAACAAACAAACAAATAAATGTTCATAATTCTGCATATTGCTTAAAAATTAGCCACAAATATGGTTAAAATTATAATGAATTTCAAATAATGTTAAACATGTTAATTTTAGTACAAGGTTGAGTCATAAAGCAAAAAAATAAAATTAAATAAAAAATAAATAAATAAATAAATAAATTAAAATATCATTTTATTATAATACAAATAACAATAGGGATTGTATTTTAATAAAATTACAAATACATCTAGAAATATAATCTATTAAATAAACAATCTATTATAAAGTCAGATTAATAATACTACTACTACTACTACTACTACTACTACTAATAATAATAATAATAATAATAAACATGCAAATAAACAAACAGATAAATGAATGAATCAATAATAAATAAATACATAAATAAATTTCATGTTCATAATTCTTGCTTAAAAATAAGCCACAAATAAGGTTAAAAGTATAATGTTAATGTTAAAAAAATAATTTTGGTAAAGGGTTGAGTCATAAAGCAAGTTAATAAAGAGACTTATTTCATTTTAATAAACTTACAAATATAACTAGAAATATAACCTATTAAATAAACAATATATTATGAAATCAGATTAATAATAATAATAATAATAATAATAATAATAATGATATTCTGATAATGCTATTGAAATAAAGAAAATGAACAAAAGTCATTGAAACATATGTAAACAACAATAGCTTGGTGTGTTTGAATAAGGCAAAACCTGTGCTTGATTTGCATTTGACTGCAACTCCAAAATAAGCTCCAAAGAGCTGCATTTCTTTAGTGTCAATGCAGACCTAGTTTGCTGAAGAACAACCTACATACCACACTTCAGTCTGCTCAGATCAATGTTCACCCACACATAATCACATCAGAAACGCTTATCCCACACAGAACTGCCATCTAAAAATAATACGAATCAAACCACGGACGTGTTAGACGCGTCTGACCTGTGAAAAACCTGCAACCGTGAAACTCGGCGTTGACTAACAAGATTGTGAAGTAACTGTGGAACGGTATAAACCACATGCGGCGTGCAGGAGGAAATGCTGAATTAAACACAACCCTGGCGGCTTCACGCGCAGCGGCGAGTGTGGACGACTCAGACTGTGTCATTTTCACTTGTGCGTGTGAAGCTGGGCTTCTTTTGCCAGCAGGGCCCACAGACGGGGTGAGACTTTCTGGATGAAGCTGTCATTTCCCGACTCTCCAGAAGAGCCGACATAACGCTTTCAGAGCCACATTTCTGCACTGCAGTCTGCACCGGTGGGTGAAATCACAGGTAGAACGACTTACAAATGAGGCCATAAAAAATCCTATTAAATTCTCATACTGACGGCACAGGAAAATGTAGTCAATCACTATAAAATTACCATCCTACTGAGGTAGCAAGCCATTTATGAACAGTGCATTGAAATAAATCAATCACTAATTCAGTTTCTATACTGCTATGATATTACATGCCACAGATGATTGGGAAACTGTCAGATGATATGAAGAATATGAAGAATAATCTATCCAAAATAGAAATGTTATGATTTACTTTCCCCTGTGCCATTCCTGACCTGTATGAATTATTTTCTTTCATGGAACACAAAAGATGTTGAGCAGAATGTTCATGTCGTTCTTTTTACAACAAATAAATGAATGTTTTGAATTTGATTGTTAATATAAATTATGTTATGATAAGTCTCAAGTTGAAAGTGATTTTTGAAAGGTACAGTTGTTATTTGTATTTATTTATTTATTTATTTATTATTATTATTATTATTATTTTTTTTTTATGAGGCCTATGATAAGTAGGTAAAAGTATTTTATTTTATTTTATTTTATTTTATTTTATTTTATTTTATTTTATTTTATTTTATTTTATGCAGATAAAAGCGTCCCTGAAAGTGTCCCAATAATGATAATAAAGAGTTATTCAAGTGTAGTGACTTATTTTATTTTATTTTCTATTTTTTTATTTTTCATGTGGCCTGTGATAAGTAGGTTTTATTTTATTTTATTTTATTTTATTTCATATTTTATTGTATTTTATTATTTTATTTTATGAAGAAAAAAGTGCCCCCCAATACTGATAATAAAGAGTTATTTAAGTGCAGTGTTTTTTTTTTTTTGTTTGTTTTTTTTTGTTTTTGTTTTGTTTTGTTTTGTTTTTGTGGTTTTTGTTTGTTTGTTTGTTTGTTTGTTTGTTTGTTTGTTTGTTTGTTTTTGTTTTGTTTTGTTTTTCCCCATGTGGCATATAATAAGTAGGTAAAAATATTTTTATTTATTTTATTTTATTTTAGTTTAGTTTAGTTTAGTTTAGTTTAGTTTAGTTTATTTTATGCAACCAAGTGTAGGGATTTTGTCCTCCGCACAATATGTATCTCAAAAACATTTCAACGTCAGTTATTTTCCAATATTGTGGAAGTGAATATTCTTCAAAATTCCATCTACTTTGTTACAAAAACAAATAATTTATATGGATTTGGAATGACACGTAGATGGCTGGCTAAATAATGACACATTTTCATTTTTGGATTAAAATCAGTACAACTTAATACGTTTTTCTTATTGCCAAACACCCTCCACATTTCACTAAAACCCAGCCAATCCTCGTCTCGTGATGTGCTCTCCAAAATATCTTTGTCTTGGTACATTTCCACAGTAGTTCAATCCGTTGGTGTGTAGCGAGTGACCGGATCGAGTTTGACATCTGCAGCGGTTACGGCTGACAGGAATGAAAATAGAGGGAGATCATTGGAGATCCAGCTCTTTCAGAAAGCTTCCGGCCTGGAGAGCCGGCTCAATCCCACAGAGAACCGAACGCCGTCCCATCCACCACACTCCTGTACCTCAGTCCATCTCTCCCTCACTCACACCTCCACAGGCCTGGCAGGACAGTCTTTACCAATGAGTTTGTTATGTCCACCACTGTTCATTTGTATGGACTGGCACTTGATTTTGTTGCAAATGACATAAATTCTCAGTTCAGCCGTGTGATAAGAGCACATCGAGACAGCAGATTGCTTTCCATACCATATCCACTGCTGTATTCATCTTTTGTCTGACATGCATTGAGGATTTTAAGAGGACTTGGCAATATTAGATTACACTGAGACTCTGGATTTAGTCTAAATACTTTGTTGGTCTTGCTATGCAAGTACATTTATCATAATCTACTGGAATAAAATTAATCTGATTTAACATAGCAACAAATATTGAGATACTGTACTGTAGTAATAGTGACCTGAGAGTTTTATGAGTCAAAATGATGAGTCAAAATTTTACATTAAGCACACATAAAGGTGGTATAGACACACCATTCGGATGAAATGAACTACTCATAGTCTGAGAGCAAAAATACAAAGCCTGCAGCTTAACTACTATAGTACAAAGCATTCCTGGAAACTAACCATAGATGTTAGTCATAGATGTTTCCTGAAAACACAGAAACTTTGCTGCACATCTGCCGTTCAAATCTGTTGGTTGTTAATGATATCAAGCAGGTGGTGGAGTGATAACTTCTGCTAATTAATAAGATCCAGATTAAATTAATGTTAGATTATTGCTGTAAATGACAGCTTTTCTATTTTTTGTTCTCTGTTATTTTGCTTTATTTGCACAGGTTTCCTTATGTCACGTCATGGTTCCATGTGGTACTAATGCAAGTACACACTTGCACATGCTTCAGAAATGCTGTTTTAATTTTCTTAACAAACTAAAATGTGTGTGTGTGTGTAGAGAGAGAGAGAAAGAAAGAGAAAATGAAATATACAGAATGCACTACATGTTAATTTGCTTATTTGCTATTGTTATTACAGACCAAGGCATATTAATAAGAAACTACTTCTATCTGGATAAAAACTGCGGTTCTGAAATAGGGCTGAAACGATTCCTCAATTCTATCCACGTATTCGATGTTAAAAATAAATAAATAAATACATAAATCCTCGATTGCATTTTGTGCATGTTGTTGTGAGTTTGGGTTTATTATAACGTTCATCTTGGAATGCAACATGCATTATTTCATCAGATTTGTAAGGTAAATCATTTATAAACGTACACAAACACAGGAGAACACATAATTATCTTTCCTAATATGCTAACGTTAACTGTTCATCGCAATTTCAAAATAAAAGTTGAGATAGCCTGACATATAGTGCAACTGTACTTCTGACGACCCAAGTTCAAATCCCCACTCGTGGTCCTTTGCCAATCCTGTTCCCAACTCTCCACCCCACACTTTCCTGTCATTCTCTACTGTCCTGTCTGTTAAAAAGCATGAAAAAGGCCTAAATAAATAAATAAAAGTTTAAACCCTCACGTGTTGATATCCACATACTCAAGAAATTACAGTGGTTGTAGGTTTTCTATCATAAATAAATGGCAATAGATTGTGCAGTAAAGTGTAAAAACAATCGTCAGGCCATTGGCGCCCTCTACAGGTTATAATGCAAAATGTACATTAGCTCTACTGTTTATAATATGCTGTGTATTTTGTCAGTTTTGTTCAATAAAACGATATGATTACTTCCTTTTGATACTTTGTTTGAACTAATTATTATCACCTCATTGCTATTATATGTATGTTAAGTCATTTTAAAGGCTAATGCTATTTTTATTCTCTAAAATAATAATAATAATAATAATAATAATAATAATAATAATAATAACAATAACAATAACAATAACAACAACAACAACAACAGCAATAATAATAATAATAATAATAATAATAATAATCATAATCATTATTATTATTATTATTATTATTATTAATCTATTCCAAATCTTCATTGGAAGTAATGATTCAGGAAACACCAAATCGAACTACTTTATGTTAGTAATGACGGAACTTTTAACCATAATTGGCTAATGATGCTTTTGAGCTCAACTTATTGGCTCAATACACAATTTTTGTAAGTATGTTTTCTGTAACTATAGCACCATCATATAATCTCTCTCTCTCTCTCTCTCTCTCTCTCTCTCTCTCTCTTTGTTAATGCTGGTCTATTATTTTGGTTTAATCAAAACAAAAAGAAAGTTGCTTTACATTGCAATCAGATGTCTTGTCCAAGTGACAGCTTATTTTAGCAGTTTAAAGTAAAATTCATTAAAACTGAACTGTCTAAAAGGCCCATTCACACCAAGAACAATAACAATAACCACAAAGTTGTATAAAAAAAAAAAAAAAAAAATTGTAAATATTTCTGCAGGCAGTCATTTCATTTGGAATCCACATATGAAATTACACTGGGCAATTTCCCTGTGCATGTTTGAAAGGGACGTCTGTGCTTCATACATTATTACATCGACAATGGGCTTTTATTGCCCTCAAAATTTCACTTAGATTTTAGTAATGTGACCACAACTTAAGAGAAAAGTGGACACTATGACATTAAAGATAATTGTACAGAGGAAAGACATAACCGGAATCACTTTCAGAGTGTTTTTCTCCCAACTGTTAAACGATAACCAAATTGCCAACCAATCAGGATCCTGCATTTAAGCATGCACTGCAGTTGTTCAGAACACAGATGAAACAAGCACTTAGAATAAACAGAACATTATCATGTATTGCTGTGGAGGCTAATATAGTCATCACTACAGTTAGCATTCTAGGTGTGAACGGCCCTTAAGGCCTTTCCCGCTGGGTAACTGCAGAACAAATTTTGAATAAAACAAGCTGTCGTAGTGTAACTGCAATTCCAAAAGGTACAAACTCTCATCTAAGCCATTACCCTCTGTATTATTTCTATTCTACTCTGATAAAATGTGACAAACCGAATGTATTCAGCGCACCTCCCTAAAGAGCAGCCAGACAGCCCCTTTCCTCCTTATCTCAGGTGACTGTCATGTTTACATTAATTTTATAATTGCCTGCACGAAACATCTGAATAGGAACAGCGCTGCACACCCACACCCACAGCTCCGACTACTCATTGTACCATTTTGCCTACTGAATTGCAGCCCGTCCTCCAGACAAAAGCCCTGAAAGCGTTTCCGACACTTTGTCGCCGGGTCTGCTTGGAAACCTGGCCAACTGCGCAAACCAGCTCCCTGTAAAGCTTACACTGCTGAGGCACCGGACATTCCCTCGGGACAGCTCAATGGAAATTAATTCGCACAGAAATATCACACTGCGCTCAAAAAGAATCCTTATCGCAAAGCGCCAACTCTGGCAGCAGACAAAGGAAGCAATCTGAGGAGAGAAGGAGGAGGATAAAGGCACCGTTTCATTCACAGGACACGCTGCCCTCCTCCAGCACTAGAGCGTGGACCCCTCGATCACTTCCTGTCTCCTCTATCCAAACCATCATTATATCCTGTGGGCTCCAGTGGTGTGGATGGGTGTTGGGTAAAGCCATCAAAACTAAGACTTACACGACACACACAGCAGCGCTTCATTTGTAACTGGAAAGATGATGATTAGAAAGTAAATTAACTCTAAATGTACACTTTGCTACTATTTAACCCTCAAAGACCGAGACAGCCGCCCATGGCTAAAAATAACTATTGTTCTAAAATATTTAATAACTTTTGAACCGCTAATCCAATCTGAATGCTTTAAAAAGTAAATCAAAGCTGAGATTCTCTGCTTTTTTCATCATTTGTCTCATTTGGATATTCAGAGGCTCAGTAGTGAACATGATTAGATCTTCACATTTTGATGCACTGATTTTGATTTTTTTTTGGAAATTTGAAAGTGAAAGTAAAACGCGTTGTGCATGCATGAAAACAAACACAAAATAACACATTTGCATGACAGCACTCTCTGAAAAAGCACAGAAAAACACACCACAGAGCACTTTGACATAAAACAATCCAAAAACAAGGATTAAACAGGATGTACATATCGGATAAAGCACTGGAATTTATGTTTTCACATGGCCATGGGCTGTCCTGCAAAATCGATTCTGACACAGACTACAGCCAGCGGATAGATCCATTGGGCTGTTATATTATGCAAATTATTCTTAGAAAATTTATAAAGATCATTTGCACTGTTTTTTTTTCTGTTGAAGTCTGTATATTTTCTCTCATTATGTGTGCAGTTTGTGAATCATTTGCATTGTTTGTATATTTGTTGCACAAGACCATTTGTGCAACTGCATTTGTTGTTCACACTCTGATTAAATATTATATTTCTCAGATATATATATATATATATATATATATATATATATATATATATATATATTTTTTTTTTTTTTTACTGTTTTGTTATTATGTACCACTGTTTCCATTTACTTTACTTCCTAAACATTTTTTAAACACATCTATATTGTCAGTAAACTAAAAAGACCTGTTTTTCACTGAAAAGTGTCTATAACAATATTGTAATAAATGGCTATAACTTGCTTGGGGAATGTTATATATATAGACAAAAATAAAATTGGGACTTTAAATTAGCTAGACTGAAACTTTAAGTTCTCCTGTTTACAATGATATATAGCACTTGATGCTGACTGCTAGAATAGGTCTGGAAAAGCAAAGAAAAGTGCAGACGTGTCAGGTACCCCAAAAATGTTCTAGGTCTTTAAGGGTTAATTATATGCTGTTCCAAATGTGTACATTATTTAGTAGCATTTGAAATAAGAAATTTATTAGAATCTTTACGTTGCTCGTTTCCACATAGCAAAAGTTCAAAGTTCTTATATAAGCTCTAAAAACTGTATTAATGTATCATAATCTGTACAATTTGTGCATAGTGCATTAGTTGGAAGACGTATGATAGGTTTATCTAAGAAACAGCTTGAAAAAGATATTTCTGAGATGAAACAGGACGCCACTAAACAAAACAAACAAACAAACAAAAAAAAAAAAAAGAGGAAGATCTGCTACCTGCAGTTTGTGTTAGTATTTCATGAATAATAATGAAGAAAGAAAACCCACGGTTCATAGGGAATGAAAATCAACAGAACTTTCAGCGTCCTGCAGCTAGCTAATTGATGAATCACTTTAAAGTTTAAAACCACTGATGATCAAAAACTGTCTGTGCTTGGTACAGAAGAACAAAGATTTGAGTGCAATATGAACTTCGTTTTGCACAAAGTTCATATTGTAAGGGAACAGCTAAAGAGATAAAGAAATAAACAGACTAATAGCGAAATACTGTTAAGTCAGTTGGCTGTCTGATTACTAAGCAGACATTGTGGATTTTTTTTTTTTTTTTTGAATGCAGCAATTTTATGTGCATTTTATTTGCTAATATTGAATGTTCATACTCATACTGCCATTATATGTCAACTATTTATTTATGGCCACTTGGATCAACTAACCAGGACTAATTTCATTAATAATCCACCTTTGAATGATTAATTATTGATAATAATGATTAAAAATGATGATCAATTCATAATTTTGTTTTCATTTTTTTTTGCATTAAATTGTAGTGCAAATGTATGGAAGCCCGTTTCCACCACTAAATAAAAAAAAAAAAATAAAGGTGATTGTAAATTTTTATGTTGCAAATCTGACTTTTTTTTTACTTTTTTATGAACTCACTTTTTTTTTTTTTTTTCTCAGAATTGCGAGTTTATATCTCGCACTTCTGACTTGCAATATGTAAACTCGATATAAACTCACTATTTTGAGAACCTTTTTGTTCCCTTCAAAATTGGACCTGGGGAGATATTAACTTGAGAAAATTGTGAGAAAAAAAGTCAGAATTACAAGTATTTATCTAACAGTTCATTATATCTCAAAATAATGAGGAAAACATGTCAGAATTGCAAGTTTGTATCATGTAATTCTGAGTAAATAAAAGTCAAAATTTTAAGATAAAAAGTTGCAATAATGTACACACAGTGGGCCTCATTTATCAGTCTTATGTAAAAACGATTGCAGATCAGTGCGCACAAATCAACGTACACAAACCTGTCGTTGATAAATGTGGTGGCTGAAATTAATCGTAATTGAAATATAATTGAAATAGCACTTATCTTAATCTAAAAACACCCTTTAACCTTATTTTTGCAAACAATAACATTAATTTATACAGTATGTATATTAAATATCAATAAATATTACAAAACATTTATAAACATTATAGCCTATTTAGCTCTCCTTAATCCACTACAAACCCTTTAAATTGAACAGTATTACAGAACAAGAATGAAAAATGAGTAGCTATAAAATTTTATTATAAACTATAAAGTAAAACACAAATTAGGCTAGTGAATACAGAATACAAACGTTGAGCTAAAATCAATAAAGGAGTAAAGCGAAACTAAACGTCATTGGGCTCACAAGCCCCTCTCATCGACATCCAAATGTTTCCATTCCAGTGTAACATTTGGTTGCTAAACTATTATCCATGATGTTGTTGAAATGCAAAATAAAAAATAAAATACAAATATTTAGACATAAAAAAATTAAAAAAAAAAAACTATTAGCAACGCTAAAGCTATCTCACGACTAATTCGGATGTATTTTACAGGGTGGCTAATCTGTACGAATTTGTACGATTAAAGTGACGAGTAGGTTTAGGGGCGGGGTTAGGTGTAGGACATTCGTACAAATTCATACATATTGTGCAACTCGTAACATACGTACGTTTTAGCTGAAATCCTATGGATTTGTACGAGTGAGGTTGTACAAATTTGTACGAATTAGCCACCTCGTAAAATATGTACGAATTGATCAGGCTGACAACACTGAAATTTGTGTGTGTGCATGTGAGGTGCCTGCGCGATCAATTACATTTAATAAAGTAAAGATATAACAAATAAAATTCAAATAATAACTTGTTATTATGCTATACTTGTTTTTTTTTTTTTTTTGTTAATCTGTAAATTATTTAAGAGAAATATATTTTGTGTAGGCTATCCCTATTTATTTTATTTGTTTTATAATCTCTGTTTTTCTCCGTTCACCGAAGTGTGGAAGGTGGGTGATGCGACGATGTGTGAATCCTCATGGTTTGTTGTTTATGCTGCTATTTGTGCATATAAAACTAACGTCCTAAAGAATAAAAAAAAGTTTTGTTTGTCGGCCAGGAAAATAATCTAAAAGAACAAAATGCTCTCATTATACAATTGTCCGAAATTCTCTATGCTGCATGCAAATTCAGGCTCAACTCAAAAACTTGCGTACACGAGCTCAGACCTGACGTGAGATTTGATCGTACGTTCATTTCATAAATGAGGCCCACTGAGTCTACCTACAGTAACTATAAAAAAACTTTGCTGTTAAATCTCGAAGACATTTCCTTCCAAAAGTTATTATTTGTGAGGCACAAACATTTTGCATACGCTTCACATAACTTTCAGACTAGATTGTCTTAAAGCAGGTTTGTTGCAGTGTAAGTAAATGGTGTGATTTAAAACAACAGACTCTACAATATCCAGCATGAAGTGGGCCGGCCGCTATCCAGTTAGCTTCACTGTATTGTTTAACTCAGTGAATCATCTGCCTGTCATTCTTACACTTTCTGACAGCTGTTACACTACCAACACACTTCTACCATTTCCTCCATGATTAACACCGCCTCTCAGCACTGAGTCATGTAAATCTTTTAGAGAAAGTATCCTAAATACATGCTGAGTACTCTAAGTACCTTAACTATGCACACAACCATTATCAGCATCTTAAATATAAACTCCATCTGCCATAATACATGAGAAATGAAAACCGTAAAATCACCAGATTGTGAAATGAATGTCACAGTCTGCCCACGCCATACAAAGAGGTCAGGCTCTCATCAGCGCGTGTGACATTCAGAAACGCAGTTCAAGGGGATACGTCACACACGTGCGGCATCGGCAGCGCTCGCATTTGCATAATAATGAAGATGTTCACCAACCTTGACAGGAGCCATTAACTTCCTCATGGCCCGCCTGGCACATGCACCTCCCAATGGGCACCAGCCACTCCCCCTCCGCGCTGCAATGCATTCTGGGAAGTTCATCAGCCAGCGAGTTGTTGACGCAGGTCCCTGACACCTCCAGAAGCTGGGAGGAATCTGCCCCAGTTATAGTATCCGGGAACATCGCCAAATTCCTGACAACAAAAGGACACTTTTTGTAGAAGACCCGGACGGACACGAGCGCGATGCACGCGCCCAGGTCTTGGAAAGCCAGGTAGAAGCCTTTCTTGGTCAACGGACCCAGATCCCGAACTTCTGTGTTTAGCTTCATGACTCTGTCTCCCAAATCAAGCTCTGTGAAGCTCTCGTCGGCCGCGATGGTGTCGATCTTTGTGTATTGGCTTTCCCGAATGTTCCTTCTCTCCTCGTCGTTTGTTTCATAGTAGTAGACGTTGAAAGTCTCCTTGCAAGTGCCTAGACCTCCTGGGAGACTGTTGCAGTCCCGTAGAGTGAACTTGAGCTCCACGAACACTCGCTGCGCACCTTGGTTTAATATAAAGTTTGTCTGCAACCAGTTGTTCTGGTTGTGCTCCATCACCTTACACACCTGGTACGTGTGGATGGGTGCATAATTCTCGTCCACCTCTCCGATTTCTTCCCACTGAAATACAAGAAGAGAAAAAGCAAATTAGCAAGAGCTAATTTTTAATTCATTTCTATCATGACAACTCTCTGAAGATTTTAGCATGGTAATGGATATGACAATGATAATGTATTTGGTCTTGGCGGAATAGATCTGCTACATTGCTGAATTCCTGCTGCTGCAAACCAAGTCCAGGAACTTGCTACTGCCAAAACATATGCTGATATGGTGCTGTGAATGTTTAAGACATATTACTGTGCCATAAATATAACACATCAGGGCTCTACAGTGCGACCAAACTACTGCGTGCAACTATGAACAAATATTTAGGAGCACCAGTGTGACTGACCTGAGCAGCATATTTGTGTTTGCGCTGAGGGGAGCTTCAAAGGTGTTTTTGCAACGTTGAGTAATGTATCACAGACATATTTTACAAATCCTTTCATAACCAAAGTGTAGAGAGAGTGTAAATAAGAGATTAATTGTGCAGTGTAGAGAGCTTCATTGATTATAATGGAACTGAGATCACGATGCACTAAGATGAGTGACAGCTTATAATGATTTTAAGGGAGTTCGTAAAATGAGATATTGATTTAATACAACAGTTAAATAAACAAGAAGTTAATATTAAGTGACTTGCATTGTCACTATAACACTATTGCCTGATTTTGCAATATTTTGTCGTCAAAAATCGTTTGAAACAAGTCACAACTGAGCCACTGCACATCTTCATTCAAACACAGCGGTGTTTCGTTTATAAATGAACATGCGTTTTTAAACAAATCTAGTGAGTCAATGATTCAATTTCCAATTCATAAAGACGCTCACTTGCTTTATTCCTGAATGAATCAGCCGACTGAATGAATCAATGAATAAATGATTCAGTAATTAAATCAGTGACTTGCAGCTTACTGGCAATTTCAGTTTCATTTTTAAAGTATCTTTTCAGTTATTTGAACCATTTAATATGTCTGTATTCAAAATGTTATATTTAAAACATATTTATGAATTTGATTGTACTCATGCCACCTCTGAGCTTTATTAAACATATGAAAATACACCTACAAGCCACTTTTGTGTTCTTCTGTGCCACCTCTTTAGTACAAATTGATTTTGTTAATAGTGATTTCATTTGATTGCTAGCTTATTCTTATTCTACTTGTTCTTATTCTGTTGTTATAATTAGAAATTTTAAAAAGCTTCTAAAATATATATTTTTGAAAATTTTGACATGAAAGATGACAAACATTTAATAAAGTTAGAAAAATGCCATTACAAAGGTAAAAACAAAATTTCTCTGTAAATCACTTTAAGGAGTCAAATATCACCTTGTAATGGGAATTTTTTATTAGATTTTTTGATTATTGATTAGAAGGTTCTCCTAGAATTTTGAATGTGCTCCTAAATTTTTTCAAGTTAGGAGCACAAGTGCTCCTAAAAAGAAAAGTAAGTGTAGAGCCCTGTATATAATAACCTGTATCAGATCTATACAGGTGGAGCTGGGGAGGTGGAGGGTTTCAGAGGAACTCTGAAAGCTTGCTGCGAAAAGCTCTAGTGAATGATAACCAGCCATTCAAATGCAAAGCAGCAAGCTCATTGGCTGCATATGCAACAGAACTGATCAGCTTGTGCCAAGTAGTTTAACGCTGATAATATCATCAGTTTGTGGTAAGGATCAGTCTGCGCCATTTAAAGTTTCATGACAGAACTTGCCATTTTGTAGTTCTTGATGTCCAATTCTGACTTTTTGATTATATCCATTTTTTTTTTTTTTTTA
Organism: Labeo catla; assembly: GCA_012976165.1. Lineage (NCBI taxonomy): Eukaryota > Metazoa > Chordata > Actinopteri > Cypriniformes > Cyprinidae > Labeo > Labeo catla. Next base: position 202,459 of record VONZ01000504.1, on the reverse strand, counting down.
ACTGACGACCAGCTTACATTTTCTTTTAAAAGTGACCCATATTCAGTATCTGCATTTACTTTATACACTTGGCGAAACAACCCAGGGTTGACGTACTGACAGGTTGCCAGGTCTACGAAACAAATCCAGTGCAATTGCTATTCAAAACTAGCCCAATGTATTTTTACATGGTTTTAGATCCTGCAGGGATCCCCTTACTTTAAAAAGCAGGGGGGATAGACACTTTAACCCATGACAACAGTGTAAAAGTAGTGCAATTCAGTGGGAAAACCGCAGACTTGGATAAAACGCTGCCCAGAAAAACGTCCATCTCAGTTGACGTTATTCTCCACCATCACTTTTTCAATGACATATGACTCACATTGACATAGGAATATCTGATCTGTCCACTTACATACAAAAAAGGCCTGAAATTGATTTGAGAGTATTTCTGCTTGCACATTGGTGGGTCAAATCCGATCTGTGCCACATGGGAGGAAAACTCTGGAACTGGGTCACTTGAACCATGTATGAAATGCAGCCAAAAAGAGACAGGAAGCAATAGATGAGGAGTGAGGGGAGTGAGATCAGGAAAAGACTCAAACTCTAGTCTCTCAAAGAGTCATTTTACTATCTTTTCGGAACATTTTCCAAACAAGTCATGGCTCTAAAAAAAAAACACTTCTGACAGAACCTCAATGAATCTCTGTGTAGAAGAGCAGTGGGTCCTGGAGTGTCTTCAACAGTAGATTTTATATGTCTCCCTAATCAAACTCTCCTGAATCTACTCATCAGCTCATTAATAGAGACTACAAGGTCTGAAATGAATGTGCCCGATAAGAGTGCAACTAAGTCCAAAATGACTACTGTTGGCGGTACTCCATGCAGGACCACGGTTGTAGAAGAGGATAGTGGTCCTGTCACAAATACAGGTCCACATTTGGGTGACTTAATGACTATCAGCCTGTGCGTGCTTTGCAGAGGGGTGCATTGAGGGCACGTTTTTATTATGCCTGCTAAGGGAGCGCTCGCCCATCTGAATCATGAAATGACAAATTGTACACCCTGCGGTCTAGTGGACTTCATGGACATGTCATTTAGGTCAAGTGCAGTCTGGGAATTATATATTAAAATATATTCAGTGGCTGATGCAATATTAGTGGAATTGGGTGCTTCTTCAACTACGGGCACTTTTAGCGCTGTGGACTGATCCTTAATACTTGCTTTTATACCCTCATTAGTTCATGTAATTTATCTGAAGGATCAAAGGTGAATTTTGTTTTTTCTTTTCTTTTAAATCAGCATATAGTTTTTTAAAGATGTGACACTGCAAATTGGAATAATGAAACTGCTAAAAATTCAACTTTGCATTATTTTGTTTTAAATTACATTTTAAATTACAACTGGGTGAGCATAAGAAACTTATGTTTGAAAATGCTTTTTTTCAGTAAAACTCTTACTCTAAAACAGGGTAAAACAATGAAATCTATACATAAAAGACATTTTAAAGGAAAAATAGAGAGCAAAAAAACAAACAAAAACACAACAATAATAATTACTTTTTACACTCTGTACTGAGTACTTTTACATTATACGCATGTTAGGTAGTGTTATTCTATAACATGAGTATGACAACCCATAAAGCACACTGTGGCACATTCACGCAACGCAACCACCACATCTATCCAAATATTGCTGCTCTGTTTTGTTGTCCGTAGAGATGCTCAATAACAATACATCAGGTGGCAGAGAGATTGGAAAAACAATCTGCCAGCTATAATCTACGCAGTCAGGAGGCTTGTAACATGGCAGTTAACAAAGCAAGACCTCAGAATGCACCCTGAGGGCCCGAGCGGCCCTTCAGCGCTCTTCAAACGCACAGTCAATGACCAGAGAGACCCTCCCGAGGCCTCATATTACCTCTGCCTGACGCTCTCTGAATGTGAGCGACTGTGAGCTGTGTGGACAGTAGAAGAACTGAAGTCTGGACCGCTGGGAGTCATTCAGTGTGTGCTAACAGTCTGAGTCTCGCAGTTCACACGCATTGCCTATATTTAGCATGACTTAAGGTGTGGTCACACTGCACTTTTCATCCATACGCATAAAAGTGTATGTTTTTACATTTTGGATTTACTATTATTCGTTATGTGTTTAATTTAGGGTTTTAAAGACACACTGCAAAGCGTGATCTTATATCACGGCCGTTTCAGCGTCTGAAGATGACATAACACCTCAGAAGAGGACCTCAGATGATGCCAACCCTAAAACATCATACAGAACTACCACATTTTGCAATAAGTATGACTGCAACATATAATCATTGCTGTTAACAGAGTTCACCGTCTGTTTGATTTAATGTCTTTTACTAACTGATTTTTACAGTACATTTCTGCCATATGTACATCAACTTGACAGTCACCACTGATAAGCTACTACTAAATACATTGTAGAAACTTGAATTTTCTGTAAAGCTGCTTTGCAACAATTTGTATCGTGAAAAGCGCTGTACAAATAAACACAAATTGTGAAGTGCTACATTAGCAATAATTTGTTTCTAATTTAATAAAGTCAACATGGAAATATCATAACTGCTTCGAAATGTATTCAAAATGTATTAAATAAAAAATGCATTATAGTTTATATTCATATTAAATCCAATTAGCTGAACTTTAGAGTGCTTTTTGAACCTCTTAAGTAGGTTGTAAGTATATTTTAATATGTATTGCTTCTATTGTCTGTTGAAAATCAGATTTACTGCTGAATGAGGTGACAACTATTTATTGTAAACTAAAATATACTTCAGTGTCATTTTTATCAAAACATGTCATTTATTTATTTAAATATGTTGCACATTTGTAAAGATGAAATTGCAATTCATTTAAAACATATAGACATTAAATGTAATGACATAACACTACAGTTAAAATTATAATCAAGTGCTTTGTATGTGCTTTAGTATGTTAGTCAACACATCAAAATAACTGTACTGCTTTAAAGATGCACTGATTTAAAAAAAAATGCCATTATTACAAAGTGCACTTTTTAAAGTGTATTTATATGTTTACACTACAAGTGCACATTCAATACAGTTAAGCACTTGTATTTCATAAGCTTACTCCATTTGTCAAAATATGTATAGAACAGAGCACACTGGATAGTATTCACAATATTAGTCACAGGTAAATTACCAATGTTTAGCTAAGAAATCAGAAATGCTATTCAAAGCACATTTAAAGCACATTCCATGATTAATTGGTTTTACGAACCATTCAATACCCATGAATATTCATTCAAAGCACATTTAGTCTAGTATGAATTCTCTGGAATGGGTTCAAAGTCATTCTGCAACTAAGAATTGATTCTTTTATTCAGTGTGTCCACTAATGTATAATGTTGTCATGACGTTATATACGCTATTTTGTATCTTTAATAAAGTTCCAACTTGAGCTGTATCCAGTTTCAAAGTGACATCTTATTTGAAAAGCTGAACCATCCTGGAATCCATTTTACTGTAACATTACCACTCTTCCCTTTTCTCTCCCTCACGACAATCAAAGGACATTCATGGCACATTTTAATTTTGTTCCAATCACGTCCATATTACCATCTGAATTTTACTCGAGGTGATCATATTTAGCAAAGAGCCCTGTGGTGATACATCAGGACCGGAATGATACAAAAAAGTGCGTGTCACAGATTTCTCCAATATGAGTCAGTGTGGCCACGATCTGGTAAATTGCATTGGCAAAGCCGCAATTTAGAGAAAGCCGGCATTTGAAATGAAAATGGGTCTGTGCGAATTTGGATCATGCAGATATCCAAGGGCGTCTGGATATCCGTTTCAACCTCTCATGTGAAAATACATTACTAAGACCAGGCACTCTGGGACGACAACATTTCTGACACGTGGATGAACACGAATAGATAATTCGAAAAGGCTTTCATTACAAAAAACACATTGAGAAGGGAGATTGCATGAGGATGTGTGTCACATCTGTGTAGTGATGACATGAATCATATCAAGCCAAAGATTAAAATGGCACAACTGGACATCAGTCCATATTTATATTCGGTGGCCCTAGTGCATGCTAACATAGACCATTTATTAAAAATCTAACAATCCATGAATTCATTGTTTGTTACATACAGTATGAATCTGAAAATGAAATCCTAGTGATTGATTTGGAATACACCGATAGCAAACCTCACATAAGTTTAAATTTGCATGTTGCTAAGCTAACACAGCAATTTTCTAATTAACATTAAAACACACACACACATATGAAGAAAACGAAAACATTTGTAACAATGCTGAACTATTTTAACAGTATGTTTCAGTACTGAAAGAAATTCATTTTTGTATAATGAATCCACAGTCTTGGATTTGTTTTTCTTATTGATTGTTGCAATGCATTAGAATAAATAAGTACAGTAAGAATAACAAAGTACAGTAACTGGTAAAACTGTTTGTGAAAAATGTTTACATCTGCTCTTACGTTAAAAATTAGGTGAAGTGCCACGTTAACTCTTTCTCAAATGGTGCTTGTGTTAAAACAGAGTAATTGTATGAGAAGTTTAGACCTGGGTCTTACATTGGTCCAGTTCTGGGCTGAGGGAACAAATCCAATTAGTGCTGGTAAATCAAAGGGAGGTTAACAGACTGGGTTTGACTTTAAGATAGCTTAAAACCAGATGGTGCATTTAATGCAAAGACAAGAAACCACTTGAGTTATTTACCCTTTGTTTCAAAGTTCTCTGGTCAGTGTACGCTTTTATGCAACAGTTATTTCTGAATCTTGAATCTGATTGGCTGAGACTAGTGCAATATTCTAGTGATATCAGAACTTTTCACGGATTGTATCACTTCGTTTGCAGTATTCCTCAAAATGACAAAGTATCATGGCAGACACCCGAAATGCTTTGCAATTTTATAAATAATACTGTTTATGTGTCACAGAATGTAGTTTTAAGAGTTTTTAGGCAAGAATGTAGTTGTTTATATGTCAAATATGCTTTTACGTTTGTTAATAAAGATAACGTCTATTAAAGCAATGATACATAGCGGAGCAGACTGCCTACCCCCCTTAGCTGTTATAAATTCACGCTAACACTTTATTGTATGGTTTCTTAACTAGTTTCTTATTAGCATGCATATTACTAGAATATTAGCCATTTATTAATACTAATTAAGCACATATTAATGCCCTATTCATGACCTTATTCTACATCCCTAGCCAATACCTAAACTTAACAACTACCTTACTAACTATTAATAAACAGCAAATTAGGAATTTATTGAGGGAAAAGTCTCAGTTAATAGTGAATAAGTGTTCCCTATTCTAAAGTGTTACCAAATTCACTGTAAACCATGGCTTCACTGAGCTTATAAAAAAGCATTATAAAACGGTAATTTCATATGCATAGTAAGGTTTTACGAAATAGAACAGAGTAAATAAATTGTAATGATATTAATAAAAACATTATTCTTCTGTCAAACAATGTAGTTCCTCAGAAACAGTTGTGGTTGTAACAAAGTGGTTGCCGAGCAACAAACAGATGTAAACAAAGGTGTATGTTTGTAATTTACAACACCTTCGAACATGGCTCAACCAATCAGAATCAAGAACTGGAACTATCCATTTTATAATTGAAATTTTGCTTTAATGTTTTCGGGGATGTGAGCTCCAGGGTGTCATCGGCCATTCAGTGCTCATGAACCCACCGAGTACAGCCTCACCTTGGCCAGTTCTTCAGGAATTTGCCACTGCCCTTACGAAAAAGAAGCTTATTCAAGTGTACTATTAGTATACTTCCTTTAATAAACTAAAAATAGGAAAGTATACTTTCAGTCTACCTTTTAACTACTTCTCAGAAATATACATAAAATGACATTTAAGTATACTTTACTTATACTTGAAAAAATCTAAAATATATTTAAGCTATACTTGTGCTCTAAGAATATGCGTTTTCATTGTTATACACTACGGGCGCTATTACACATCTTCTGTACAGAATTTTCAAAACACAAGTGAAGAAAAAAAACAAAACAAAACAGCTTCTACATGTAATCTAACACAATTGTCAGACATAAAACAGCAGCACAACCATAGATGTAGACTGTGTAACGTTATAAAAATGTCGACCTATGAAGAGATAATAATGACTGTCAAGCATTGGGGTGTTGATCAACTCCATCTATGTTTCAATTATCATTTTTTTAAAGCTTTTTGTTCAAAATGTTATTTATTTATTTATGAAACTTACCCACATTCAAGTGTTTATAAAAAAGAATTCATGAAGCTAGAATAACATGTTTTTGTTTACAAGCAGACACCCTGGGATATAGTAGTATACTTAAAGTATGATGTAAAGTTCCCTTGAAGAAAACACAAGTATATTTGCAGTGTGAAACTAGTTTACCAAGACTATATTAAAAATGCATAAAAATATTTAATTAGTAAACTATCAGTATACCTATAAATTCACTTTTGCATACTTGCAGTACAAACTAAAAAACATATGTAAACTAGTTGTGTACTCAAAGTTTACTACTGCTATACTTAAAGTATACTTAAAAGTATACTTTTATATACTAGAAAGTGGGCCAATTTAGTCCCAAGGAGTATTGAAATAGTACACTTGAAAGTATACTACTAGTACACTGATATTTGTATACTTACTGCACAAAGTATACTTAAAATATACTTGAACTTTACTTAAGTATACTCAATAAAATAAAATAAATAAAATAATACTTATTTTTTTTAAGGGTGTTTACATATGGCCGAATCACAGCCGTCCCGATACACAGCCATATCGCACTGCTACTTTTACTGTATGGAAAAAGGTGGCATTAACAGTCTACTAAATGTCATTCTAAAGCCAAAGATTTTCATTCATCTTTAAAACACAAATTAAGATATTTTTAATTGAATCTGACAGATTTATGTCCCTACAAAACGTTGATGTTTCAAAAAGCCATCGTAAATTTAATCCATATGAATCTAATGGTTTAATCCGAGTCTTGTGAAGAGACATAACTGCTTTATGCAGTGTAGTAAATAGGTTTAATTTAGGATTTTGTTCACATGTAAACATCGATCTATGTGCATACATAGAGCACATCAAATATGGCAAACGGAGGTTAAAAGCAAATCTCATTAGCTTGCTTTTACAAATACCAGAAGATCGTAGGTGTATTGGAATGGGTAAGTAATGGCATAATTTTAATTTTTGGGTGGACTATCCCACAACAGCAGTCAGTGCTACCTGTACATATCTACTATTATGTGTCAGAAACAGTCTAACAAACAATATACAAAAACATATGATTTAGTTTTCTCTGTGGCTCGTTCACTTGGCCTTTCGGCACACAAATTTCTGTAAACTATCATTATTCAAACTCTCTTTCCTACCATCCCCTACTGAGACCCTCTCCATTTTCTGGTTCTCTCTGTGTAAATCCTTCCCTCCGCTATCCCGGCACACTTATTTACCAATGCTTTCTGCGCCTAAAACCCTCAATTCTCCCAGTGTGAGTAAGCTTGTGCTATAAGCATGCATTTACCCATAAACCCCAGCTCCCAGAGCACTTCCTCCTCGCATTATTACCGGCACTACACTGCAGAGAACGAGCAAGTACGACCCACTGCCTTTCAAACAATAACCCATCATTACCCACCAATCACCCGCACCCAGCCTTCCCTGTCATTGCCGCCCAGGGTCCACGGGGGGCGGAGCCGAACATGACTGACAAGTATGGTTGAAAACAACTCCCTGCTATGATTCTGGCTATATGTCTTTGCGTGAGAGTGTGGTGGGACGCGTGAATGTGACTTTTCAGGGTGGCTGGAGTGGTTCCTCTGTTGAGCATCACGTTGATGCGTTTTTCCCCTTCGGTAAGAGACAGCAAAAAAGGACAGCGGTGTGAGCCAGAGGTGCCCTAGGCCTGCACAAAGCCCGGATTTAGCTGAGCTCCTGTAAACCGCTTCGTTGACTTGGCAAATCTGGCCCGCTCTGACAGCGGTTAAAGCAGCATGAAGCCAGGGTTGAAAACAAACAAACCGGGGAGAAAAGATAATCGCTGGTGTTTTGTGATGTACCTGCCAGTACAGATTGCTGATTGTAGATCCAAAAGCCTTTGAGTCTTCAAAAAACGAGCATTTGACCCAATTGCGTTACCGTCATGAATCATGCAAACAAGAACTTAAACTGTTGTTATTTAACAGCTCCGTTCCAAAATCTAGTGAGCTGCCTACTTAGGCAGCATTTTAGAAAGCGACATTATGCTACTGTATCTTCTAAAATGCTTGCGGAGAAAGCAATACCATCATGCACTGAAAGAGATATTTTGAAGAGTGATGCAGTGGGTACATCTCATGTCCGTGAAGTATATTTTTAATATATGTCCATCAATAAAAAGCTCACATGCTTAATTTTCTAGGACACAATTTTATTTTTCCCAATCACACTACTATATGTTGAAAAACCCATATCTTTTGTTCAAAAATGATGTTCATATCACATGCAATACTGGTATTAACAAAATCAGCTGTCTGATTTTGTTAAGTTTTTCATTCTGCATTTAAGTATGAAAATTACCTCAAAAATAAATTACTTTTATAGTTTTGCCTACAGATAGATTAGGTTATCAAGACATTTGGGTGTGCGCTGCAAACATAATAAGTGTTTATTGTGATATAACTTGTTTTATTTGTGTCCAAAATCCCTTTTGAACCAGAATCCCTTTTGAACACGCTCACTTTTTACTTTCACTTTCAAGATTCGTGATTCGTACTATGTTTACTATGGAGCGGCAGTACTTCCCACACATTTTACAAGATTAGATGTTTGTCAGTGGTGCTCAGGATCTGCAAATCATTCGCCATCATCCTGTCAGTCATTTCTCCTGTATATGTGGTAAGTGAAATTGTATGTACTGTAATGTAATAGGCTACCACAGGCAAATGGTTAACTATGTCCCTTTAGTGGCTCTGTAGAATGAGTTATTTGTTTTATCTGCCTTTCCGAATACGGATTTACTATTCGGGTACATCCCTAGTACAGATGGTTTACTTTTGTATGTTTGTTTCATTGTTATTATTTGGTGGAACACGCAGCTCTACCTCTGCCATGTTAACCTCCATATGTGACTCTCAGGATGCCACAGTCTTAGTTGTGTTGTGATGCATCATATTGTGTTCAGCAGTGGTGATGAGGGAATGTGTTTGAGAAACCATTTAGAGAGGAGCAATTAATTGATGCAAATATGTTAGAAATGATGCATTATGATACAAATGCCAACTTGTACCTGATGCACCGCATTGCTAACTATTATGCGCCGATGCAAATCTGTGAATCTTACCATCCCTACTTGGAAAGTATTGAGACACTAGGTTTCAAACAAAAATAGCAAAGCTAATGTCTGTGTTATATAAGAATGCATACTAATCCTTAGGTGGTTTAGGTTTCTCTTTATATGATAAAACCCAAAATAGCTGTTAAGCAATGCATAGATAAATTAAGAGGGTTTATCCGCCATTTTTCACATTTGCAGTGTAAGTGACCGGCTTTACTGAGTCTCTTGAAACTGCTGAGCTGTTGCTAAATCTCACACTCCAGACGCTCTGTTGAATTAATATGATTGTGAGTGTAGTCGACTCTAACAGCATAACAAACATCCCAAGCCTCCCGGAAACCTGCATCTCCTCCCTAATTATTTTATTTTATTATTATTTATCTATTTATTTATTTATTTATTTACCCTATATTACTTGATTTGGCTGAGATTTTTTGCAAATTTAAATTTTTATTAATTGCATGAAAAAAAATAAAATTAAAAATTAAAATTAAATTAATTAAAAAAATGTACGTACTATATATTTATTTATATTTACAATATATTAATATTAAATACTACTATTAATGATTTATGAGTATTCTTATTTATAAAATTAAAATTAGGCCTTATGTACCTTAATTTCCATGAAAATGATATTGGAAAGGATTAATTTAATGGTGTCACAAAGCACATTTGTCAGACTGTTTTTGAAAGAACCGTTTTTCCACTTAACATATGTATCTTTAAATCTTTTCTTGAAAAAATCAATGTAAAATCAATGCACTAACAGCTACACCGATTAACTCACCCTTTAAAATCAACTGTTTGATCACAACTCGACACGTCTTGCATAATAGCAATGCTAGTTAACATCCCACACTTGCTGACATAATCTCAGACTGCACGTGTCACCCTTGAGTAATTTGAACATCTAATAATAGAGCAAAAATCATTTAATCTCAATAGCCATTGAGGAGGATGTGAAAAGCCCTGTGCCGTATCTGACATTGATTTATCGCTCCCCAGATTTCATGTCATATTCAGGATATCATGCAAGGATGTTTGCATTTCCATCTGAAAGGAGGAATAATCGTCTCCCATAACAGGTGTTATCCAGCGTGCCTGGAGACTTTGGGATCTATTGTCGGCCTGTATTGTTGCATTGGAGGGCAGGTGCAGGTAAGCACAATGCAAGCGCTCTTTTTTTACCATCACAACAGGAAACTGAATTAAGCTATAACTGCACACCGTCAACACTGGGTGCAGGCTGCGCTAGATCACAATAAAGGCCTCTAAACAGCAGCTGGGACGAGCTGGCTGATATCGAGAATGGAGAAATCACAATGTTTGCACAGTCGTAAAGCAAACACACTTTTCTAATAACAATCTCGAAATCCAAAACTAGAAGTGAGAGCTGGGTCGGTGCTAGGGGGTATTATCGTAATTTGTTTTAACGATATGGAAACTGACATTATCATATGCCACTGACTTTACAAAAAAACAGACAAAAACATGTCTTGAGCATATAAAATCATTGACTGCATGAAAAGGCCTGTTAGAATGCAGTTAAAATGCCCCTATCATTCAAGTTATGAAAGTCAAAATTATCCCTGAATGTTTATATATATATATATATATATATATATATATACACTACCGTTCAAAAGTTTGGGGTCAGTAAGACTTGTAATAGTCTTTAAAGAAGTCTCTTATGCTCATCAAGACTGCATTTATTTGATTAAAAATATAGAAAAAAAACAGTAATATTGCAAAATGTTTTTACAATATAAAATAATGTTTTTTTATTTTAACATACTTTAAAATAGAATTTATTCCTGTGATGAAAAGCTGAATTTTTATCAGCTGTTACTCCAGTCTTAAGTGTCACATTCGTTCTGACATTTTCTCAGAATTGCATGTTATAAACTCGCAAATGCAAGTTGACAGAAACTTGTGAGAAAAAAAGTAAAAACTGAGATTTCAACTCATTATATTAAGACATAAAGTCACAATTCTGAGAAATAAAGTCAGGATTATGAGGCTATATCTCGCAATTTTTTTTTTTTTTTCTCTCAGAATTGGACTTTATAACTGCGATTGCAATAACTCTCAATTACGACTTTACATATTGCAATTCTGAGTTTATAACATGACATTGTGACTTTGTTTCCCACAATTCTGACTTTCTACCAATTGCTATATTCAATATTTCTAAGGGGGAAAAAAAGTCACAGCTGTGAGAAAAAGGAATTATTATTTTTAGTTATTTGTTTATTTTATTCAGTGATGTAAACAGGCTTCCATATAAACCTGCCAGAGTTCCAGCACAAAAAATAGTTAGCAAAATATAATTTAATTATTGCTATTGAAGAAAATCCCAATGAATATCAAGATATCATTTTCTGTTAGTATTGTAAACCCCTAGTCATGCACTATTCTCGTACCAACAAACAGGGTGATGTCATGACGAGAAGTTAACATGACGCCGTTGCTTGTTTTTTGGGGTATAAAAACAGTGTGATACTGACAGACCTGAAGCAATACTGGGATATTTATTTTCATGTTCTGTTCGAGTTTGTAGCTGCTTATTCCTGTCATCCTGTCAAAAACAACCGAGATACTCAACACATGTTCCTTTTCTGCTGACAAACCGTTTCATGTAGCTTCGGCTTTCTTTGCTTTGGTATTCTCAATGGAAATAGGAAACACAAAAACAGATACGTATATAAAGTTGGCCACATGTCATTAAAATTCAACACATTATTCAGCGGGTTTACTGATCGGCTTGCTCGACAGAAATTAATTACACTCTGAGCGTCACAGAGAAATTAGAACAGCAGGTTTAGTGTGTCTTTGTGCCTCTTTTAGAACAAAAAAGGGCTTTCCCTTCTTCTCTGTTTGTCTCTGACCTCTCGTACTCCCTCTCTCTCTCTGTGCTGCGCTCTCCACGTTCTATTATTTTTCACTTTAAAACTGTCTTTTCTGCCGTCGAGGGAATCGGAGACCTTGAGATGTTCTCCTAAGCCGGCTCTTAAATCAAAGTGCTGAGAGACAGGAAGATGTGTGGAACTCACCCCATTCTTCGGGTAGGCGACCCACCCCAGGTCACCAATTACAGAGCGAGAGTCCAGCAAGTTCACTGCGGGAGAAAAAGAAATGGGGACAGATCAATGATCTGGAGTTGTAAAAGCAATAAAGAAAGAACATTTATATGCACATTAGATGTTCATGATCAAGATATCACCTCAAAGTTGATCTTGTTTGTTTTTATAGATTTCGGTTGCGCTTTATTTTAGTGTCTTTGTTACTTGCACTTACTGTAGTAATAACAGTAAATTATGCATAATTACAAGCAACTCTCCATAAACAAAACTCTATAGTGCATGCTGTTAAGTAATATTACATAGTACTTACAATATAATTACACTTTAACAATGGCATTTTACAATAAAGTACAAACTAGATTTGTGTACATACATTGTACAAACATTCTTAAACTTTTTTTAATAAATGTATTTAAGTATTATCACATGAATTGTCCTTTATCACAGTATAATCTAGCTCAGGATCATTGCATTAGATTTTATCCTTTTTTATCCCTTAATAACAATATAGTTCATATTGAGTCCATTTGTTTTCATAAACATTCATAAGTATGCATGTGCACATGTGAATATAATGCAAATAGATTTTAAATGTCATTACACATATTTAACTTCTTTAACTCAAAACAGAATAAAATGACTATATGAAGTACATGGATTCAATAATCTGACATTTAAATGAAAGATGCATGTCTGTAAAATGTTTTAGATGATTTCAGTTTGTTTATATCGTAAACGATCCAAAATTAATGAGGACTTTGGTCAAAAATGCAATGCAATGCAATAAAGTAAAATAAAATAAAATAAAATAATTATGGGGGAGAAACAAAACACCATTTTAAATCTAAAAATGCCCCTGAAAATCAATCCCAGACAGAAAATATTATGCATCCAGACACATCTGAATACCTGCAAAAACAAATGATCAAAAAGATCATGTGAGCTTGTTGCAATATTGATCTACATGTTTCTGAACAATGCATGCAATCATTTGAAAATGTACCCTATAGAACGTATGAAAGAAACTGGAATAATATCAGTTGTATAATCTTAGCCCTTGATTAAACTGAGTGCACATTCTATGTGAGATGTCCATTAAACAGCCCAGTCTTTTCAGATTATTGTGCCAGTATTTGATGCCCAGAATAGGTCACAGGTTCTTTTTTATCTGCTCGAACCTTTTTACGAATGAGTACCGCCACAGCTAATTAGATGACCTTTACATTCACAGTCCGATCAGGGCTGAATTTTAATTTGACCTTGTGTTGATCAAAGGTTGTGTGGCGAGACTGTTTAGCATGTGTGAGATGACTCACAATAGCAATATCATTTCTGGCATCAAAACAAAAGCTAATGACTAAGGAACCAACACAAATGTCACAACGGTGCTAAAATAAAAAAGTAAAAGGGTAAAGAAAAAAGCGAATGATGGTTATTGATATGTTATGTAACCTCAAATTTGATACTGATTTGTGAGAACAAATACGCAGAGAAGAAGAAAAAAAACACTAAAATACATTTACATTTAATCTGCCAATTTAAATGAGATCTAAATGTGTTTCTTTTGAATGACAGACATTGATGTACATTGTCCTACTTAAACTGAAAAATATCCTGGGGAGAATCACATAAATCTAATTAGCAGGAAGAAATACACTTCTGAACTAGATAAAAGAGAGGTTATGTCCATCCTTAGGCTAATGCCGAAAGAGGTGCAATGTGTGGAAATCTAACTTTCGGAGGGAAAAACACATTTTAAAACTGAAAAAAGGAAAAATCTTGAAGAAAGATTCTATATGGCAGAATATTTCAAGTAAATATTCTGTTTTGTTGCCTTGATTTGGAACACTCAAGGTTAAACTGTCCAAATGTAACAACTAAATTGTTCATTTTAATTTGAAAGCACATTTCCCGCCAGATTACAGTTCACCACAGGTCACACCCCTCCGAATCGACAGGTTTGTTTAAATTCTACCACACTTGCCGCTATTGTGATTTTGGAGTGGCCGTTGTCCTTGCGCGTCTGCTGGGCCATTGTGCCAGTCTGTGTAGGCACCCGAGCGCCCTCCCCCATCCTGCTCTCATTTTTATTGTGCCATCATCAGCGTACAATCAATCAACTCATCCCCACACTTGTCATTGCACTATCCATATGCTGACTTCTGCTCATTAGAATATTTACATATTCTATAGTCTGCACACTTCAGCCCGAGTGATAAATTGGAACACATCAATTTTACTCGCAGATAATTTGTTGACATTTCCCATAGTAGCGTTGGGCGAAATCTTTTTTGTACGCTAGTTAAAACATCTAGTAACTTGAAAGGGTTTCATAGGAATACACTTTTGTATCCTGGGAAATAAAGCTGTAAAATATGGAATATGATTTGCAGTCGGTGCCTGCTGTGCTCTGACCACTACAAAGCAAATTTAGGGAACTTTGATGAAGCTGTGTCTCTGTTTCCTTTGTCTTTACGCTTCTAATGCAAATGCACCATCCCACGTGTACACATCAGCCATCACAAAAAAAGACGTCATGTTTTGACCGTAAAAGTGCCTTTGTGGTCCAATGCAACAGATGTATATTTTAGTGAACTTAACGTTTTAAAAACTTCATGACATGCATCTATATCTTTATCTTTGTAGAAATCATATCATAGGCGTTCATTTCCGTTTAGCGTTTAATATCTGTGTCTTTAAAGAATATGCTACAACAGGTCTTTAATAGACCATTGAATCAACATTAATAACTCCTGTAAAGCTTGACGGTTCAATGGTGCTTTTATTCTGATCTGAGCTGTGATTTCTGAACCTTCTGTGAATGGATGTTCTTACTGAACAATACAATTCATAAACTCTTTAAAGGCTCCCACTGAACATGTTCAAAGGCAATGAAGCGATTCACAATATCCTTTATGCATTCACAGTTTCAGCCAATGTGCAATGGTGAACTGAGATGTTTAAAAACCACCTGGATGGGAGTTTGGTGAACTGTAATCACTTATGTCCAAGAACTTCTGCTCCATTAAACAGTCTGGTGTGAAATCATTGTTGGCTTTATGGGTGATATATTACATATGACATGACATTTCACGCGTAGAGAACATTTCTGTTGGAAAACCGTATTGACGTGTACATCATATACCACAGAATATACTACAAGACCTATAAAGCATGTTCTGGAGAAGATCTGACATGTTTTTTTTATGCATTGATAGCCTACTTCCCCATGTGTATATTGTGTAGACGGTTCATAATATTCTGTGTTTATTGTAATATATGTGGTAAATTCCTAAAAATAATGCTTCTGTTTAAATTCAAAGACATTCACGTCTAATGCCTTTGAAGAACCTGTTTTAAGTTCTACTAATAACTTTTTTTAAATAATGTTTTGGTCATTTAAAAAACACTGTATCGTGATAATGTAGAAACTCAAAAACAAACGAACGAATTGGATGAACCTTTAATTTAACATCAAGAACTTTTGATTCAGTGTCCAAACAACCACATTGCAAGAACCGTATGGCGCCGAAATCGGTTCTGGATCAGAAGAGCGTTCTTTGCTGAACCTTTTTTTCCAGAATTGTATATCATCCATACGAAATCCAGTGACTGTCAACCATCAATCCGTGCAAAACAGCACCGTTCCCACATCCCGCGTCTTACCTTCATTACTGGGAATGCAGAAAGTCTTGAACGCGCCGAGACTGAAGACGCAAATCCAGGCGATGTAACTCCACCGTGAACGCATACTCATCGATTTAAGAAATGTGTCAAACGAATGAATGTACCGGACTCACATCAGCACAGAAACGATCCAGAGAGAGTTGCGGAGGACATGAGGAGCGCGGAACGTAGGTACGCAGGAATAAAAGCACATTTGAGCGGAGAGCAGCGGCGCGCGCGTTGCGGTGAGTGTTGAAGCGCTCCGGTTTGAGTCTCACGGAGCTGTCAGACACCCACACAGCCGACAGCATGAGGAGGAGGAGGAGGAGTAAACGATTACAGCTCTCCAATAGACATCAGTGACTGCTCATGACACGAGACTCATCCAGACTAATGAAGGTGTAAGTCAGACGAATAATGCTTAAAAATGACAGATATGTGCGCATTGTGTCAGTCGTATATTATATTGATTGTGTTGGACTGATATTACACTGTAATTTTCCTCAAACCATCCATCCATCATCCATCTATCCATTGCTCTATCAATCTGTCTATCCATGCATGCATCATTCTATTGATTTATCTACTGAACTGTCAATCTGTCTATACTTCCATCCATCCATCAATCTACTGATCTATCAATGTATTGATCTGTCTATCCAACCATGTATCCATCATCCATCTGTCATCTATTGATCTATCAATTATTTGATCTGTCTATCATCCATCCTTCTATTCATTGATCTGTTGATCCATCCATCTGTCAATCTATCATTCATCCATTCTTCTATTGATCTATTAATATATTATTCTCTTAATTTATCCATCAGTCCATCCATTGATCTAATGATCTATAAATCTGACCATCCATCATCCATCCTCCATCCAATGATCTGTTGATCTATCAATCTGTCCATCCATTTATCCATCCATCCGTCCATCCATTTGTCTATTGATTGATATATCTATTGATCTATCTATCCATCAATCCATCATCCATCCATCATCCATCCATCTGCTGATCTATCAATACATCTATCCATCCATCAGTTTATCTATTGATCTGTCAATTTATCGATCTGTATATCCATCCATCCTTTTATCGATTGATCTATTGATCCATCCATCTATTGATCTATCTGTCAATCTATCCATCCATCAGTTCATTCATTTATTGTTCTATGAATCTATCTATCCCTTCATTATTCTATTAATCTATCATTCTTTTGATCTATCTATCCAGCCATCTATCGAACTATCTATCAGTCTACCCATTCATCCATTCATTGATTGATCTATAAATCTGACCATCCATCCATCGTTCGTCTATTGATTGATCTATCAGTCTATTGATCCATCCACCCATCTATTGAGCTATCTATCAGTCTGTCTATCATTCATCTATTTATTCATCTATTGATCTATCATCCATCCATTCTTCTACTGAGTGATCTATTATTCTATCATTCTCTTTATCTATCTATTGAATTATCTAGCAATCTACCCAGCTATCCATCTATTGATCTATCAGTCTATCCATCCATCCATCCATCCATGCATTGATCTATTGATCTATCAGTCTGTCTATCCATCCATCCATCCATCCATCATTCAATCTATTAGTGTATTGATCTGTCTATCCATGAATCTATCTGACATAATTCAATAAAATGTATACAGTTGGAATAACAGACAAAAATGTGATTGACAAATATATTGCATTAGTTGCACATATGTTTATTGTGTTGTTACATCAAATGTTTACTAAAAATTCAAAGATTTTTCATTGACAAGTAATGACTGACAATGTGGCTGATGTAGTACTCTGCACTACATCACCTTCATTGACCTATAACTATTTCCAAAAAAACAACACGCTTTTGCAACATAAAGAATGTAGATGTTTCAAAAAGCAGGTCTGTATTCACAGAGCAAATGTGATTTAAGCTCACATGGCCTTTTTTTCTGCAGCTCTATTTTTCACTGCATTCTTAAATTCCAAATTTAAGCCGAAGCAGCACTTCCACCCACAAGATAAATGTGGCTCAATGACTGCAGCTCAATCTCTTTCATCTGCATGATTATACATATTCCCGTGCCGTGCCCTCCCGACACATCCCACGCTCCTCAGCGCTTGTCCTCATTCACCAGACACTCACAGAAATTCAGCAGCCGGCATCAGACCCAGCTCCTCCTGAGTTCAAAATGACAGCGAAAGAACAACAGCGATGGCTTTGTTTTCAGATGTCAACAAAAACAGGAAAGGGAAGAGCTGTGATTTACAAACTTATCCATAACAACATTATTCCTCTGTTGCATGTGACAGCACAAAATCAGGGTCAGGTTCTGAGGCAAAATGTCTAGAAAAAGAGCAGAGCACAATAAAATAAGGCCCAAACCCCTGCAAAAGTCCTTAAATCTGATTAAATGTATTAAAGACAAGTCCTGTCTAATCTAAGGTGTTCACAGTGGATTTTAGAGCACACCCATGCATTGCTGAGTCACTGATAGGCGGCTACTGCTGCATAAGCTGCCAAAAGTCACCTCAGAGTCTCATGCCCTACCTTCAATGTAAGTTTAACTGCTTCTGTTGTGGAGTTGAAATGGATCTGCCGAGACATGAAAATGCTACCAAACTATCTCACGGTCTTGCTGTAAAATTAATAGTTAAAATTTTCACAGTGGATATTAGATGTTTCATAATATTTGATATCAGCTCTCCTACTATTAACATGGTTATGCAATTTGTGAAACAGGTGTGTACTTCTTGGTTGGTGGATTTCAGGCTATTAAATTTGGGTTGGGAAATTCAGGTGAAAAACCTGGTGGAGCCAGGTGAAGTAGAGTTTACACTGAACGATAGTGTTAGAGATCTTTGCAAATTTTGGGAAGGTGGTTTGAAATAGCAATAAGCAAGTAAGTAAGTAAGTAAGTAAATAAATACCTTATTTACTCTATTTATGTATTTATTTGATGCAGAATGAATTTATTTATTTTGATGAATTCAAAAGTTTGAATAAATAAATAAATACATTTGATGCAGATTCACTCCCATTCAAAAGTTTGGATTTTTTTTTTTTTTTTTTTTTTTTTAATTCAGTAAGAATGTATTAAATCCTTAAAGCATACAAAGACTTCTTTTTAAAAAACATTTTACCAACATCAAACTTTTGAACAGTATGTTTAGGCCAGTGAGTATTTTAGAAAAGTGGGTCTTCTTGTGCTTTATAACATTTTCCTGTTCAGTTTCAAACTAATCCCTTGAAATGGATCTTACATATTCCTCTAGACTTAACTTTTCATCAAAATGTTCTTTAGAGTGTAGAAAGAACTCCCCGCCAATTTTTTGATCTATGTGCCGTAACTTGTAAGTTTGATTGCTTAACCCTAAATATGACAAATTACTGTATATCAGTGATGCTTGCCTTAACAAGCAAAACAACTGAATAAACAACCTGGAAAGAGATGAACTATGTGCTTTCTGGAAATATACATCTTTTTTGGAGTGCAGGTCTAGTTATATCTTATTTAAAATGAACAGGCTAAATGAAAGAGTGAACTGGACTTGTCATGGACTACAGTGAAGCCCAGGCCTGTGGGATGGTGAAGCAGCAGGGTCTTTGCCGCTGCACTCAGAGGGGAGGCTCGGTTTGGGCAGACACAGCTGAGCTGTCGCTACTGATAATCGTGTCCTGGCATTAAAGAGAGCCAGGACTTGGACAAAAGTACAGGAAGAGGAACAATTTGAGAGTCAGCACACACAGTCTGAGAGCAGCACACTGCTGCATTGTGGGATGCAGAGGGTGACTCAGAAGCCAGTGGGTAACTATAATGAGGTTAGACATAAGAGGACACTTCACATAATTTACACACTAAAATATTTTGTGAGGACAATCTTGTTATGGCTCTCTGGGAATTCTGGGATTCTGACTGGTCATTCACTGCATTATGCAGTCAAGAATTGTTGTATTTTTGTCCAATGCTGATAATATTTATTTGATAGTTTAATGTCTCTAATACAACAATTTAAACTCAAAGCAAAATTTCATATCCATTCATTTGGTCAGTAGCTTTACGCTGGGCTGCTGAGTTTACTTTGCAACAATGACTGATTCAACAATATTTTACATATTCAACCTGATTAATGATAGGTTACATCAGCAAAAGTATTTTTTGCATTTCAGATCAGGTAGATCAGATTTTAATTTTTTTTTTTTTTTGTCCCCCAATGTATTTAAAGGGTCACCTTTTAATATGGTGACCAGTTCTTAACTCTTCACTAACTGTAAATTTTGACCTTTACCTCTATAAACTCCTCACTATGTTATAATTTAGCATATTATACTTTTGATTAATATTTTAAATGTATTGTTTTTATTATTATTTTTATTTTAGTTAGAGATTTAGTGATTTTGTTTTGTACTTCTCTTATTTATTTATTTATTCATTCATTCATTCATTCACTCACTCACTCACTCACTCATTCATTCACTTATTCATTTATTATGTATTACACTATAATTTTTATTTTATTTTATTTTATTTTATTTATACTTTCTGTTTTCAGCTTAGTATTTTTAATACATCAAGTTAAACTAAATGAAAATGAGAAATGTTGCCTTTGCAACTACCTGTCATTTATATATATATATATATATATATATATATATATATATATATATATTATACTCACATTATTTTATTAATCTTTGACTCTCTTCTGAGAGTAAATCAAAACCAACTCTCTCATGTTTTTTTTTTGTTTGTTTGTTTTATTTTTATTTATTTTTTTTGAGAATGTAGCTGTCAATATATATATATATATATATATATATTGGATCAGGTTCAACAGATTTTTTTTTTTTTTTTCAACTCTAAACCTACTCACAAACTCTGAATTTGCTCAACTATGAGTAACAGGCCTTGGGTATATACAGCAATATTATTGATTTCATCGTCATCTGTACTCCTCACTTTTGTAAACTTGGCAAGTGGCGCTGAAATTCCTAATTGTGCATTTCACTTCCTTTGTGTCTCTATTCTCCAAACATGAAGCTCACTGAGTCACTGGTCACTGGCCACTGCCAGATTTCTCTATTCAAAGAGCTTGACAGTGTGACAGTGAAGAATAGCGGTGATTGATCACCTCATTGTTACACATGATTTCATTAACAATGCAAACAAAAGCAGTTTGGAAGCTTTCAAGCACATTCCATTTCCAAGGGTGATTTGGTCTTTCAATGAAACCGAGAGGATTACTTAATGAA
This sequence comes from Labeo catla, assembly GCA_012976165.1. Classification (NCBI taxonomy): domain Eukaryota; kingdom Metazoa; phylum Chordata; class Actinopteri; order Cypriniformes; family Cyprinidae; genus Labeo; species Labeo catla. The sequence continues at coordinate 181,103 of VONZ01000504.1, read as the reverse complement.
ATTACTTTCAAACAAGACTGTTACATTTTCTAAAGACAATGTGAATGGTACTTGTCCATGTAAAAGTCACTGGTTGTTGTGTTTGTGGTTTCCAGGGTGTTGCTATGCTAAGTGTTCTGAGTGGTTTTTAGAATGTTGCTATGCAGTTGCTAGGGTGCTATGAGTGATTTGTGAAGCAATGCAATGCAGTTGCTAGGTACTGTAGTTGCAGTGGTGTTCTGGTGTGCGTTTCCCGTACAACAATGCAACTCGCTGATTAACCTCCATAGTACGATGCACTGTTGTGGAAACGAACTAGCTAGTCACGACTGTTTCCCAAACACGGTCACATCTCCGTCGTTTGAACCACATTAGTTTAACTATGTAGGGCTGTTGTTAATGGCGTCACCGAGTAATAACTTATGTTATTTAACTGATTAGAGACCTCTAAAATGCAGCTATATTGAACATGGCACCTGATGACTAATTTACTATTTTTTGTTCCCTGTCAAAAATACATAGATTAAAATGCATTTATATTTAGATCGAGTCAAAGATATAAATTGTGCTGCATATTAGCTTGCTTATTGTGCCCAAGAGCATAATTTTTTAAGCCCATATGTCTTACTAACAAGGAACTATGCTTCTAACCACAGGTCGAGAGCTGTAATTCCAACCATGTAAGTTTGTGACACTGTTTGCAAATGTTCGTTTGACGGAACTTGCGACCATAGTTGGCTAACAATGGTTTTGGGAAACGCACCCCTGGGTAGTTGCTAAGGGATTTCTTACTGGTCTAAAGGCCCATTCATACTATAAACAATAATTTTATAGATAAGTATAATGGTAACTATTAGCAATAACATTCTGTTTATTATAAGCACAAGGTGCAATTTTGTCATGTTGCTTTAAATGATTGATCTCTTTAAAGCATGATGGATTCTAATTGGCTGTCAATTTTTTAATGTTCATCAGCTGGAAAGTGACAATGTTCCAGTAGTATGTTATTATTGCACACCTCACAATTCCAAGTTTGCAGCTCACAATTCAAAGTTTACAGCTCACAATTCCAAGTTTACATCTCACAATTCTGAGTTTGCAGCTCACAATTCCAAGTTTACGGCTCTCAATTCCAAGTTTTCAGCTCACATAGCTCATAATTACAAGTTTTCAGCTCACATAGCTCATAATTACAAGCTTACATCTCACAATAACAAGTTTACATCTCACAATTCCAAGTTTTCATCTCACAATTCCGAGTTTGTATCTCGCAGCCTCACACCCAAGCCTACATCTTACACCCAAGCTCTGCAGCCCATAATTCCAAGCCTACATCCCCACAACCCAAGCTCTGCAGCCACCTCATTCCAAGCCTACATCCCACAACTCCAAGTTTGCAGCCCCCATTCCAAGTCCGTAGCCTGCAATTTGAGTTTGCATCTTAATAATTCCAAGTTTGCGAGTCTACAATTCCAAGTTTTTATCTCACAACTAAGTTTGCAGCTCCTTCTATTCCAAGTTTCCATATCCACACCCGCCATCTTTACACCCCTTAAGTTTGCAGCTCATAATTCCGAGTTTACATCTCTTACTAACTCTAAGTTTGTAGCCTAATTTTATTCCAAGTTTACAGTCACACCGTTTAGTTTGCTTTCAATTCCAAAGTTTGCAGCTCACAATCCAAGTTTTACAAGCTCACAATTCGAGTTTGCAGCTCAACCTCGAAGTTTACATCTCACAATTCCAAGTTTGTAGTTCACACAATTCCAAGTTCCCCTTCAGTCATTTCACTACGACGCTACATATGGGCTTTGAGAGTCCAATCATCTCCAAGCTCTTATTCAAAAGGCAATGAACATTCATGAACATTGGCGAGTGGTATTTGCATGCCGAGCCACTCCGCACATACGGTATATAAGATGGCGGCATGCAACCACTATCAGATTTTTCTTTCGGAGCCCCGCCTCGAGCCTGAAAAAGAGTTCCTGTGCTCTTTCACGCTGGCGTTGCCAACACTAAAAGAGCTTACTCTAAAAGAGCGTTTGGCAGCCGCCAGCGAGATTGCGGGCGGCCGCGTTAATGCCAGAAAAGCCTCTTGGCGCATCCCAGCCTCCCCGCTTGAGTGCGGTTGTGCCGCTCCCTCCCTGGGCAAACCGGGATCTAAAAGAGCTAATTTCTCACGGCTGTCGAGGCATTTTTCCCGGGATGCTCTCCCCGCGGCGCTCTGGAGTGGTAGTTTCCTCGCCGCTGGATGGACATGATCACGCCCACGTGCTCATGAGCACGCTGAGGCAGCGCTCACGGATGGTTCGTGGCGCTCACGCTAACGCATGACCATGGCCGCGAAGTCCCGCCGCTCAGCGGTAGGCTCCCTCGTTGTCCTCCCGCACAAGTCGCTGGCCAAGGTTTTTCGCTGCCGCGGGCGGCACTTGGGACATACAGGTGACTATGCAGAATGTTCCGCGCCAGTAAAGCCCCGCGGACTTCTGCATCACCGCGTCCCGCCGAGTCCAAAGTAGTTCGCTTCCACAGCTGGCCGAAGTGTCTCCTTTGGTGCCCACAGGAGGTTGAGATGCGCTACACATCAGAGGGGAGTCGGAAGATGATGCTGATCGCTCGCTGGTCGGCGCCTCTGCGGTGCCGCCTGGCCTGAGGTGGACGCTCAACTTCGGCTATGCTCCTCCGAGCCGCCAAGGAGATCGGTCCGAGGTGCCCAAAACACTCGGCCGATCCTTCTAGGCTGGACGATTTTTTGGAGGTCTCCCCAGCCGCCCTCCCAGTACCTTTCTTCCCGAGGTGCATGGGAGCTGGCGAGGACGGGCGACCCCGCTGCCTCGCCCAGCTCCTCTCCCCTCGCCACGACGGGCGGGCAGCCGGGGTTATGGCGGTCCCTCAGGTTGAGCTGTCGGGTGCATCTATGCCGCTGGGCGCCAAGCCACCTGGCGGATCGGCCCCATCTCCTCCAGGGCGGGTGAGCTCGCCGGCAGGGCTTACACGCCGCTGGGACAGGCTGCCACGCCTCTGCACGCCATGGCCCCTTGCAGGTCTACCAAGCCCAGGCGCTAAAACATCTGCATCGAGGTGGCTGATCCAGGGGTGCAGGAACTCCGGGCCACCGACTGCCCGGCTACGAAGGTGATGGCTGCCTCTTGGCCAGGTGATGTCCCACAGTGGTTCAGGAGCGACACCTATGGTTGACCCTGGCTCAGATGGCTGACGTCGACAAAGCTCTTTTTCTCGACGCCCCCATCTCCCAGGGCGGCCTATTCGGCGACACCGTCGAGGACTTTGCCCAGCAGTTCTCGGCGGTCCAGGAGCAGACGGAGGCGCTAAAGCATATCCTCCCCCGTCGAGACAGTGCCACCACGTCCGCGGGGCCTCAACCTCCGCCTGCCCGTCGCCGAGGGCGCCCCCCTGCGGCTCCTAAAATACCAGCTCCGTCCCCTGCCGAGCCTAGACTGGCAGCCCGACGTCGAGCTGGCCGCGGGAGAGCGGCGCCGCCCGCGCCTCAGGGACCAGCCATGAACACCCGCAGCAGAGCTGCGAAGCGTCCCTGACACGGGCAACCCAGAGATGAAGGAGATTGCTCTCTTGGGGACGACAACATTTACGTCCCCTCTCCCGGTGGAGGGCCGGGAGCCGCTGTGTGCGCGATTTCACAGAAAGAGTCAATTCCTCACCTCTGGGGTTCCGACCCTGAGTTCCCCTCTTGAGTGATGCCTTGCCTCCTCGGATCCGGACTCGGAGGTCGATATCGCCAGCGCGGGAACCAGGGAAGAAGGTAAGCGCTGCCCAGTGCAGTCAGACTTTTCTCCAGGACGTTCTTCCTTCTGGGATCAGTCCCCTTCCCCTTCCCCCCCCAGGCTGCCCCACTGCGGTCACGTCGGTCAACGCTCCTTTGATTCCCCTGGCGACCAGGCTGGGAGCTTGGCTTCAGCTTCCCAGCCCCTCGCAGTGGTTGATTCGGACGGTACGTCTCGGCTATGCGATTCAGTTCGCCAGGCGTCCGCCCAGGTACAGAGGCGTCCTTTCCACTTTTGTCCACTCGGACACACATGCCGCTGTGCTTCGTGCAGAGATTGCTGTCCTACTGGTGAAGGACGCAATCCAGCCTGTCCCTCCAGCCGAGATGAAGTCAGGGTTTTACAGCCCTTACTTCATCGTGCCCAAAAAAGAGCGGTGGGTTAAGACCTATCCTGGATCTTCGAGCCCTGAATCGGTCCCTTCTCAGGCTGCCGTTCAAGATGCTCACGACGAAGCGCATGCTAACATGCATTCGTCCCCAGGATTGGTTCGCAGCCATCGACCTGAAGGACGCGTACTTTCACGTCTCGCTTCTGCCTCGACACAGACCCTTCCTACGGTTTGCTTTCGAGGGTCGAGCGTATCAGTACAAAGTGCTTCCATTTGGCCTGTCCCTCTCTCCCCGTGTCTTTACGAAGGTCACGGAAGCTGCTTTATCCCCCCTTTGGCGGATGGGCATTCGCAATCTCGACGACTGGCTTCTCATAGCTCACTCGCGGGATGTGTTGTGCGAACACAGGGACCTGGTGCTTCGGCACCTCAGCCATTTGGGCCTTCAGGTCAACCGAGAGAAGAGCAAACTCTCCCCAGTGCAGAGGATCTCTTTTCTCGGTGTGGAGCTGGACTCGGTCAACATGACAGCCCGCCTCACCAACGCGCGCGCGCAGTCAGTGCTGAATTGTCTGAACTCATTCAGACACAAAACAGCGGTTCCTCTCAAAACATTTCAGAGGCTCCTGGGGCATATGGCAGCTGCAGCCGCGGGGACGCCGCTGGGCTTGCTTCATATGAGACCGCTTCAGCACTGGTTACACGATCGAGTCCCGAGATGGGCATGGCACCGTGGCACACTCCGGATTGGCGTTTCCCTGCAGTGTCGCCGCCTGTTCAGCCTGTGGTCAGACCCGGCCTTTCTTCAGGCCGGAGTCCCTCTGGGACAAGTCTCCAGGCATCTTGTGGTTTACACGGATGCCTCTTCCACGGGTTGGGGTGCTGTATGCAACGGGCAAGCAGCCTCGGGTTCCTGGACAGGACCTCGACTGCAATGGCACATCAATTGCCTAGAGTTGTTGGCTGTGCTTCTTGCGCTGCGTCGCTTCCGACCGACGCTGCGCCACAAGCACGTGCTTGTTCGCACCGACAGCACTGCGACCGTAGCTTATATCAACCACCAAGGTGGTCTTCGCTCCCGTCGCATGTCACAACTCGCCCGCCATCTGCTCCTGTGGAGTCAGACGTGGCTGAAATCGCTACGCGCCGTTCACATTCCAGGAGAACTCAACCGTGCAGCCGACCAGCTCTCACGGCAGTCCACCCATCCTGGAGAATGGCGACTCCACCCCCAGGTAGTCCAGCTGATTTGGAGCCATTTCGGCAAAGCCCAGATAGATCTGTTCGCTTCCCCCGAATCCTCCCATTGCCAGCTATTTTACTCCCTCAGCGAGGCTCCCCTCGGCAAGGATGCACTGGCACACAGCTGGCCTCCGGGGTCCAAGTACGCCTTTCCCCCAGTGAGCCTCCTTGCACAGACACTGTGCAAGATCAGGGAGGACGAGGATCAGGTTCTGCTGGTTGCGCCATACTGGCCCACCCGGACCTGGTTTCCAGACCTCATTTCCCTTGCGGCAGCCCCTCCCTGGAAGATCCCCTTGAGGAGAGACCTTCTTTCTCAGGGGATGGGCACAATTTGGCACCCGCGTCCCGACCTATGGAACCTGCACGTCTGGCTCCTGGATGGGACGCGTCAGACCTCTCCGGCCTTTCACAGGCCGTGATAGATACTATCTCTCAGTCTAGAGCTCCCTCTACAAGGCAGGCCTATGCACTGAGATGGGGTCTGTTCGTTGACTGGTGCTCCTCTCGTAGAGAGGACCCACAGAGATGTCCGATTGCAGTAGTGCTTTCCTTCCTGCAGGAGAAGTTGGAGCGCAGGCTGTCCCTTCGACTCTCAAAGTGTACGTTGCTGCCATCGCAGCGTATCACGATGCAGTGGATGGAGCATCCCTTGGTAAGCACCAACTGGTCGTGAGGTTCCTTAGAGGTGCGAGAAGGGTTAATCCCCCTAGACCGCACCTCGTACCCTCTTGGGATCTCGCCGTCACCCTCCAGGGTCTACGGGAGGCCCCATTTGAGCCACTCGCGTCAGTAGAGCTGAAATATCTGTCTCTTAAGACAGCGCTCCTGACTGCGCTGGCCTCCATCAAGAGGGTAGGGGACCTACAAGCTTTCTCTGTCGACGAAGCGTGCCTGGAATTCGGGCCCGGTGATTCTCACGTCATCCTGAGACCCCGGCCCGGTTATGTGCCCAAGGTTCCCACCACGCCTTTCCGCGATCAGGTGGTGAACCTGCAAGCTCTGCCCCTGGAGGAGGCAGACCCGGCCTCTGCGCTGCTGTGTCCAGTCCGCGCCCTTCGTATATATGTGGACCGCACTCGGCACTTCAGACGCACAGAGCAGCTCTTTGTCTGCTTCGGAGGTCAGCAGAAAGGGAATGCTGTCTCCAAACAGAGGTTGGCCCATTGGGTGGTAGATGCCATCTCCCTGTCATATCAAAACCAGGGAGAGCCATGCCCCTTAGGTGTTCGTGCCCACTCCACAAGGAGTGTTGCCTCATCCTATGCGTTGGCTCATGGCGCCTCACTAGCAGATATCTGTAGAGCTGCGGGCTGGGCGACACCTAATACCTTCGCTAGGTTCTACAACCTTCGCGTTGAGGCTGTGTCCTCCCGTGTCTTAACATAGACATCAGGTAAGCGGGAGTCCGGCTGGTGTCGGCTTGCTGCGCCACTCCTACGGGATCCGTGCGCTATATCCCTCAGTTGTTCCCTCCGGTGAACCTTGGGTCCTCCATGCCCCGCAGTCAGGCCTAGTGCGGAGTAGTGCTTGACTGTGCTCAGGTTGGGTCTCCTTCGCCCAGCAGGTTGTGGCAACATGTCTCAGTATTTTTCCAAGGTCAGCTAGAAGGCCGCTGTTTCCCTCATATATCTCTACAAGTTATAGATATATTGAATTATTTTTATTTCCACATGTAGAGATCTCATGTGCTCCGCCCCCCCAACTTCTGCTTCAGTAACAACTGGCATCCCTGTGGGGTCCCCTATTGGCCCTCAGGGCGTTGGGAAGGTTACGTTCATATCCATCTGCTGACACGTCCGCCTGTCAGCACGTGGGGTTGTGCGTAACGCGGCGTTAGGGTCGTGGCCTTTTCCATGGGTCTGTTCCCATATGTAACGTCGTAGTGAAACGACTGAAGGGGAACGTCTAGGTTACGTACGTAACCCTCGTTCCCTGAAGGAGGGAACGGAGACGTTACATCCCCTGCCACGACCCTGCGTCGCGCTGACGCCGGGTTGCTACTCGGCTCCTCAGCGAAAACCTGAATGAGTGGTTGCATGCCGCCATCTTATATACCCGTATGTACGGGGGAGTGGCTCGGCATGCAAATACCACTCGCCAATGTTCATGAATGTTCATTGGCCTTTTGAATAAGGCTTGGAGATGATTGGACTCTCAAGCGAGTTCCCATATGTAACGTCTCCGTTCCCTCCTTCAGGGAACGAGGGTTACGTACGTAACCTAGACGTTTTTATCTCACAATTCCAAGTTTACATCTCACAATTCCAAGTTTACAGCTCACAATATTGAGTTTGCAGCTCACAATTCCAAGTTTACGTCTCACAATTATGAGTTTACATTTCACTATTCTGAGTTTATATTTTACAATTCCAAGTTTAGATCTCACAATTTCAAGTTTACACCTCACAATTCCAAGTTAGCAGCTTATAATTACAAGTTCACATCTCACAGTTCCAAGTTTACAGCTCACAATTACATTTATATCTCACAGTTTCAAGTTTACATTTCACAATTCTGAATGTACATCTCACAATTAAGTTTACATCTCAAAATTCTGAGCTTACACCTCCCGATGACAAGTTTACAGCTCATAATTATGAGTTTACATTTCAGAATTCCGTATTTACACCTCACAATTCCAAGTTTACATCTCACAATTATTAGTTTACATTAAATCTTACAGTTTCAAGTTTATATCTTACAATTTCGAATTTAATTGTTTTGTCTGACAACTTTTACATTTTTTTTCTTCATTTCCCTTTGGAATATAAAATAAAAAAGGTAATTGCGGCTTTGATCTCAAAATTCCGAATTTATATCTAATAACTGTAACAATTGTGAGAATTTTTCCATCCTGTGATGGGAACAAGCTTCCATAGTAAAGATTCCACCCTTGAAGTCTTTATTATATTGGTTTAGGTACTTCATTTATATGAAGTTTTTAACAAGAAAGTGTGAACTGTCTGGTATGGCTGCAGAAAGAACTGGAGCGGATGTCAGAGAAGGTTATGTATTGTGCATAAAGTTTCCTCACTGTGGCATGAATGGTGATGATGAAACATTTTCCTCCTTTAAATATTTGCAATACTTACTGAGCATATACATTTGGTTTCCCACATTTCGCCTGTTCCTCTTCATCCCCCCTCACATTCACTATGCCGCAGGATCTGAACGAGATCGCAGTGAGCTCAAGGGAGGGTCTCCTCAGAGAAAACATCCCTGAGTAATAGCGATGCTTGCGTTTTTGCTAATAAACCTTGCAATGCAAATCTACTGAGAATTTCCTAACCAAATTAAATATTTTGTGCTTCAAGTTGAGATTAATACAGTCAATGAGTCTTTACATACATCTCAATATAAACTGAGATATTGAGAGTAATCCATGGCAGCATGATTTTAAGCTGGTCCTTGAGCATGTTGGAGACTCCTGAGGTAACACTATGAAACTCCAGCATATGGTGAGTGTGTGAGCTGCATACGAGCTGCTGCAGAGGAGAAACACACCAGACGTCTGCTACACCACGTCTCTGTATGACACCACTGCCAGCTGCAATTCACTCGCATCCGAAGACGTTATTTCCACATCAAATGCTAATTCTGAATGCATACTTTTTATTATTTAATTGCAGAACCTGATTCTTCGTTACAAGTCAGCCACAGAATGCTCTGTTATCAAATGCAATTTGCAAAATCCCACTTGCTGTCGGGATTGTGGGTGAAAAGCTTAACCCCCTATGGTGAGGTTCAGCTGAGATCTTCCTATGACGTTATATAACACCAGTGCATGGAAACTAGTCAAACCACATGACTTCATGACTGTATATTTGTGCTGTTAGATTTCTTTTATTCAGTATAAGGCTTTACATCTTTCAATACAAGGTGTGGCAATCTTTTGCAGATAAAAACAGTATTGTTTCAATAGCATGATGTATGAAGCAAACTAAGCAGCTTTGTGTTGGTCAAAGAGGCAAATCTGCATGACTAACATCACCCGTTTTCAGGCTTACGTGCAATTCCCGATTGCATGGATTACTATTGAATCGACTGGACTGTTCCTCTGATTTTGTCTTCGAACAACATTGGTCCTACCACGGACATGCATCTAAGCAGCAACCCCCACTTTCATAAAGTACTGCAAATAAATCTGTCTGCATCCTGAAGCTACCTATATTTGTATATATCTAAACATTTTACAAAAATAAATAAATAAATAAATAAAATACTTACACTGGTGGCATCATTTGGTGGCAACTTTCAGAATGAATTACAAAGAAACACTTCAAATAAAGTGTGAAAATTTGAAGTAGAAAGACTGAAATAGTGTTTTCTTGTAAAACATATTGTGATAATCCTTGTTTTATTTACAATTGCTATTTATGTATTAATTTATTCAGTGTGGTTTGTCCCTTTAAAAAATGTTAATGTTAAAAAAAAATAAATTAAAAAAATAATATATATATATATATATACAAAGTTTTGTATCTGTCTGTAGTAATAGTTTTCACTAAGAAATTGCTAGTAAATTTCACAATTAATTACAAATAATTAAAAATAAATACATTGCATTAAATATGGAATTTTGAAACAAAGACTAAAAAAAAAGGATTTTCTTGTAAATATTAATGTACAGACAAAATACTTTAATAGCAGATTGAAACTATATTATGTTTTATTAAACATTATGGTTTATAACTATTGTATTTATACATTTTTTGGATGATCTGCTCATCCCCTAAAGAAACCCAACTTAAAAAATAATGTGCAATTACTTATCAATTACTTAAAATATTACTACTGTTATTCAAAGCAAAGGTTATGTTTTAGCATAATGTGTTCAGAATTTTTTAATTACAATGTTCATTTCTAGTGCAAGACGGCTCATTTGGATTGCTGTCGGACACACTTTATTCTAAGGTCAAATTCTCGCTTTTAACAAACCATTAACTGCACCTTTTGCCTCAATAAACTCCTAATTTGCTGCTTATTAATAGTTATTAAGGTAGTTGTTAAGTGTATTGGGTCGGATTAGGGATGTAGAATATGTTCATGCAGAACATGTGCTTTATAAGTAATTAACAGCCAATATGGTAATAACAGGTATGCTAATAAGCAACATGTTAATATTCAGAATTGGTCCCTAAAGTGTTATCAAGCCGTGATTTCAATTCAGGAGATTTTATTGAAAATGAATTACTTCTCAAAATGTTTTCACTCCAAATCATTGATTTAATTTTGTTACATCACAAGTTTAAAACGTGAAATTTCTCCTGCAGATTTCGCTCATGTTAAAGTTTGTCAGATGAATTTGCTGGCTGACCAACAACAACAAAAACAAAAAGTTTGGTTTGAAAGTGGTTTCTGTTAAGCACAATTTTACAACAAGTAGCACTGTAGTGGAACTAAACATTGTGATTTACTTCAACCCAGCTTTTGGGTTACAGTCAGAGCGCAGGCTTTTCATTCTCTTCAGGAGAGAGCGAGTCCTCAGCGCTGTCGATTTCGTGCGGTTCTTCAGTGAAATTAAGGTTTGTATACATTTTATTTACAACGTATAGGTTATATTGTATACGTTTTATTTGTCTACGCGTCAGCAACGGTCATGTCACATGACAGAAACACCTTGTCTTGCATAACTGATTTTATTCGTTGTAATACTGATTCTAATTAATTCGGGTGTTATGTTGCCAAAACTCTGTACAGGTTGTTTATAGGCAGGTTATTATGGATTCAGTCATGGCATCTTTCAGCTACGAGTGAATGTGAGGCGGCGGTCTGAGGTTCGCAGCTGTCCCGCCGAAAAGCAGCTCGGTTTAGAGAATCGGCAATATTTCGGTTAAAATGGATAACATAGAACCATTAATATACTAGAAATAAAATATTATTTTTAAATGTTAGATTTTTATCTCTATAAACGAGTTTAAATGTATGTAGTGGAACGCGGGGCACAAACTAACGCGGGGTTAATTGTAACACACATGGTTTAAATATTTCCACACATAGCATAATCGAATTTACGGTATTTACTAGCTGCCATAGCAACACTATACAGAGAAAAAAAAAGTGCGCCAAAATTCAAAAGCCTTTTAAAGATATCGCTGAATATTTATTTTACCATAGTAAAGGTAAATTTCTGGCTTAAGTTAATTTTTCATCTCAGTTTGGTATTCATTTAAAATGAGACAAATCTGCTATTATTTTAATCTCCAATCTGTTATTTATCCGTTTAGATTATTAATGCTTTGCAAACCAGCAGAAGAAACGAACCATATATGTTATATTATACAATATTTTAGATTTAATTTGCGCTGATGGGGAATGTTGTAACACTGCGTTACAATCTGTCTCGCTATTATTAAACTATGCTTTTCTATGACATTAGCGATGTAATTTTCATTATTTGTTTTTTTTTATGGATTTTAATAAGAAATCACAAGAAACAGGTGAATAAAGACTGACAATCGATGTTTAATGTTCAGGAATTATTAGTGTGAAAGTGTGAAATTAATGTGGACAAAAAAATTATACACTCAACCCCACGTGCATATACAAGAAGTGTCCCCTTTTGTTCGAAACTATGCTGCTCCATGTTTTGTTTTTTTGTTTTTTCACTTGCTAATGAATATTCAAGTTTTGATTATTATTGTTGCCTCTTGTAATTCTGAATCTGCTTTTTCATGTGCAACCTATTGGTTCATTACAAGCCAGCAATAGTAATTTTCAATCAATATTTGAGTTAATTAAAACAACCCAGCATTTTGGGTCAAAGATTTAATGCAGCTGGCTGGGTTAAAATAACCCAACGCTGGCTTTGTCCATATTTGACCCAGCACTGGGTTACCAAAATCACCCAAATCGGGTTGTTTTAACCCAGCGTTTTTTAGAGTGTACTGTTTAAAGGGGACATCGGATGTCCATTTTCGACAAGTTGATATGATTCTTTAGGGTCTTAATGAAAAGTCTATAACATGCTTTGATTCAAATTTCATAATGGTAGTGTAAAAAATACCCTTTCTACCTCGTCAAAATCAGCATTGCAAAAATCAACCTGTTCTGGTTGATGTTGCTTTAAATGCAAATGAGCTCTGCTTGCCCCGCCCCTCTCTTCTCTCTGTGGAGTGATGAGCCTGTTTACTTTAGCCGTGTTTAGCCGCGGAACTTGCTAACTAGCACGTTATTAGGAAAGACGATTGCAAAGAATAATTAAAAAAAAAAAAAAAAACCTTATACTCATGTCCGCTGTAAGTGAAGCTGGATCACAAATGATTTGCGCAAACATAGACACATTTATGTAGATCGGGAGGCGCATTCCCTTCACAATCAAAAGTCAACCACTTCATCTTCAGTGGCTCAGATGTCAGGAGTAAATGACGACCACTATGTTCAATATTACATTCTTGTCTACGTCCCATCGAAACAATTGCTATCAGACTGTTACAGCTCATCAGGGCGGGTCTAAGGTAAGACAGCCTTGTCAATCAACATGAGAGCGGCCTCTGTCTGTGTGACGTCACACAGACAAGATACTGAGAATGGTTTGATTTGAAAAAGGGGAAATTATTTTTACAGATTGAATAAAAAAAAAAAAAAATAGATGAATTCTATCATTATATGGTGTTTGTGTATACACAATGCCAACACACATTTATGTTCAAACAACATGTAAAAGTGAATTTTGCATCTGATGACCCCTTTAAGTCACAATGGGGGAAAACAAACAGATAGATAGATAGATAGATAGATAGATAGATAGATAGATGCAACACAACACATCCCCAAAACTGGGAGGCACACATTTGATGCAAGGGTCAATTACTGCTTCATTATTCTGAAAGAATGTCAGGAAGACATTCTGTCTCTAATTAAACCCATCATAAACAACATGTGTAGAGTGGAAATGAATAATAGATGTAGACAGCACTCAGTGTGCTACCTTTGAACCAGTGGCTGTGAATAATCATATACGACACACATATGCATTTCGTCGCAAAGCCATGATGAAATTCTGCGTGCAGTGTGCAGGAATTGTTGCATCATTATACATATAATTGCATTAAGATTTTCAAAATGTAACTACACAGTTCATTCATCACGGATGTGAGCAGATATTTGCATATTATCCCAATCTATCAACTGATAATTACTCCGAGACGCGTCTGGGGTTGCTGGTAAATGCTGAGGAGTGTTGGTTTGGGCCATGAACTGCCAGACCCAGCTGTCTGAACCACAAATCTTCTTAGTCCAAAGGGAGGGGGAGGAGACAAGCGCGTCGTTAAAATGGCAAGCCCGTCTGTTAGCGCGTGAGCGTGCGAGTGTGTCTCACACAGAAACATCCCTGTCCCCGTAGTACACCCAAAACCTTCTGATTTATACTCTAATCCTTTGACTCTTTGACAGTGGCCCTAGGTTTTGGGCTGGAAAGAGAAACCACCAACATTTGGACCGTGGTTACAGTGGTTCGTCTGTGTTTTCCTGCTAGATAAGCTGAGGTTGAAAGCGTGTGTGGTGGTTGAGGTTGCACATGCATATGACACTTCTAATCACACGACCCACAACACTGATTGGACCTCAGGGATTCGGGAACATGAGGAGACTTAGCTCATGAGTGTATTCATCACTTGATTTGCATAACGCTTCAGCCTGTCAAAATAGTTACAATGTCATTAGTGCCATATGGATTAAAGGCATACAGAGCACCACTGGCTTTACAATTGGTTGGGACTATAAACAAGGAACTGAATGTATAACTATGTAATAACTGTGTTATTAGTAATGCATATCTATTATTACCTAACAATGAGCAATATGTTAGTTACAGTATTTTTTTTTATTTTATTTTATTTTATTTTTTCTTCTTTTTCCTTTTTTCAAATAAAATGACTTTAATAATGCATTAATAACTTTTGGAATTAACTAAGATTAACAAATCATTTAGTTTTTTGTTTGTTTGTTTGTTTGTTTTTGCAATAATATATTTAATTGTTAATAAATACAAATATAATAATAATAATAATAATAATAATAATAATAATGGTCACATTTTATTATAAGGTCCAGTTATTGCTATTAACAAACCATTAACTACAGCTTTTGCCTCAATAAACTCCTAATTTGCTGCTTATTAATAGTTAGTAAGGTAAGGTTGTTAAATTCAGGTATTTTGGAGATGTAGAATATGGTTATGAATAATAGGTGCTTTAAAGTACAGCAAATATGTTAATAATAGGCATGCTAATAAGTCACTAGTTAATAGTGAGAATTGTCCCCTATGTGTTATAACAACAACAACAACAACAGCAATAATAATTAACAACAATAATAATAATAATAATAATAATAATTTGCAATAAGGTCACATGAGTTAATGCTGATTACTGCATTAACTGATATTAATAAACAATCAGCAATATGTTAGTCACAGTATTGTATTGTTTATTTTTTATTATTATTATTTTTTTTTTTTAACTTTGTTAATGTTAGTTAACAAATATACAAAGATACACTGTTATTTCATGTTAGCTCAGGTCCATTAAATGTTATTATATAACAGACACGACTTTTGACTTTAATAATGCACTAATACATTTTGGAATTAACATTAACTAAGATTAACGAATGATTTAGTATTTTTGCACTAATATTTTTTTTAAACTGTTAATCAATAAAACATATAATAATAATTAATTATTTAAAATGTATTTTTTTATTTATGTATTTATTTTTAATCTTTGTTAATGCTAGTTAACAAAAATACAAATATTTACTAATAGTGTTGTTCAGGTCCATTAAATATTATTACATAATATTATTATATAACAGTTAAATATTATTATATAACAGTTTAATTAATGTGTCACACCCCAGGACTGTTTGTGTCATGTGCCCATATTTGTTTTTTCCTGTGTCCTGATTAGTTGTCATTATTATCTGTCTGTCTCTCATTAACAAACCTTTATTAGTTGCATTCTGTTCAGCGTTTGGCGTCCGGTCTCATCAGTGTGTTTTGCAGTGTTCCTTTTGTAGATTACCTGGTGTGGATTTCATTAATGACTTTTGATTTCATCTTTACCTTCATGCAAATTCATTCAACACGTTAAACATGACATAATGTAAATGTTGGAATTAACATGAACTAAAATTAATAAATGATTTAGCATTTTTACACTAATAGTTTTCATTGTTAGGCAATAATAATAATAATAATAATAATAATAAATTCACATTAGTTAATGTTGATTAATGCATTAACGGATATTACCTAACAACGAGGAATAGATTTGTTACTTTTTTGTTGTTGTTGTCAACAACAACAACAACAACATTGAGCAATGAGCAATACACTTGTTACAGTTTCTTTCTTTCTTTTTTTTTTGTTCAGTCTTTGTAAATGTTAGTTAATAAAATACAATATAACTGTTGTCCATGTATCTCAGGTCCATTAAATATACATAAACAACAACAACAACAACAATAATAATAATAATAATAATAATAATAATAATAATAATAATAATAATAATAATAAATTCACATTAGTTAATGTTGATTAATGCATTAACTGATATTACCTAACAATGAGGAATAGATTTGTTACTCTTGTTGTTGTTGTTGTTGTCAACAACAACAACAACAACAACAACAACAACAACATTGAGCAATGAGCAATACACTTGTTTTTTTTGTTCAGTCTTTGTAAATGTTAGTTAATAAAAATACAAATATGCACTGTTAGTCCATGTTATCTCAGGTCCATTAAATATATGATAACAACAACAACAACAATATTGGACCTTAAAATAAAGTGTGACAATAATAATAATAAAAAATAATAATAATAATAATAATAATAATAATAATCACATTGCAGAATACATCGAATTTAAATTATTGATCTACATATGAAAATAAAATGGAAACTACAATTGGTTAACAACATGTTTAGTTTAGGGTTAGTTGCATGTAATTGTTATTACTATAGTAAGTACATGTAATATGTGTAACAAGGTCACTGTATAATAAAGTGTTCCCAAAAATTGCAGCTTTGCAAATTCTAATAAAATGATCATGAAAAACAGACAACAAATAAATCTATGAGCAAATCTATTTTTTATATTCTTCGGAAATTAAATATTACATAATATTAACATAATATCTTTTACAATCTCTTACAGTATATCCAGTCCTAAGTCATCATTTGTTTCATCATTTTATGTGATTATGCAATTTTTCTGACTCATCTGTTTTTAACATCCACACGTTCTAAAAAAAAAAAAGAAGAAAAAAAGCAAACTCAGAGATTATTTCAAATGATATGCAAAATGCGGTGTGCATGCTGTGTAATTGGTGTTTTCGTGACACTGGCGAAAGGATCTGGCTGCACTTGGCAGGGCAAGGGCAATTAAAACTTGAAAGGGCAGAAAGAAATAGAGTTGGAAAAAAATGCCATGCTCTCCTCCTGCCAAAGCCTGCCACATCTAGTTAACAGCTGAGCTAAAATAGCTTTGTTAGGTGTTTTTTTACCCCAAAGAGACAGCTCATCAGCTCAGGCATTTATGAAACTGGGGGAAAGCTGCAGACTGCTCTGCGAGGAAAAAAAGACAATGCTTCCCAGTCTATAACAATGCACATCCTCATCTCCATAATCCCCCCCTCGTCCCGATCGAGGGAAGAGAGAAAGAGAGAGAGAGGGAGAAGTTACGTGCACGCACACAGACTCCGGCTGGCTGTGTCATCGCTGACAGCTTTATTAAAAGCGAAGGGCTGAATTGCTGTGTGTTCACCAGCTTTGCCATTTGGACGAGCAGAGAATTGTGGGAGTGTGATGCCAATTGACCCCAATGCACACACAGGACATCAAAGGCGCTTTCTCGCCCATGCGAGCGGCGGGTTTCACAGTGAAGTGATTAGGCTGCCGCATACGGCCAGAATCCTGTTACACACATCTAAAGTTTAGCCGCAGGCCTCTAAAAATTAGATCAACTTTATTGTGCGTGGAATGAGTTATTTGGTGCAGGAAATTAAACAATATGGACGTAAAAACTGAGAAATTTTATTTCGTTTTATTTTATAGGGAAGTATGTTTGAAAATTGTTTGTGAGCACTGTCAACAAACATATAGTTGTGGCCTCAAATTCATGACACACATTGTGCTGATGCTGAGTCAACCTGAGGATGACTTAGTTATAGTTATGCAGTAATACTTAAACCCATTAACCCATTAATCCCTACTGTATCAGACTTGATGCACAGATTTCTGAAGCCTCATGACTTTTTATAAGTAAACATAACAATAACTTTTTTATTGTTAGTAATGTTTCAAGATGAACACTTAATGGACTAAGGCCGCCTAGGTTTACTTGATTGTCTATGCATGATTTTTTTAAGTGTCAAATATGATCTATCAGGCTTTTGACATTTATTTAGTCGACTCTCAGTCATCATTGTATTGAATTTAGTTATTCTGAACTAAAACTAAAAGACATTTTTTTGGGAGCTATATAGTGACAGCTGATATTTATATGCATTTTATGTAAATCAGAATTTCATCTTACTTTTTGCCCATATAAATGTCAGCATCTGCACCAAATTGCATATAATTGCTCATTTTGGGCTTCTGAATTTATTTTCTTTTCTTTTCTTTTCTTTTCTTTTCTTTTCTTTTCTTTTCTTTTCTTTTCTTTTCTTTTCTTTTCTTTCTCCTGCTGAGGTATGACCTCAATTTTCTCACTATATTATACTATATGATTATAAGATTAAGTTATCTATTATATCTATTGTAAATAAATCACATTTATCAATTGTAATATCATTTTAATCCTTTTTATTGTAAACCCTAACAGGGTTTTAAACCTCTATTTATTTAATGAATTAATGAATTAATTAAATAATTCATTAATTCATTCATTCATTCATTCATTCATTCATTCCCAATGACTTTAGCTAAATATTTAAAGTATTTTTTTTTTTTTTTTAATTTAAATTGTTGGTTTTTATTTTATCTTATTTATTAATTTATTATTGTTTAAGAAATATGTCATATTATATTTTATTATATTTATTTAAAATGAATGGTCTATTGGTATGATATTTGGTTATATAATAGTTATCTAATCTTTCTTTCTTTCTTTCTTTCTTTATCTTCTACACTGTAAAAAACTATTTGTTGAGTTTTAAAATAATTTGTAACCTGGCTGTCTTAAAATTTTAAGTTCAGTCAACTCAAAAAAAGTTTATTCAACTTGAAATGTTAAATTATACTAAGTGACAACTTAGATATTTGAGGTGAATCAGCTTAAAATTTTAAGGCAGCTGGGTTACTTACCCATCTGTTAAGTTTGTCAAACACAAATATCTAAGTTGTCACTTAGTACAACTTAACATTTCAAGTTGTCTAAACTTATTTTAGTTGACTGAACTTAAAATTTTAAGGCAGCAGGGTAACAAATTATTTTAAGCTGACTCAACAAATTGTTTTTTGTTTTTTTTGTTTTTTTACAGTATACATCATAAATAAATGAATGAATGAATTACGTTTATAAATTTTTTATATCATTTAAAACATTTTTTATACATTTAAAATGTTTTAATAGGTAACAGTGGTGTAAACGTAATTTCTCTAAAACTTTTTTTTATGTATGTATGTATGTATTTATTTATTTATTTATTTATTTTATTATTATTATTATTATTATTATTATTATTATTATTATTATTATTTTATTTATTTATTTTTTTGGAATGACTAACTAAATAGTTAAGCACTTTTATTAGTTAAGGTCTATTTTTTAATTTTTAGTTTTTATTTTATCTTATTTATTTATTTTTGCTTAAGAATATGATTAGAAGTATATTATTAGTAGTAGTAGTAATAGTAGTAGTAGTAGTAGTAGTAGTAGTATTTATAAATGCCCTTTGGTTTTACATTTTGTTATCTGATTTATGTTATTTTATTTTATTTTTTTCTTCTCTACAACATAATTTGCACAGAATGGATAAAACGCTTCAAATGCTCTGTAATGAATGGAAATTGCGTGAAATTCCTTTTTGAAGTCCAATGAGGCGTGCAAATGACAAACCAGCTCTGTGCACTTCTATAGACACCTGTGAGAAAGGTCAGGATCTGCATTCATGAAGCATCCTAACAGGACAGCTGATTTATGATTAGACATGCATACATATTACAGACCCTATTAGCTAAGAAAGAATACAAGTGCTCCTGAAAGCTCTTGTTGTTATATGGCTCTTTGCATCTGTCTATCATCAGCGGTGTGTGATTGCATCATGCTCTGCATGTCCTTTCTTCATGCGCTAATGACCATGCAGACGTCTTATCTGTCAAAAACCTCTCGAAATCTCTGATAGCGAGCTCAACTTTTGCCTTCAAATCATCCATTACCTCATAGCGTATCATTGGGGAGGGGGTGTTTTCTTTCTGAAGGGCTCTCTGACCTCTAAAGTAGACATGCTGATAAATGGAGCTTTAGGAGGAAACTTTGAACTTGTCCTCAGGCAGAAAAAAAAAAAAAAAAATACAAAGAGCAAAAATTGCTTTGGTGTGCCACAGAACAAAAAAGGTAAGCAGAAATCAGCATTACAGGCTTATCAGAATGGATGAAGTCTATTTTACCTTATAATATGTTTATGAATATAAATATATAATTTTGTAATGAGATAGACAGCCAGTTACAGTAAAAGCGGGCTCTCCACTTTGCTACGCGACCGTATCCATTTCAAGGGACTAATTTGTTTATGAAAACAATTATTTCATCATATAATATACTCCCGGTCATCAGACTGTCTGAGTGCATGTCGATATGGAGACGATTGTTATCATCTTGTAAATGCTGTAAGAGTAATCGGATCATGACAAACTGATACTTCCTTTGTTTTACGGCACTGTTTTCTGGGAGGTGCTGCAAAAACGATGTATCACACAAGCAAGGTTGGACTATTATGATCTTGTAAAACGTACTGTTTTTGAGAAGATGATGCAAATAATGGCTGTAAAGTGTTGTAAAACTATATAACAGCAGCCCTTAGAACTATACTGTAAAGATAGTGACTATAAAGATAAACATTATGGTTTAAAAGTTTGAGGTTGGTAGGTCCTTTTAATGATGAAATATTTTATACTTTCCAAGGTGAATTTATTTATTTATTGTTCGTAATAATTTAAAAATATTATTAAAATTGTGAATATATTGTAAAATTAACTCCTGTGATCAAAGCTGAATTTTCAGCATCATTACTCCAGTTTTTAGTGTCACATGATCCTTCAGAAATCATTATTATATGCTGATTTGAATGTAATATTTTGGTATAAAATCTGATTCCTTGATGAATAGAAAGTTTAAAAGATCATGCCAACAATGTTAAAATCAATTTATTTCTGCATTAGAGGCCTCCCACAACAAAATATAAATGGTGAAATAATGTTTTCACGTTTTTTTTCTCTAAATTTGGGTCTTTCAGGGTTAATAATCTTAGTTGTTAATTTCAGCATTTTCTAATGCATTATTTAAATCATAAATTGTATTTGTTAACATTAGTTAATACACTGTGAACTAGCATGAAAGAAACAATAAACAACAGTATTTTTATTAACTAACATTGGTTTGTTTATGTTTGTTCATGTTAGTTAAAACATTAATTAATGTTAACAAATAACACTTTATTGTAAAGTGTTACCTACATATTAAATCATTAATTAATTTGAGTTATTAATTCATTATGTGGAGATATTGAGAATTATAAAACCTGTTGTTGTTGTTGTTGTTGTTGTTGTTTCATTTGTTTGTTTGGTTTCATTTTATTTTTTTATTTTTTTATTTTTCTTATGTTAAATTCATGACATGAATATTTGTTCAGCTTATAACAACTTAGTGCATTGACTGCCTTATTCGACAGGAAGACTCATGAAAACCGATGAAGACATGTTAATACCAGACCATTTAAAAATAAAATAAAATAAAATAAAACTATTTTTCATTATTATTATTTTTTTAATTTTGTTATATATATATATATATATATATATATATAACAAAATAAGTTATATATAATATAACTTATTTTGTAAATTAATACATTTTAAAATTTAATTTATTCCTGTGATCAAAGCTGAATTTTCAGCATCATTACTCTTCAGTGTCACATGATCCTTCAGAAATCAGTCTGATATGCTGGTTTGAATAATTTTGAGTTGTAAAAAAAAGAGTTACATATAAAAAAATAGTAATTGTTTATAATTTGCAAGCTATAAACTTGCAAATCTGAGAAGAAAAAAGAATTAAAATTAAAAATAGGAATAAAAAATACTAATAATTGTGACTTTTTGTCTCATGATAATGTCCTTTGATCCTTTAGTTTGATCAGAAGTGACAGTGAAGTATATAAATATATATATATATATATATGTTACTTTTGATCAAATTAATGCATCTTTGCTGAATAAAAATATATAAACGCCATATTCAGCCACCAACAATTACATAACACCGCACTATAGCGCTGTACTTTTCTGATGATCACTGTTTTGTAAGGTTTTCTTGAAGGGGAAACCTTCACTTTGAAATATTAATTCATAATATTATACTATCACACTCCAACAACTTTTCATAATTGGATATTTTACAAGTAACCAGATACATTCAACTGTCACAGTAAACACACAGTAAACCAGACATGGGACACTTTAACACAGACCTCATGTGATATGCAATGTCATGATGTCTTGTGCAAAGGTTGACTTGCGTCTGAACCCTAATAACAGCACATGCAATATAGATAAGAATAAAAACATGTTCTGATCCTCTTAACGAAGTGAAGGAAAGAACACAACAGCACTTCTTGACAACAAAGTCCAGGTATGATAACAATAAAGCGGGAAAAGTGTAAGCATTGTGTTTGTTCCCAACAATCAGGCAGACTAATCTCTCGTGTTTCTCACCTGTGAAACACATTTCTTCACTTCCATTGGCAGAGAGCTTGTTTCTAAGGGCAGTTCCTGTGGACTCTGAGCCCTTGGGAACGGCTGCACTCCACTGAGTGTTTGTCAGACAGACAGAAAGAGAGAGAGAGAGAAAGAGAAATCACCATTAGTGTAAGAAAGGTCAGAATGTCCTGCTGCTTTCAGCTCTAAATGGACCACTAGAATATTACCATCCACTATTACTGCTGAAACAGACATCATACATTTTCATGAACAAACCATTTATTTTTTCCTTCACACAATATAAAACCAAACTACATGTTACGAATTCAATTTTAAGTTGGGTTGTTGATAATACATACAGTAACACTGTCCACTGTTGCATCTCTGTCAGAATCATGTTTTGACAATTTTAGGCTTTTCCCACTGAGGTTCTCACATTTTGACAGCATGGGAACTACAGCAGTATAACATAGACAGATTTTGACTTACAATGAAGTCTGGTCCACATTGCATTTGTTCTGGAAATAAAGTCGTCAAATTTACTTATTTGTATAAATGCATTTGCATAGCACTTTTCACAACACACATTGTTTCAAGGCAGCTTTAAAGAAAATATCTATTTATAAGACATTAATGTTTATAACATCTTATTATCTTCATGCCTTATAGTTGTATTTAGCAGATTAGAGCTGGGCGATAATAGAGTTTACATTTTGCAATAATATTAGCAATCAAGCAATTGAGATTACAATATGGTTCATTAGTTAACATTAGTTAACTACATTAGTTAACATGAACTAAGAATGAGCAATACTTCTACAGTATTTAATAATATTAATTTCAGCATTTACTAATGCATCATTAAAATCAAAAGTTTGTTAACGTTAGCGTCACAGATGCTCTGTGAACTAACATAAACAAACAATGGACAACTGTATTTTTTATTACCTAATATTAACAAATATTAATATATAGTGTAATAAATGTATTGTTCATTGTTTGTTCATGTTAGTTAATACATTAACTAATGTTAACAAATGACACTTTCTTGTATTGTTTATTTAGTGTTACCTAAACATTTAATGTATTAATTATTTTGAGTTATTAATTCATTATGTGGAGATATTTTATAATTATAAAACCTGTAGGATTTTTTTGTTAAATTCATAACATGTATATTTATGTTTATAACAATTTGGTGCATTGCCTCCTAATTAGACAGTATATATAATAGAGTCCATGTGTAAATAAACAAATAAATAATTCATTTGATTATATTTATAATTTGTAATATTATTTTTTATCATTTATCATTTAAAAACATTTAACAATGTAACAATGTTGTCAACCTAATTTTTATTCAGTGTCTTTAACTGAATATTTAAGATCTTCTAATGATTTAAATAAATGAACAAATAACTGAAAACATTATATATATTAATCAAACAGTTTAATATAAATTATTTTATAACTATAAATTATTTGATTTTATTTATTCACTTATTTTGTATGATTATATTATATTTTATTATATTACTTTAACCCTCTGGCCTCTTCGGTCATTTTTGACTGAAAAATTTTATATTTTGACATTTTAAAAATCGTAGCTTCATCAGAATGAGATGGCGCTTGGTGACTTTTGTTGCATTAGCTATGTGAACACACAAAAAAACCATGGACATGATTTGGATATGTTAAAGGGTCACAAAAAAAAAAAAAAAAAAAATCATGGGAAATACAAAAAAAAAAAAACAAACAAACAAACAAACAAAAAAAAAAAAAAAAAAACTCAGAGAATCTTTTGGTGGTACCAACTACAAACACAATTGAAGACCCTGTTGCACAGATCAGATGAAATGCTTCAATTGCTGTATATGAATGGAAATCAAATACGTGTCAAGTATTTGGCAAGTCATTTGGGTATTTGGGTATATTTGTAGCAATAGCAAACAATAGATTGCATGGGTCAAAATTATCAATTTTTCTTGTATGCCAAAAAACATTAGCATATTAAGTAAAGATCATGTTCCATGAGGATATTTTGTAAATTTCCTACTGCAGATATATCAAAACTTATTTTTTGATTAGTAATATGCATTGCTAAGAACTTCATTTGGACAACTTTTTTTCTCAATATTTAGATTTTTTTTACACCCTCAGATTCCAGATTTTCAATAGTTGTATCTCAACCAAATATTGTTCTATCCTAACAAACCATACATCAATGGAAAGCATATTTATTTATTTATAGCTTATTTATTATTTATTTCAGCTTTCAGATGATGTTTTGTGGTCCAGGGTCACATATGTAAAAATGTATAAAAAAGGTGCTTGTATGTCAATACAGTTGTAAAAAATGGTTGCATAGTGCGCTCTTAAAAATAAAGCTCTAAATAGAATCTCTGCAGTGATGCCAAAGTAAAACCATTCTGGGTTCTTTGTCTGAAGAACATTGACTATGTACAACCGTTCGAGCAGTGGAGTGGTTTCACCGATGTTAAATGGTTCTTCTCGGAACCACTGATGCCATTAAACAACCTTCATTTTTAAGAGTGAGTCTGCCAATCTGATTGGAGCTTGAGATTTTCCGTAGCTTCCTGCCAGTTTTGTTGGCAATATGCAGAAGGCGGCAGTGAACAGACTGTGGACATGCCGTCTGGTCTAGAGGAACACAAAGTCAATTCATAACAATAAGCACATGGTGATTGTAATTCAGGCTACGTACTGTACAGCAACAATTACATGGGCTCTGTGAGGCCCCAACAAAATAATGCCTCTGGAATGTCAATGCATTCTGTTAGGCTTGTCTTCCCCTGTCATCTGTTTAATGTCAATGCAACTAGAAATGCTGCAGAAATGTTTGCCCCCGCTGTGGTTTTTTGGTTGTTATATATATATTATTTCTCCACACACCAGCATCTTGTGCCACCGACTATAAAACCAGATGGTTTCTGACACTTGTTACAGCCTGAAAACATCACATCCTCTTACTCGGTCTCTCACTCTCTCTCTCCATCGTACACACACTCCCTCCCGAGATTCACTTCTCGCAGCACGCTGTGTGTGCCGTTACCTTTCCTGAACACACACTGCCCTTGAGCTAACGACAGCAAAGAAAACTGCTGCCTGAACATTTATTCAACACCTGAGATGTCTTCATCCCACACACAGATGATTCCTCTTCCCGGCTCAGGTTGTACCGCAAATGTAGGCCACCGAGGTTCTCCAGCTACCCTGCTCGATCTTTGTGTCAACCACAAACCTGCTAACTCTCTAATTTAGACGTCTTTCAGCATTCACCCTCCCCCCTCGATTGAAGCTTGCGAGTTTCCAGCGATACTCTTATCCTTATGCTAGCAGCGCTAGCTCGCTCACTCTATATGTGTCCTACTTTCCGCAGCCCGGCATGAATAATGTGCAGCAAGTCTCATGAAAGAATCATCGCCGGCAATGAATTATTGATCCAACAGAGAAATGTAAGTGTAGGTTACAAAGTGTGTTTACCCACACAAAGTTAAGCGCTCTGCTTTATTAATCAACGCTATCTGAATCTGAGCAAGACTCTGATCTATTATCGCCAGTGTGGGGAAATGAAACTCACGACAATATATTAGTGGTCTCAAATGCATGTATGTCACAGTAAAGAGACGTGTGCTCTCAGTTCCCTTGAGAGCTTTATAACAGCTTTGATGGTGATGACATAAAGTGGACTATGAAGTCATTTAGACATATGAAAAGCAAGGGATTTTAAGTCTTGTATCTCTAACCCTAATTTATTAAAGCAGTCCATTGCAATACAACCATCTGATGAGATTCAAACCACCCGAACCACAAATTGTATGTAAGGTTTAGCAGATCCAATATGTGCACTTCTGGGGTACTCTATGAAGGTGAATGATGGCCATCTATTTATCCATTTTCTGAACCTCTTGTCCCATGTAGAGTCACAGGATGCTGGAACTTATCCCAGATTTTTGGGGCCGTAGGCAGGGAAGCAACCAGGATGTATGGCCAGAACATATCAGAGCTTAAATGAAAACCAGCAGCATGGAAAATTGGTTTCACTATATTTAAAAATAATGGGTCTGGATAGTGGCTCCAACACGTTCTCACTCCTAACTCGTCACATATTGACGCTTGGTCAGGACCCCTTGGCGTCACTTTTTGACGCCCTTTGGCGTCATTTTTCAACACACAGGGGTATCACTTTTCGACGTGCAGGGTCTTCAATTGTGTTTAGTTGTTAATTTAATGGTAGTAGTCTTAATTTAATGGTTTGCATGCATTTGTAAAAAAAAATAGAAATTATTTTTTATACATTTATACTTCAATTTAAGCACCTAACCCCACCCCTACCCTAAATCTGCACTCTAAAAAATGCTGGGTTAAAAACAACCCAACTTTGTTAATTGGCAACCCAGCGATGGGTAAATATTGGACAGAACAAATGCTGGGTTATTTTGACCCAACTGGTTAGGTTAAATGATTAAATGTTTTTACCAAACATGCTGGGTTATTTTATTTAAGCCAACTATTGTTTAAAAAGTATTATATATATATATATATATATATATATATATATATATATACACAGAATTACAAGAGGCAACAACAGTAATCAAAAGATGAGCATTTATTATTAAGCAAGAACAGATGGACAAAATACAAGACATTACTGAATTTATTTGGATGAATACAGCATAGTTTACAATATTACATACATTTAAACTCATTTAACAAGTATTTTAGACATAAAAACCTACCTATAAACAAATGGTACTGACAATAGAAAACATATTTCAACATTAAATTAAACTCAGCACTATAACGAATACAATCCATGTATTTTATGCAAGACAAAAGGAGTTTCCATCATGCAAACTGCCTGCTGCTGACGCAACTGGCTGAAATCTCGTCCTTATGTTGTGTTTTTTTTAAATAATACAGTTCACAGCACAGTGAAGACGTTATAAATGAAATAAATTGTATACAAACCTTTATTTCGCTGAAGAAGTGCACCATACCGGCGGCACTGAGAACCGCTCTCTCCTGTAGAGGACTCAAAAATCCCACACTATGACTGTAATCAAAGTTCCTTTCAAGGAAAGTCTGTTCACTCGGCGGCCATATTTGCAATGCCTTCAGGCAGCTCACACAAGACCAATCTAAATAAATGGGGAAATCCTGAAATCCTAAAAACGGCTTGCTGAACAAGCAAATTAAATTACATATTTGAAATCAGCAACAGAATCTAAAATGACCTTCCCCGTGAATGTAGTTTCTTATGCTCAAATAGCGTTTAAATATCTTATTTTTCAGGCTAGACCAGCCAATGCGCAGTCGCACTTAAAAAATAATTCCACTCTATTAACATGCACACATCTCATTTAAAAAGATACTCCCGTAGCATATGACGGTCATGAGACACACAAGAGCCAATAGCATTTCACAATCAAGGCTGACATAAGGCATCTTCTGGCGGCATTTTTTGAATTTGTGCACAGACTGCTGCACTCAGATGAGACAGAGATGGTGATCACGTTTATTCCTCTCACAAATTGATTGTGTTTCCTCAGAAGACTATATAGACTATATAGACTAGAATATTAATACTTTTTGAATAAATTTTGACTGCAGTTGCATCTGCCTGTTATATCTTGTGTTTTATTGACAAATGGTAGGTTTAAGAGGGAAGGGTTGGGTTACATGCGCATAAATGTGTAAATAGTGAAATATAAATAAAACTCTTGTGACTGTTTACATTGGAAAAAAATAAAAACAAAAAAAATCACACCCCAACATATATGCAATAATGGCAATATCGTTACCCAATATATTATAACAACAAAATTCCCAGTGCCTTTCGGATTGGCATATTGACGCCAAGGGTTTCTTATTTTAAGCAACAGAGGACCTTACACATCGAAAAATGACGCTAAAGGTGTACCCTGTGCATCAAAAAGTGACGCCAAATGGTCCCAAATGGTTTATCCTGGTCCTTGACCAGCTAAGGACCAGCTTAAACCAGCATCAAAACCTACCTAACCAGCATATGCTGTTTTTCTTCAACAGAGCTGTTTTAAGCTGCTCAGGTGCTTGTCCTAAGCCCTTAGCTTATAACCAGCTCAGGACCAGTTTAAACCAGCTCATGACCAGCTAAGAACCAGCTAAATCCAGCTGCCATTCTTTAAAACATACCTAACCAGCATATGCTGTCTTTTTCAACAGGCTCTGTGGACAAGATGTGCTGGTTTCCACCATAATCCAAAGACATACAGGTCAGGGTGCATCTTGAGATGGACTAATAGGATTGTCAAAACTGTGTGACTTTTTCCACCGTTTTCCCTTAGAGTAGGGGTAGTGCTCATGGAGAGTACCTTCTAGACCAGAGGTGGCCAAACTCAGTCCTGGAGGGGTGATGTCCTGTATAATTTATCTCCACTTTGCCTCAACACACCTGCCTGGAAGTTTCTAGCATGCCTAGTAAGAGCTTGATTAGTTAGTGTGTTTATAATTGGGGTTGGTGCTAAACTGTGCAGGACACCAGTTTGGGCATCCCTGCTCTAGAGCAATAGTTCTCAATTCCAGTCCTCGCATACCACCGCTCTGCATATGTTGCATTTAACACACCTGATTCAGATAACTAGTTCGCTAGAAGAGAGCTCCATGAATGAACTGTGTTATGATTGACCCGGTCCCTACACAGTGTTTAATGCTCTCTACTCCCTGAGCACAGAAAATCTGTTGAAGTTTACTTCACTTCGGAACATTCATTCACGGATTTGTGCTACACCACTGCCTGCGGCGTCTTTATACACAGATGAAACTTACCAGAGAAGTGTGAAGTGTGACATAATATAACTCTGTAAATACATACATTTGAAATTCATATCCCACACACTTTAATGCTATTTAAATGGGACATATACTCTTGTTCTGAACAGGAATCATGGCAGAATATCCTGTGAAGCACTTCCAGCCAAACAGAACAAGTCTGAAGTGGTGAGAGATACACACAAAATGTACAGAGTGGTGGTACACAAGGACTGAAATTGAGAACCTTTGTTCTAGACTTCAGTTCCAACACACCTGCCTGTAATTTTCAAGTAGCCCTGAACACTTTCATTAGCTGGTTCAGGTGTGTTTGAATAGGGTTGGAGCTAAACTCTGCAGGATTGTAGCTCTCCAGGTGCAGGGTTGGCTACTCCTGCCTAAGCGAGAGTAGTCTTGTGTAGCCAAACTTTTGACTACCGGCAGCTTATATTCTTGCCAAAAATCACCCACAGACAGGAAAAGACCCAACTCTGAGTCTCTTTGAAAGATCTGATGCCTCTAAGCTGGTGAACTTTGGCAAATGCAATGATTAGCTTCCTCAAACTGTTCATTCTATCAAACCTGTACCAAAGTACAAATGGCTTTGTTTCCAGGTGGATTGCTGCACCTGACTCTTGGAAGTGTTTAAAGCCAGCTATATTTTTGTGTGCAGCATTCATCATACATCAGCGAATGAACTGCAGGTGGTCCATATGAGGCGAATAAAGATGAATTTGAAATTCATACGGTGGCTAGAGACATTGGGAGCTATAACCAGCCAGTACCACCAACTGATCTTACCAATATTTCAGGAGAAGTCACACTGGGATAAGGAATGAGTATGACTATAAATAGTGAAAAGTTTCAAAGCAAAAAGCTTTGTTGTTGTTGGTAACTGAGCCATTTTTGATTCGTACTAATGTACAGTGAACATCCTAACTTTGAGTCCTACTAAATGTTGAACATATATGGCTCTTCAAAATTTGAAATATGTTCTGCACATCTGCAAACAGTTTCAGAATTGATTGATGATCACTGACACCAAAAGTCATGTTTCTTGTGTGATATTGACAAATGTGATGTTCAAATTTGAATATATGTGACCCTGGACAACAAAACCATGGGTCAAATGTACTGTCTATTTGTCTTTTGTGCAAAAAAATCATGAGTATATTACGTAAAGATCATGTTCCATGAAATTATTTTGTAAATTTCCTACTGTAAATATATCAAAACTTTTATGAACTTCATAGGGACAAACCTTAAAGGGGAGCTATTATGCTTTTTCACTTTTTGAACTTTAGTCAGTGTGTGGTGTGTATCTTTGGGCATAAAAAAAGATCTACAAAGTTACAAATCTCAAAGTCCACTCCAAAAGGAGATCCAAAAAATCCCTCAGGAACTACAACAAACGGCTCCTTTGGACTACAACGTTTGTTTTCTGCATGCAATGATGTCACAACACAACCATTAGAATATCATTAAAATTCAAATTGTTGGAGGGAGGGTAGGGACGAGGTGGGGATTAGCCTAACTTCAGTGATGCAGCGCGGAGAACCACTTCAACAAGCCGCAGTGCTGTGGGTATAAACACAAGCAGTGACTAGAGTGGCCAATTTAGAGCTGTAACGGGCCGCAGACGTGTGCAGTGTGTGGTAAGAGATTTATTAATCATACAGTGTAGACAGCTTCACTTATAACGCAAGTGTTTTTTAAAATGCATAAACTTGCACTAGAATAGGCTGATCAGTGATGATGTTCTTTAATAATGTTAGGCTGCTTTTAGCCTTATGCTGGAGCTGGTTTTGGGCAATGAAACTAAGTATGTAAATAATTAAACACATTTGTACGATAATGTCGTGCATTTGCAATCTCGCAGGCTGACGATAGGACCCGACACTACTGTAGTGTATTATTTACTCACCCTCCATGCAACCTAGGCGTATATGACTTCCTTCTTTCAGACGAATGCAATCAGAGTTATATTAAAATTTATCCTGGCACTCCCAAGCTCCCAAGCACACCCCAAGGCCTCCTGTAGCTAATCGATGCGTTTTTGTAAGAAAGAATATCTGTATTTAAAATGTAAGAATCACTTTAATCTAGCTTGTGCTAACAGTTGTACATGGAACTTGCTTCTTTGACAAGAGGCGTGTCAGTACTGAAACACCGTATAAGCTGTTCGCCAATCACAACTCTCTGGGACAGCTAACCAATCACAACACACTTCGTTTTTCGGAAGGCGGGCATTTATTAAACCCAGAACTAATAGCGTCATTTGTGCCAGGCTGGGAGAAATGTATTGTAATAATGTAAATTATGTTAAAAATAATGCGTTTTTCGAACCACCGAGCATGAAAGCATGTTCTAGCACACCACCAAAACAAAATCATGACTTTGTAAAAGAGCATAATAGGACCCCTTTAAAGACAACTTTTTATCAATATTTTGATTTTTTTGCACAATCAGTTTCCAGATTTTCAAATAGTTGTATCTCGGCCAAATATTGTCCTATCCTGACAAACCAACAACAAACAAACCTAACAAACAAATCTTTCATCTTTCTTTCTTTTTCTACAACATAATTTGCACAAACCGGATAAAATGCTTCTGCTCTGTAATGAATAGAAATCAAATACCTGTCAAGTATTTGGCAAGTCAAATACTTGTAATTAAAACAGATGAAATGTGTGACCCTGAACCACAAAACCAGTCATAAGTAGCATGGGTATATTTGCAGCAATAGCCAACAATACATTGTATGAGTCAAAATAGATTTTTCTTTTATGCCAAAAATCTTTAGGATATATATATATATCCTAAAGATTTTTGGCATAAAAGAAAAATCTATTTTGACTGTATGATTAATATATATATATATATATATATATATATATATAATGTGTGTGTATGCTTTTTAGATGATGATAGGACAGTGGAGATTGACAGGAAAGTGTTGGGTGGAGAGCAGGGGAACAGGATCTTTTGGATATTAGGTAAAGATCATGTTCCATGAAGATATTTCCATGAAGATATATTTATATTGTAAATATAATAAAACTTAATTTTTGATTAGTAATACGCATTGCTAAGAGCTTCAATTGGGCAACTTTAAATGTGATTTTCTCAATATTTAGATTTTTTTGCACCCTCAGATTCTAGATTCTAGATTTTCTAGATTTCCTAACAAGCCATACATCAATGGAAAGCTTATTTATTCAGCTATCAGATAATGTATAAATCTCCAGGCTCACATACGTACTTGCAAAATGAAATTCCAGCTGCAGTTGAGTGGACATTTCAGGGAATAATTAGTTATATGCTGTATAATTTCACCAGATTTGGTATATAACATACATAAAAATCTTCATTAGGCCAAAAAGTGCATAAAGAGATATCTAGTGATGATATTACTAGTTTTAAACAATGAATTCTGCTTGTCAGCACAATGCATTCTCTGGTTTTGCAGTTGGAAGATAATTATAGATCTAACGAATGGAAATCTACAGGATCTTCAGAGATAATGAAGAGGTATGGAAGTGCTGAGTTCATTTAGAGAAACGCCTTAATGCCATTAACCACACTGGCATGCAAATGTGATGTAAATTCTCAAAAGTCTTTAAAAAACTTCCACAGTCGTCGATGTAAAAGTAGATAACATTTCTTTCTTAAGTTCAAGGGGAGGGAAAAATACCTCCAAATGTAAAAGTAAAAGCCATAACAAAGTAATTCTGAGCATGAACAAAAAGAAGAATCTGACAAGAAAAGAAAATGACACTATTTGTCTATTTGATGCAGGTAAAATATTATTTTGTTTCTTGTTGATGCTGCTGGTATGCACATAAAAATTTACATTGGCGACAGACATGCAAACATATTTGTTTTGCATACCAATGCAGTACATTTGATTGAAATTGCTAAAAATGATTGAAAATAAAATACATTTCACAACATTGTCTTTAAAATGTAAGTTATTTCCCCCAAGACATATTCTAAATGATGTCTGTTTCACAAACCTCAATGCAAGCGAGGTTTTAGACTGAGTGTCCACTGAGAGCAGCTGCCACTTCACCTGTCAAAATTAATGTAATCCAACTTCATTAAATGATAAAGAATATATTTTAAATACTTTAATGTCCCTTTTCAAGAATTTACTTTATAAAAAACTTAAATGTACCTATTCACTTGATGAACTTCACTTGTAGACATCATGCATCATAATTCAGACACTCTGACTAATTAGAAAATGAATGCATCCTTTGTGCCGTGTTTTCAATAAATGTCTATATTCAAAACACAAGATCATTGTTTATGAGTACAATATTACATAATGCACAATCATTTCACACTTCTTATACACCATAAGTGCATATCCCCACACATTTTTTTCTTAATTATTTCTACAGATGATGATACTAATTATTCAGGATTAGGCTACAATATTGTAGTATAACCATAATGCTTAATAATATAATACATTCAGATCATGACTTTATTAGACCCATCTGGATTGCATTTATGAATAAAGTTCAGCATTTTCTGATGGATTTGATGCCCAAAATCTAAGAGTGGTTTGCTAGGCTGAATAACAGTGTGTTAACCAGACGAACAAATTATGTTGTAGGGTGCCAAAGTTCCCATCACACATCCTGGCAGCGCTACATGCTGGCTTGGCACGGCTCCATCACTTCACAGTGTCAATGAAAGGCTTCAGGCTCCTTTCAGAGCATGTCAGATGTGGGAATGTTTGCAGACTGTTGAGATCATGGCATCATCAGCATTGTATGTCTCCATCCTCCTCTGCTTTCCATTAGGGTGGGGATCGCTGTGGGGCTGCTCACAGGCCGCTGGTTGCCTCCATCCACAGGCTTGGCCATCTGCCTCTGGCTGTTGATTGACAGGACTAGCCGGAGAGACACAATCGTGCCAACGGCTGAGGGCAGAGGACACTGACTGCGAGCGAGACAGACGTGACCATCGAGAAAATCGCCTGCTGCTCGTAACTGCCACGTTTTGCTCGGGACTCAGGGGTGGGGGGCAGGAAACTGCTAACCGCAATGACTAAACCAATCCAGAAATCTCATTCGGATTCTATAATGAAGTTAAATGTTCAGGAAAAGGATGGGACGTCATAACAGAATCAAGACATATCATCAGTAAAACTACTGTGTTTAATATTGACAAATGGGTATTTGAATTCACTCGAAATGTTTGTGAGTTTAGTTTCGGCCATCCAGTTTTTAGTCAATTTGACGTCAGAAATTGGTGTTGAATGGATTTATTACAAAGGATATGCAAAGTGGGCAATCAATTTAGTCAGTCTGTCCAAGATATACATCACTGATGTTAAAGGTTCTTTATGGAACCATTTAGACAAAAAGGTTCTTCTATGGCATCATGAAGAACTTTTATTTTTAAGAGCAAATTACAATAGATCTCTATTTACCAGCATGTATATCATGTAGATTGCAATAAAACACAATTGCATTTTGTCTTATAACTCAGAAAAAAATAATACAATTCATAAAAAGTTCATAAAATAAGTAATACAAATGATATTTGATAAAAAATAAAATGTTTGTTTAAAATGTTTTTGCACAAATTGTGTTCTTTTTTCCTATAACCCAAAACAAATATATAAAGAAATATTTAATATATTTTGTGACCTGACGAAAAAGATAAACCTGCTTATTGCTATTATTAAATATTAAAATATGTATTATCTATAAGTATTACAATACATCTCTATTTACGAGCATGTATATTTTAAAACATAAATGAATCACATAAATAATACATGAAGACTGCAATAAAACATAATTGTATTTTGTCTCATAACTCAGAAAAAAAATAAAACTCATAAAATAAATAAATAAATAATAAAAATAATATTTGATTATTTTTTTTTTACACAAATTTTGTTCTTTTTTTTCCTATAAAACCAGCAAATATATAAACATTTGATATATTATGTGACCTGAAGAAAAATTACCAGCATGTACATTTTAAAACATAAATTAATCACGTAAATAAAAAAAATGAAGATTGCAATAAAACATAATTGTGTTTTGTCTCATAACTAAGAAAAAACATAAAATTCATAAAATGTTATGAAAATATTAAAATAAATACCAACAATAATATTTTATAAAACATAAAACATTTATCCCTTTTTTACACAAATTGTTTTTTTCCTATAAAACAAACAAATATATAAATAAATATTTGATATATTTTGTGACCTGACAAAAAAGATAAACATGCTTATTGCTATTAAATATTAACATATGTATGATCTATAATAAGTATTACAATAGATCTCTATTTACCAGCATGTATATTTTAAAACATAAATTAATCACATAAATAATAAATGAAGATTGCAATAAAACATAATTGGATTTTGTCTCATAACTCAGAAAAAATCCCCATCAAATAAGTTCATAAAATAATAATAATAATAATAATACCATTTGATAAAAAATAATAAATAATAATAAAAAAAAACTAAATAAATCAATATTTGATATATTTTGTGACCTGATGAAAAAAAAAGATTAACATGCTTATTGCTATTATTAAATATTAAAATATGTATGATATGTAATAAGTGAATGTTTGAGACATCTTAAAACTAATGATTTTCCTTTTCTTTTCTTTCTTTTCTTTTCTTTTCTTTTCTTTTCTTTTCTTTTCTTTTCTTTTCTTTTTCTTTTGATCGGTGGGAAAAGCTGTACCTCAGGAGAAATTATTTAGTTTGCAATAGATTATTTTGTATTGTGGTGGTGTAATGGAATATTATTTTAAGATCACCGTATAAGTGTTGCAGTCATTCGTTTGATGTCTTTGAAGATGTTCTCCACAAACATGGACCGCTTCGCCCAGGCTTTTACAGTACACCTTCAACAAACAACAGTCTTTAAAATTTCATAAACGCTACTGCGATAACCTCAGTATAAATATTTCATAGTGTTGTACGAAAAATTTACTGTGAGTGCACATCAGAAACAATAAACAGAGCTGAGATACAGAATCACGCAATGTAAAATCATGCAAATGTATTTCTACTAGGCGTTTTACCAGAAAAAGGAGCAGCTGAAGATGAACAACTTCACTCTATTATCATTTACTGAAATGGAAGTGCATGTTTACCAAATTATTGTTGTTTTCCCAAAAAACTAAAGTGGAAGTTTACACTCAGCTTGCATGACGGCTAAAATATTTAAAAGGTAGTGAAAACATGCAAAATATCAATCATACAATGTATAAACAACTAATACAATGTAATTACACATTAATTAGGCATTCATAACTACCACAATTATTTGCAATTAGCTTTTTATTAATGCTATCTAAAGTATTAGGTTGGACGTTATTATAAAGTGTCCTATCATGGGTTAGGGTTTGGTTTAGGGTTAGTTGCATGTAATTACTGATATTACTTTAATAAGTACATGTGATATGTCAAACAAGAATGTTGTAAAATAAAGCATCAGCAAGTATTACAATAGATCTTTATTTACCAGCATGTACATTTCAGAACATAAATAATCAGATAAATAATAAATGAAGATTGCAATAAAACGTAATAGTTTTGTCTCATAACTCAGAAAGCTTTTAACAAATTAAATGCAAACTTAATTAATAAAGAAGTAATAATCTAACAAACAAATGTGGATTATTCATAAGTAAAAGTTCAGTAAATAATCTCCTAATTCGATGACTGCATTTCCCTATTAGTATGTGATTGTTACATAGATCCTTTTTGCAAAGGCAGCACAATAGGGGGAAGAATGCCTATTATATAACTACACCGCAGATGTTATCAGAACAACTGTATTTGACTGTATTTTCCTGCAGTGGGAAGTGTTAAATCAATAGATATTTGTCTTTGGTGAATAAGAGGCGTCAAGGTTAGCCATAACTGCTGATATAGATCATACAAAGCCTGCAAATTCACATCTGACAGAAAACTAGCACAATCAGCAGTTCTCCTCTCTTAAAAAGTCTTTATCTGATTTGAAGGCGGCTCATTTCATCTAAAGGAAGTCCAACTGTTTTCTCATTATTGATTGTTTCTCAGTCTGCATCTAATTAGCTGTCGTCCTCTGATATGAGTTTAACACTATTGACTGCACTGAAATGATGTGGAGATCATTCTCACATGAGGAAACTGTCACAGTAAAGTAAGGGTTTTAGTCCTTATCTTCTTTAAAATAGCTTTACTTAATCTGAGTTCATTTTTACATTGGTGACACTTACTATATACTTCACCATTTGATACAGTATGCTTATGATGCACATACATGCTGGTGCATTATAATTACATTTAAAGTATGTGCACTTAATTAACATTTGCATGTACATTGTTACCTTTACCCTGAAGCCTATTCCATCCCTTAGCTCTTACTCTTATGTTTAACCATACCTCAAACTGCATGATTGCATACATGACCAAAATAAGAAGTGTGCTGTGTAAATAAGTTCAGAGTGTGTGTTTGCGTATCAACATGGTTGACAGCTGTTTATGCACAATTACCATTTTAGATCGACAAATTGTAGGCTATTCAAAACCGCCGCTTTCAAACCACAATACAAAAAAGGTGTCAGCGCTAAACCCAGGAGCTTGCACACCTGCCGGCAACCCAGCAAAATAAAAACTTGCTAATTTAAGGTTTGAAAATAATAAAAATTCACAAAAAAAGTAAATATCATTATTTTATTTTTTTAAGTTTACTATAAAATAATAGCACTTTTATTTAATAATCATTTTTTATTTAAAAATGTAACAGTATTACCACACTTTATTATTTTGTTTATTATTTGATATAAAAAAAACAAAATAAATAAAGTCAATTATTATTATTATTTTTATTTATTTATGTATTTATATTTTATTATTATTGCTTTTTGTTGTTGTTGTTGTTTGTTTGTTTGTTTGTTTTTTGAGTTATATTTAATGGGTCACACTATGTGCAGTGTGTGGACCAAACCAAATGTCCAGGTACTCTGTCCAGGCTAAAAAAAAAAACCTATGTGCATCCCTGTACATAGTACTGTAGTTAAAGTAATATTTCACCCTAAAATGTGATAAAAATGTCCTCACCCTAAGGTCATCCAAGATGTACATGAGTTGTTCTTCACCAGATTTGAAGTAATGTAGCACTACATCACCAATAGATTTTCTACAGTGAATGGGTGCCGTCAGAATGAGAGTCCAAACAGCTGATAAAAACATCACAATAATCTACAAGTAATCCACACCACTCCAGTCCATTATTAACATGTTGTGGAGCCATAAACTGTGTATTTTGAAGAAACAAATCCATCATTAATATGCTTTTAACCATTTTCGAACTGTTGCTTCCATAATATTGGTTTTCTGTTGAATCTGGAGAGAAATATGCACAGATCAAGCATAGTTTACAAGTGAAAACAGCCCAAAACAGTTCTAAACATGTTGGTGAAACTAGGAGATGGACCTTTTCACTAGAGGAAGCATTATTATGGATTATGGATTCATATTTTGGCCACAAATTCATTGAATGTATAAAAGTAAAGTTCAGCTTTTATTTTCCTTTGTTTACACTGATTGCGCTATATGTGGAGAATAATGCACGGCAATCAGCTGTTTTGTTGTTGTTGTTGTTGTTGTTGTTGTTTATCGGTTTTTGCAAATAAACTCTTAATTTGTTTTTTGCAAACATGCAACTTTTGTCTTCTCAGGATGTTAACTGATGGGCTGTAGTGGTGTGGATTACTTGTGGATTATTGTGACATTTTTATCAGCTGTTTGGACTTTCATTCTGACGGCACCCATTCACTGCAGAGGATCCGCTGGTGAGCAAGAGATGAAATGCTACATTTATTCAAGTCTGATGAAAAAACAACAACAGCAACAACAACAACAACAACAACAAAACAGTCTGAGGGCAAGGACAGTTTATATAAAGCCACTTAATACATTCTTAAAATAACGGTTCCGAAAGGTGGCTTTCGCAATGCCATATAAAAACCATTTCGGTTTCCCTAAAGAGTTTTTCAGTGAACATTTCTTAAAAGAATCTTTTTTTGAAGAATATTTTAAAAGTCTTAAGTATCCCTTTTCCACTATAAAGAACCTTGTGTACAATAAAAATGCCATGAGTGTTTAAGGTTCTTCTGGGAATCATAGATGCTATTAAATAACCTTTCTGTAAAAAGTGTGACCTTTTATTTCTCCTGCAAAAATAGCATCTTGGTGGTAATATCAGGTGGTATACAGAAATCAGGGTACAGTATGACTGTTACTCAGCATTCATAGAGCGACGCGAAATGCGGAGGGCTTTTGGTTTGTTTGAGTAATCCGTCTTCTATTTGCAGCCTTGGTTAATAAAAGATAGCCAGCCACTGGAGGGAAGTCTCAGTGCGCATGTCGTGTCTGCCAGCAAAGTCTGTTTTCATTGCTTTGCTTCACCAACAGAAATCTAGCGCTGTACCAAC
This sequence comes from Labeo catla, assembly GCA_012976165.1. Taxonomy (NCBI): domain Eukaryota; kingdom Metazoa; phylum Chordata; class Actinopteri; order Cypriniformes; family Cyprinidae; genus Labeo; species Labeo catla. The sequence goes on along the minus strand of VONZ01000504.1, from coordinate 141,520 downwards.
AATCCATTCCATTCACATCTCCTGCCCATTCCCCCTTCAGCAAGAATGACAGGCTCGCCTTGCTCTGGGAGCCGGGGTATAAAAGGACGATCGCACCTCATTAAAAAAACATGCAGCGCAGTCGAATCAGATTCGGCGTTAATCGCCAGAGACATGGCGTAATGTTTAATTTCGTCGATGATGGAGGCACTTTCGCCTGAGGTAACTTCAGTAGGAGCCATGTTTGCGTGCAAACCTTCACTTAGAGCTCGACTGAGCGACCGAGTCGTTCACATGAGCGTAATGTTACAGGGAGAGGCAGGGCTCGCTGGAGACGCACGCAGCTTTCCGGCCAGTCAGAGGAGGCGGTGGGGTGATGTTTTATTGAAGCCGAATCCTCTGAGAGGGGCTAAAAAAGCACTCGACGCCTTCGCAAACCTGTCTGTTTTGGCTGTCGAGAATGGCTCCCAATCACGGAAGGATAAAAACATCAAAATAAGCTAATCGAGATAGGGCTTGAAGTCTTCTGCCCCTGAGGATGCTGGGACTGTGAGCGTGGAGGACGCGCCAGTCCTTCCTGACACGCACACACAGGCCAGCGCTAGTGTAAAACCGAGGCTGAGAGCCGCTGCAGGCCTGAGTAAAAACAATCAGCGGCTCTCTGACTTGCTTTACTGCATAGGAAAAAAAACAAATAATTGTTTAGTTTTTCTGTCAAAGAAGAATGCATCTTGCAAACTGAGAACTGATACAGGCACTGCCTCATTCCTGACATCAGATGTTCTGTTTAAAATGTCAAACAAATAAATAAATAAAAATAAAATAAAATATTGTAATTAGCACAACTCTATATTTATGTAATTTTCTTGTATCGCATTTATATGTGCTGTGCTGGTATAGAGACATTGCATAAATAATTGTTGACTTTGGAAACATGCATTTTTATAACAAATTAAAAAAAAAAATGTATATATATATATATATATATATATATATATATATATATATATACTTGCACTGAAATTTCCCTTTGAATGTAATTAAGTTAAAAAAAAAAATGTGTGTGTATGTGTGTTGCATGTACATATTTACATTTATACATTGTACAGAAATAAAAGTGTTATTTATGAAAAAAAAAACAAACAAATATTTCAATTGTGCATAGATTCAATTAGACTTTACATCAATTTTCTGAACCATACTCAGTTGCATAATACAATAGCTCAGCTATTTGACCTGCATAATGATATTGTTTGTTCTCCTGATGTATAGAGCTCATAATGAAGACATGAAGCAGACAAAATGAAATGTGACTCAAATTAATATGATCAGTTCAGACAAGTACATGTACATCTACCATTATAACAACTCCATCTGGTGAAAACAGGTGATCTGCTTCCCTCAGCACTGCTGAAGAGCTGCTGTCAGCTAAAAATACTTCCTTTGCGAGTGAAATTCATCAATACAAAACGGTAATTATGCACACACAACATACTAAATTAAAAGACAGCTGTTGGCAGCTCACATTGTGTTTAGTGTTCACCCTTCACACTGAGAAAGAAAGGAAATCTGGGTGAATCATGCAAAAATCCCCGGGTCACATTTCAAGCTAAAATAAAAAAGAAGAAGAAAGTGTTATCATGATTCCACACCAGAAATATCACAAATCCAGTGATATTGGATGCCAGATCCTGTCCTAAATATCCGTTTTGTCTGGTATTAAAACAGCTAGTCAGCTAAAGCTCTATTTGGACGGTTATTGTTTCTCATATGGACGTCTGTAAAAATAAATGTACATATCACCTCAGTGATAAAACTCATGGATTCGGTCGACGATTTATTTACAGTGGAGAAGCGAGTTCTGTGATCCTACGAATGCGCTGCTCAAATGGCCAGCCACATGATTGTCTGCTATTAATTTTGTGTACAAATTTATTCTTATTATTGTGCAAAATGTATTCAAAATACATATTATTAAGTAAAATGTATTTATTATTTGATTATTTAAATCTCCTGTTTAAAATTAGGAAAATAGACGTGCTATAGTTGATATATATATTAATGCGCGATATAGTTATGTATTTATCTGTACATAATAAAGCAATAAGCCCCAAGAATATAATACACATTTTAAAATTGCATTGCATAGGCGTCTGTCTTTACGGTATTACCCAGTGTTAAACACTGGTTTCGTCACTTGCCCACCGCGGCACTGCCCCCACTGTCGTTTTGTTTTTTTCTCAGTAATAAACATCATTTAGTTCAGTTAGAGAACAGACATTACAATTAAAAACTCAATGTGGCTGCTCAATGCAGTGTGAGGAACAACAATCGCATCACAGATCCGGGAGTTATTTGTTAATTTACATTAAGCTTATACCTATAAGCCTATATTATTATTTGTTTTGTTAATAAATTAATTATTCTATGTTTAATATAGATGAGTTTGTCGTACTGTTTTATTGTTGTACATTCAATCAATTGACGCCGAAATGCCACTAATTTGAAAGTGAAAGTAAAATGTGCACAGGCATTTACAAGCTATTTAAACACGAAGAAAAGCGTGGAAAAGAGGTAAAACTCTAACGAACCTCCCACCAAGTACCCCAGGAAAATGTCCTCACTGTCACACCCCTACTACTACTGCCATGATAAAGACCCATTTGGAATGTTTACATGCTTTCCAGCATTTCAGAAATAAATATGCATGCGAATTACAGCAAAGTACATCAGTTAGGCTACCGTATGGTATTCAGCAGTAGTCAAAAAGGTTTTAAACATTGAATTTTGAATTGATTTCTTCTCGTAAACTCAGAGATGTGGATTCAGATGGCAATTAAAATACCACACAACCTCAGCGTTTGTCAGAAAACGGTAGGTAATTCAGCTAGGAATTTTTACGAGGGTCGTGAGAGAAAAAACATCCTGGATTCAGACGGCAATTAAATCACAGACTACCCCCTGTAAATGGTGAAAATCACTGACGTCCCCTTGAGAAACAATTGTCGTCCGAAAAGGGCTAAAGTTGTCTAAAGCCCTATTTGGATGGGACTAGTTTTCTAAACTGCATTTGAGTTTCGATTCTTATCACCTGACATCTGCGATTGTCATGTATAAATTTTTATTTATTTGTAGTAAAACAATGTTCAATTTATAATACTCATAAATGTAAATGGAATTATTACAGAGGTTTTCTGAGAAAAACACAGACGTGGCAGATTCGGACAGGATTAAAATCGCAAAGTACGCTGTGAAACACAAATTTCTCTAATGACCCCCTGTAAAACTAGTTTCGTCCAAATAGGGCTTAGTCTCATTGGCCAGTACCCAACTAAAATCAATCAGCTGAGCTAAGCCAAATTCCCATTATTCCAAACCTGCGAGTTTGCACCTGCCCAAGGGTCTGTTCTAGGCCTGTCCAGATTCCGTTCCAGTCAAAACCATTCCAGAGACCATCCTAGTCAGCATTTTACTGTTGTCAGCTTCAGGGTTCCCATACCTAAGGCCAGGAAGGCTGTTTCATTAAGTATGGATCTGATTCCAAATTTGGTGCAGTAATGTCAGCTTGGATGGCTATAAAGAAGGTTTCCACTCTTCCAAGAACTTCCCCAGGCCTAATTTCTGGTCCAGCCCCTGAGCCCAGTCCAGTGGTGGCTCCAGACCTCCAGTCTGTTCCAGAGAATGCAATCCCTGAGTCTGCTCCAGAGAGGGAAATTCCAGAGCTCTTCATTAAGAGTATTTCCAGAGCCCACTCCAGAGAAAGAAATTCTGAAGCCCACTCCAGAGAGAAAATTTCCAGAGCTTGCTTCATCAAGAGTATTTTCTGAACCCGATTATATAATTTAATTCCAGAGCTCAGTCAGGAGCTCACTCAAGTCCCAGAGCTCAGCCTAGAGAGTTCAAATCAATTCAATTCAAATTTATTTGTATAGCGCTTTTCACGATACATATCGTTGCCAGGCAGCTTTACACCAAATTAACGTTTTTACAATATATGTAGTAGTAGCTCACTAGTGCTGACTATGTCAAGTTGATTTACATATGACAGAGATGTGTGGTAAAGATCAATTAATGACGTAATCAAACAGACAAAGAACACTATAAATTAGTAGCAGAATTCGGTAGTGCTGTATGTTGTTTCAGGGTTGGTATCATCTGAAGTCCTCTGACGGGTTGGCATCATCTCTTCTTAAGTGTTCTGGATCCAGACTGGAGCTTGTGAACGTCTAGGTTACGTACGTAACCCTCGTTCCCTGAAGGAGGGAACGGAGACGTTACATATGGGAACTCGCTTGAGAGTCCAATCATCTCTGAGCCTTATTCAAAAGGCCAATGAACATTCATGAACATTGGCGAGTGGTATTTGCATGCCGAGCCACTCCCCCGTACATACGGGTATATAAGATGGCGGCGTGCAACCACTCATTCAGGCTTTTGCTGAGGAGCCGAGCTGCAGCCCGGCGTCAGCGCGACGTCAGGTCGTGGCAGGGGATGTAACGTCTCCGTTCCCTCCTTCAGGGAACGAGGGTTACGTACGTAACCTAGACGTTCCCCTTCAGTCGTTTCACTACGACGTTACATATGGGAACAGACCCATGGAACAGGCCACGAACCAGACGTCGCGTTACGCAACACACCGCGTGCCGACAGGCGGACGTGTCAGCAGACGGATATGAGCGTAACCTTCCCAACGCCCTGGGGGCCAATAGGGGGCCCCACAGGGATGCCAGTTGTACTGAAGCAGGAGTTGGGGGGGCGGAGCACATGAAATCTCTACATGTGGAACACAAGAAATTCAATATATCCATAGATTTTAGGGATATATGAGGGAAACATCGGCCTTCTGGCTGACCGTGGAAAAATACTGAAACATGTTGCCACAACCTGCTGGGCGAAGGAGACCCAACCGGAGCACAGACAAGCACTACTCCGCACTAGGCCTGACTGCGGGGCATGGAGGACCCAGGTTCGCCGGAGGGAACAACTGAGGGAAATAGCGCACGGATCCATTAGGAATGGCGCAGCAAGCCGACACCAGCCGGACTCCCGCTCGCCTGTGATGTCTATGTTAAGACACGGGAGGATACGGCCTCTACGCGAAGGTTGTAGAACCTGGCGAAGGTATTAGGTGTCGCCCAACCCGCAGCTCTACAGATATCTGCTAGTGAGGCGCCATGAGCCAACGCATAGGATGAGGCAACACTCCGTGTGGAGTGGGCACGAACACCTAAGGGGCATGGCTCTCCCTGGTTTTGGTACGACAGGGAGATGGCATCTACCACCCAATGGGCCAACCTCTGTTTGGAGACAGCATTCCCTTTCTGCTGACCTCCAAAGCAGACGAAGAGCTGCTCGGTGCGTCTGAAGTGCCGAGTGCGGTCCACGTATATACGCAGAGCGCGAACTGGACACAGCAGCGCAGAGGCTGGGTCTGCCTCCTCCAGGGGCAGAGCTTGCAGGTTCACCACCTGATCGCGGAAAGGCGTGGTGGGAACCTTGGGCACATAACCGGGCCGGGGTCTCAGGATGACGTGAGAATCGCCGGGCCCGAATTCCAGGCACGCTTCGTCGACAGAGAAGGCTTGTAGGTCCCCTACCCTCTTGATGGAGGCCAGTGCGGTCAGGAGCACTGTCTTAAGTGACAGATATTTTAGCTCAACCGACGCAAGTGGCTCAAATGGGGCCTCCCGCAGGCCCTGGAGGGCGACGGAGAGGTCCCAAGAGGGTATGGGGTGCAGCCTGGGGGGATTAACCCTTCTCGCACCCCTCAGGAACCTCACGATGAGTTGGTGCTTACCTAGGGATGTTCCATCCACTGCATCGTGGTACGCTGCAATGGCAGCAACGTACACTTTGAGAGTTGAAGGGGACAGCCTGCGCTCCAACTTTTCTTGCAGGAAGGAAAGCACTACTGCAATCGTACATCTCTGTGGGTCCTCCCCGCGAGAGGAACACCAGTCGACGAACAGACCCCATCTCAGCGCATAAGCCTGCCTTGTAGAGGGGGCTCTGGACTGAGTGATAGTTTCTATCACGGCCTGTGGAAGGCCGGAGAGGTCTGACGCGTCCCGTCCAGGAACCAGACGTGCAGGTTCCACAGGTCGGGGCGCGGGTGCCAAATTGTGCCCATCCCCTGAGAAAGAAGGTCTCTCCTCAAGGGGATTTTCCAGGGAGGGGCTGCCGCGAGGGAAATGAGTTCTGGAAACCAGGTCCGGGTGGGCCAGTATGGCGCAACCAGCAGAACCTGCTCCTCGTCCTCCCTGATCTTGCACAGTGTCTGTGCAAGGAGGCTCACTGGGGGAAAGGCGTACTTGGGCCCCGGAGGCCAGCTGTGTGCCAGTGCGTCCCTGCCGAGGCTGTTGGGAGCCTCGTTGAGGGAGTAGAACCGCTGGCAGTGGGAGGATTCGGGGGAAGCAAACAGATCTATCTGGGCCTCCCCGAAATGGCTCCAAATCAGCTGGACTGTCTCGGGGTGGAGTCGCCATTCTCCAGGATGGGTGGACTGCCGTGAGAGCTGGTCGGCTGCACGGTTGAGTTCTCCTGGAATGTGAACGGCACGTAGCGATTTCAGCCACGTTTGACTCCATAGGAGCAGATGGCGGGCGAGTTGTGACATGCGACGGGAGCGTAGACCACCCTGACGGTTGATGTAGGCTACAGTCGCTGTGCTGTCGGTGCGAACAAGCACGTGCTTGTGACGCAACGTCGGTCGGAAGCGACGAAGGGCCAGAAGCACAGCCAACAACTCTAGGCAATTGATATGCCATTGCAGTCGAGGTCCTGTCCAGGAGCCCGATGCTGCTTGCCCGTTGCATACAGCACCCCAACCCGTGGAAGAGGCATCCGTGTATACCACAAGATGCCTGGAGACTTGTCCCAGGGGGACTCCGGCCTGAAGGAAGGCCGGGTCTGACCACGGGCTGAACAGGCGGCGACACTGCGGGGAAACGCCAATCCGGAGTGTGCCACGGTGCCATGCCCATCTCGGGACTCGATCGTGTAACCAGCGCTGAAGCGGTTTCATATGAAGCAGGCCGAGCGGCGTCACTGCGGCTGCGGCTGCCATATGCCCCAGGAGCCTCTGAAATGTTTTGAGAGGGACCGCTGTTTTGTGTCTGAATGACTCCAAACACTTCAGCACTGACTGCGCGCGCTCGTTGGTGAGGCGGGCTGTCATACTGACCGAGTCCAGCTCCACACCGAGAAAAGAGATCCTCTGCACTGGGGAGAGTTTGCTCTTCTCTCGGTTGACCTGAAGGCCCAGATGGCTGAGGTGCCGGAGCACCAAGTCCCTCTGTTCGCACAACAGATCTCGCGAGTGAGCTATGAGAAGCCAGTCGTCGAGATAGTTGAGGATGCGAATGCCCGTCTGCCAAAGAGGGGACAGGGCAGCCTCCGCGACTTTCGTAAAGACGCGGGGAGAGAGGGAGAGGCCAAATGGAAGCACTTTGTACTGATACGCTCGACCCTCGAAAGCAAACCGTAGGAAGGGTCTGTGTCGAGGCAGGATCGAGACGTGAAAGTACGCGTCCTTCAGGTCGATGGCTGCGAACCAATCCTGGGGACGAATGCATGTTAGCATGCGCTTCGTCGTGAGCATCTTGAACGGCAGCCTGAGAAGGGACCGATTCAGGGCTCGAAGATCCAGGATGGGTCTTAACCCACCGCTCTTTTTGGGCACGATGAAGTAAGGACTGTAAAACCCTGACTTCATCTCGGCTGGAGGGACAGGCTCGATTGCGTCCTTCGCCAGTAGGACTGCAACCTCCGCACGAAGCACAGCGGCATGTGTGTCCGAATGGACAGAAGTGGAAAGGACGCCTCTGTACCTGGGCGGACGCCTGGCGAACTGAATCGCATAGCCGAGACGTACCGTCCGAATCAACCACCGCGAGGGGCTGGGAAGCTGAAGCCAGGCTCCCAGCCTGGTCGCCAGGGGTATCAAAGGGACGTTGACCGACGTGACCGCAGTGGGGCAGCCTGGGGGGGGAAGGGGAAGGGGACTGATCCCAGAAGGAAGAACGTCCTGGAGAAAAGTCAGACTGCACTGGGCAGCGCTTACCTTCTTCCCTGGTTCCCGCGCTGGCGACATCAGGCTCCGAGTCCGAATCCGAGGAGACACTTCTTGGGCGCTGCTCAAAGATGGAACTCGGGGCCTGAACCCCGGAGGTGAGAGAATTGACTCTTTCTGTGACAGCTCCCGGCCCTCCACCGGGAGTGGGGACGTTGATGTTGTCATCCCCCAAAGAGCGATTCTCTCCACCTCCGGGTTGCCCGTGTCAGGGACGCTTCGCAGATCTTTTGCGGGTGACCGGTCCCTGAGACGCGGGCGGCGCCGCTCTCCCACGGCTGGCTCGACGTCGGGCTGCCAATCTGGTGTCATGTACCTTAGCAGGGGACGGAGCTGGTTGTTTGGAAGCCGCGGGGGGGCGCCCTCGGCGACGAGCAGGCGGAGGTTGGGGCCCTGCGGACATGGTTGGAATGTCGCGGCGGGGCAGGATATGTTTAATCGCCTCTGTCTGCTTTTGAACCGCCGAGAACTGCTGGGCAAAGTCCTCGACGGTGTCGCCGAATAGGCCGCCCTGGGAGATAGGAGCGTCGAGAAACCGTGATTTGTCGACATCTGCCATCTGGGCCAGGGTTCATTCATTCATGACTATTAATTCTTTGAAAATGTAATAGATTACAAATTACAAGTTACTTTATTTAAAATGCATTAAGTAGTGTAACTTTTCAATTACTTTATTAAAGTAATGTAACATTACATTTGATTACTTTTTGATTACTTTTCTAAATTTCTAATATTTTCAATTGTTAATCAGTTTGAAACATTTAAACCAGGCAGAGTTAACCTTACAGTAGCACTCAACACTGATTACTGTCAGAATTTTAAAATAATTTATCACTTGAATTAAGATAATAAGTAAGGGATAATATACATCTTTATTTTGCGATAACAACTGTCTGGATGTACATTATCCCACTTATTACACAGCTGCTTGTCACAAAAGTAGATAATTAGACTGATCTCAGTTGAAATATTTGAATGCAAAGCCTCCGTGAAGAAATCAGTTGCTAACAAGTGACAAGTTCAGACTATTATTGCACAATATTTCACCACATAGATAATTAATTACGAATTACAGTACTCGTTTGTTAGTTATCTTATAATACATTACCGTGTACAAAACAAAATGGCATCAGTTGCGATTGTATGAAACAATAGAGCAGGTCCACGATACCAGGATGACAGAATTAAGAAATTGTACAGTTAATGTTGAATTGAGTTTCAATATTTTATTAGCTTACCAAACTTAAAGGTATCACCAAGAAAAACTATCAAGCATGTAGTGCAGATTTAAGTTGACCAGATGAGTCTGTGTTATTAGCTTAGCAGGGAATACCATACATAGGAATGTCATGACAGACCAATCAGAATCAAGCATTCCACAGAGTCATGTAATAATTTAATTGAAAGCACAGCCATCACAAATTCAGACTTAACCCCTCTTGTTTACTTTGAGATCATTCTGAGGTTAAATACAGATTTAAAATCATAACAAGAAAAAGTTTAATAGCTATGATACTGGTTTTGATATCAAATGTTTGCATAGTTATGACAGGAAACACTGGCATCAAGCAATGTCTTGGAAAAAATAATAATAATAATCTTAAAAAAAAAAAAAAGTATATGCATAAACCCAACTAGGAAATAAAACAATTATTGAATGAGCATGTGTCCTATTCTGTGTCCTAAACTCCTGAAACATTGGTGTTTCATTTTAGAGCAGTCAATGCAATTTATGAAAGAAGTCAATTAAATCTGTATGTGGGTGTGTGTGAAAGAATTCTGATGTAATCTCTTTGTAATCATCGACATTTTCAAAAGTAACTGTAACTAATTACAATTACATTTATTTTGTAATTAAATTACGTAATTCTGTTAAATGTAACTAGTTACTCCCCAACACTGCACTGGAGTATATAAGTACTGAACTTTCTCTTTCACATTTGCAGTTGATGACGCCGATGTTCCCCTCCATCCTCCCCACCACCACCACCACCAGGTTGGTCCCTGTCCATCCAATGGGGGCAGGCTCCGCCTCCTGCCTTCTTCTTCAGGCAGGACCAGCCAAATCTGCCCAGGATTCAGGACCCAGGATCTGGACAGAGGACAAGGCCAACGCCAAATAACTTTTCCATAGAACTAGACTTGAATCATTGTAGCTTGTTAATTCTTTCTGGAATAAATTCCATGTAAACATTCATCTTTCCTTTGAGTCTTTCTGGTAGAACTGCCTGCTGGCAACTCCCTGGCTACCTGAACTTCTGGCACCTCCCTGGCTCCTTACACTGTTGGCGACTCTCTGGCTCCATGCACTGTCAGCACCTCCCTAACTCTCTGCGCTACCAGCACCTCCCCTACACCTTGAGCCACCGGTGCCTCCCTGGCTCTCTGTATTGTTGGTGCCACCCTGAAGGATCTCTAGCCTGCTGGCACCGCCCTGGTCACCTGCCCGTGACCTACCACTACTCCAGGGTGCGCCTTCAGAGCGGGAGGAGTAATGTCAGGGTTCTGTTCTGTTTTGTTTCATTTTCACTGTGTTTAGTTGTAGTTTCCCTTTGACCAAGCTTTCCTGTGTTTGATTTGTTTCATCCCATACACCTGTAATCTTGTTAATTAACTTGTTAGGTCCTTTGTTTGCCCTTTGTAGAGGACAAAACTCCATAGCTGGTAGTCAGAAGGTTAAGCCTATACTTTAATGCTGCTGTGTACGTGATTGTGTTGCTCCTCATTATTTGCCTGTTCATTGTGTTTATTATTAAAGGACGGTTTCAGTGTCTCTTTCTTTGTGTGCTTCATTACAGCTATTACAGTTAGGGGAAATCTGACTGTTGTCGTGCAAGAGTTAGCAGTGATCTGACAAAGCAAATCAACACTTTTACTGCAGAGTAAGATGATAAACCCTCCTGAAATGGTAACTAAAGCTTTTAAATGATTCCAGAGTGACCCAAATGTTGATTTAAACCTTGTGTCCCACTCAGATGTTATAAGACACCACAGTTCTTTTAGCTATCTGTTCATGCAGGACTTTATTCATAATGAATGAATAAATGAATTAACAAATAAACAATGGAATGAACATACAGGAGAGTGCTGGCGTATCCCAGCATATCTAAGCTAAAGGCAGCAAGGTAAACAGTCTGGAAGGATACCCACCCCATCACAAGGCTTACAGACAGACAGACAGACAGATTCACACTCACACCTCTGGGCAGTTTAGAGTCTCTGGTTCAGCTGCATGTCTAGACTGTAGGGAAACCGTGCACAGAGGAAACCTACAACAACATGAGCAGAAAATGCAAAGTCTGCTAAGAAAAAAACTCCTCGGGTCAAGCAGGAATCAAAGCAGGAAACTGTTTGTCTATTTGAGGCAACATTTCTACCCGTGTGCTCAAACATACAAACAAATGAAGTTCATTATTTTATGTAAACTCTAAACTTTTGAGTTCATTATTTTCTAAATTTCAGTTGTTTATTTGAATTAAAAGCAGTGTTTTTTTTTTGTTTTGTTTTTTTTGTTAAATTAACTAATTTAATGTAAAATTAATTTAAATTATTATTATTATTATTATTTTTATTAATTAATACTTAATTTAAATCAGCTCAAATTAATGGCAGTACAAGAAATACTACAAATCATATGAAATGACTGTAAAACAAATAATTTTAAGAGAAAACATTTATTCATTCATTCAATCATTCATTTATGTATTTATATTTATTTATTTATTTATTTACTTACTTACTTACTTACTTATTATTTGTTTGTTTTAGGACGTCACTACACTGTTTCTTGTTTGCCTAAGGTAAGGAAACTATTTTCTATGATTATTATTATTATTATTATTATTATTATTTTTCAATTTTCTAAATAATTTCTTAATTTATTTCTAAAATAAAATAACAAAGTAAATATATGTATATATATATATATATATATATATATATCTACAAAAAAAATACCATTTTAGTCATTCTACTTAAATAATAATAATAATAATAATAATAATAATAATAATAATAATAATAATAATAATAATAATCATATTAAATTAAGCATGCAATTTTCAGTCAATTTTACACAGTTTTCCCCCAAATAACATATTATTATTATGATTATTATTATGATTATTATTATGATACTGTTTATTTTTTGCCAAAATTAAGAAACCCCATATTTACTAAGATATTTATTAATTTATTTAAATTTAAATTTAAATTTATTTTATTTTTTGAAAAAGGCTTTACTTTCTCTTTTGATCATTGTATCTGTCCTAAATGGAAGTATTAATATAGCTTTCTTGAGAATAGTATACCAATGCCAATATAATATGACTTCAAGGTTTCTTGAATTATCCACCAAGACTTGACAAATTAAGGTTTGGCCTATGAGTATATACATGCAGTTTTCACTATAACAATTTATTGCAGCTGTTTCAACTGTCTAGAGAGCTATTCCACTGAAATTTTTATGGATCATTGCTCTCTCTACAACCTCCATCCTGACAATCCAAGAGTGAGATTAGCCAATCACATTCTTCATCGGCACTTCCTTGTATAAGTGTCCTGTCGTAAATCTCGACCAGTGGATTCCTGCTGGTGATTCGAACCCAAAACTGATGGCAGATGGCATAATGGGGCATCAGGGAACACATTTGAGGATGCATCGGTTGAATTGTGCGGGAGATCGTATCGGGAGGCGTTATGAAATGGCGCAGCACCCTTTGTCGCATAACACAGGCCATGATACGCCCTAAAATGGCAGTGTGGCCATTATTCTCGGTTGTATGTATTCATGCAGAGCCGCAGAGGAACCGTTGTGACCCCGCTCATCCCGGTGGCCATTAATCAATGAGGGTCCGTCTTTGTGTGCCCGCCGCTCTCCCCCGACGGCCTGCCGCTGTGACGCGAATGAATGAGGCGTGAAGCGGAGCGGCGTGCTAAAGTAAAGGCCTGACACCTCGTTATTCAGAGATGAGGGACAGGCGCACCATCCGGCTGCTCTGCATCCCAGCCGCGCGGCCACATTGTTGTTGTTGCTGTGGATACTTCACAAATTACAGCAAAATGCACTTGCTGCTCAGCAAATTTTCATGCTTTTGTGAAAAGAAGCCACTCTATCACACTGGGTCTCTGTGTATCAGTGCGCTAAAAAGAGCAAATTATGGAGGTGTGTGGTTTTGCCCAAAAGTTCACAAATACCTTCCTTTGCTACAAATAATAAAAACACACACGTGTGAAACGCTTCTCTATTTATAATAATATGCTTTTATCATAGTTTGAGTAACCCATTCACGTTAGCACAGATTTTGTCACATTCAAAAATAGTCAATCAATGTTTTCTTACACTACGTTAAATTCAGCATAATTCCAAAATGATCTAAATATCACTTTTTCTTTTTCTTTTTTTTTTCATACATGCAATTTATTTTACAAAAATACTCCAGTGACAAATAAGGATTTTTCAGATCATAAAAAGAAAAAGTCTAGTTTATGTTATGCTAGTTTATAAAATACTAACAATAATCCAATTAGTAATTTTATTATGTAGTGCATTCAGAAAGTGAATGAATGAATGAATGAATGAATGAATGAATGAATGAATGAATGAATAAAAATGTTAATTCCAATTTTCAAGTGGTGTAGAGAGATAAAAATATATATATATATATATATATATATATATATATATATATATAATATTTTATCATTTTAACACATTGTAAATATTTAATAAATTCCAATTTTAATTTTTAGTGTATTCAGTAAAATTAAATTAAATTAAATGAATGAATGAATGAATAAATAAATAAATAAATAAAAGTTTTAGTTCCAAGTTTCAAGTGGTGTAGAGATAAAGACATAAAAAAATTAAAAATGTAAATATATATATTGTATTTATTTTTATATATTTTACATTTTATTTATTTTATAAAATAAATAATAAATAAATACATAAATACATTTTACATATGTAATTAATTTCAATATTTAGTGTATTCAGGGAATGAAAAGAAAAGAAAAGAATGAATGAACAAATAAATAAATAAATAAATGAATAAATAAATAAAAAATAAATAAAAGTTGTGGTGTAGAGAGATAAAAAATGTTAAAATAAATATTTTATTTATTTTTATATATTTTAAATTGTTATTTATTTCATACAATTAAGGTGAAACTCATTTTACATATAATAAATTTAAATTTTAATATTTAGTGTATTCAGGAAATGAAATGAAATGAATGAATGCATGAATGCATGAATGAATGAATTAATACATATTTTATTTAAATATTCAGTTTTATTTCTAATTTGCATGTGGTGTAAAATGATATAGAAATTTAAAAAAAAATACCTTTATTTTCATATATTCTTTTATATGTATTTTATAAAAATAAGGTAAAAAGTATTTTGAAATATATAATGCATTTGTGTAAACAAAATATATATTTAAACTCAGCCTGAAGGAAACTTGACATGATCAAATGATATATTTCATACAGTCATGAGGGAATAATTATAATTATTATATAACATGTTGGTTATACCCACACTGACTTTGATTTAGTAAATAATCATATAAAATAATCGTATCATATATAATATATTGTATTAGATATAGAATACATATAATATAATCATAAATAATTTTAATAAATACATCTTGTAATGGTACTTTTTTATGATTATTAAGTATTAAACCACCTAGACATTTTTAGACAAACTAGCCACAAATATTACAATCACGTTAATTAATGTTAAATCACAGAAGAAACAAAAAAAATGAATGTCACAAGGAAAGAAAGAAAGAAAGAAAGAAAGAAAGAAAGAAAGAAAGAAAGAAAGAAAGAAAGAAAGAAAGAGAACATGTTTTGTTTTGTTTTTGCACACACTCTAAAGTGCCATTTAATGGTATAGGGCTTTTTCATTGTATATCACATTTCACTTGCGCTTGACAGATAAAATTGGCACACTTTCCTGAGCTTCACCACTAACAGGAGTTGAAGGTCAAAGTCAAAGCGATCCGTCAGGAAGAAACAGGCTATCAACACGTTAAACCAAAGGATCATCAAGTCAAGGCCATTTTTCTGACCACAGCCGTTAAACTGAGCATACATGCACACAAATAACCACGCCAGGAAATTCATCTTCACCAAACCGCTGGCTTTTAATAAACCACACTGATCTATCAAACATAAAACGGTTTTTGTATGCTCCAAAAAGTGATTATGGTAAGCATAAATTCACATTTGTACTTTAGGCATAAGCAGACAGGCTAATGCATTGCTTGCCAATGGTGCGTGAGAGAGAAATGGGCCGTCAGTACAGCACCTGAAACAAAAGCTCAGCCATCTATAACTGCAGCCAGACCTGGGTCACACACCATAAAACACATGCATTTTTATCTTTATCCGAGCACTCGAGTTCATAGTTCATCCAGGTAAGCAAGTAGCTTAGATAGGAAGAGCTACAAGAAAGGAGTGACGCTGTTAATATTTCATTAAATTGTGAAATGTTTTGGTCAAAAGTTTTATAGCCACATTAAATGTTCCCTAGAGGGCTTTTTACAAATGTACATCTATTTTTAAACTCACATTCAAGGCATGTGCAGTCTTAGTAAAGCAATGTGCATAAATATAATACAAAAAAATCAAATTTAAATTTAAATATTTTTATTTTATTTTACTTTATTTTATTTTATTTTATTTTATTTTATTTTATTTTATTTTTTATTTTATTTTATTTTATTTTTTGAAGGTGACACTGGAACTAGTAATTGACGGGGGGAATAAAAATCGTCCTCTTTGGTGCACTAACAATTTCTCTTCAAACAGTGTGAGGTATTCCCAAAGCTCATTGGATTAAAAGTGTTTTTCATTCACATATGGTACATGTCAGTCATTAACGCTCTTTTCATTTGTTTATTTTGATTGTTCCAGACTCATTTTACGCTTCTTCACAGTGAATACCATTGAAAGCAAAGCAGCTCTATTTACATCAGTTCCTGACCACAGCTTGGACGGCGAATCTGTGGCTGATCCAGCAGCGTTTGACCTTTCACACACGCTCAAAGGCGGCTCAAGTGTTCGGTCGAGCGGAGATCCGTCTCTCCGGCTATAAGTGCACACTTTCACAGCTGTCTAATAAATTTTTAATTCAGCTTTGTTCAATTAGTGTGTAATCAATCTAGGATTGTATTTACTAAAATGGTGAGGCCATCCTCTAAATGACAACTTAACTGTTGAAGTGACCGTATTAAATGTTCCCCAGAGAGCTTTTGAGTCATTTTAGTTTAAATTCAGAAAACACCATTTTAGTCATTCTACTTACAAACATTTTTAATTTTACAGTTTAAACTTTTTTTTTCACATTAAATGCATCCTGCAATTTTTATTTGATTTGATTATTATTATTATTTTTTTTTATTATTTTTTTTGTTTTTTTCTTGTTTGCCAAAGGTAAGAAAGTCCATATACTTTCTTTTTACTTTTTTCCAGATCTTTTTTCCCTATTTTTTTTTTTTAATTAATTTCTGAAATAAAGTAACCAAATAAATCTATCTACAAGAAAATGCAACTTTAATCCTAAATTGAACTTGCAGTTTCTTTGTAATTATTTGCAAAATTTGAAAAAAAACAAAAAAACAAAAAAACAAAACAAATAACACCATTTATT
Source organism: Labeo catla (assembly GCA_012976165.1). Lineage (NCBI taxonomy): Eukaryota > Metazoa > Chordata > Actinopteri > Cypriniformes > Cyprinidae > Labeo > Labeo catla. The sequence continues at coordinate 124,799 of VONZ01000504.1, read as the reverse complement.
TATGTGTGCTGCTACACTGTTTCTTGTTTTTTGTTTGTTTGTTTGTTTGTTTTTTACAATTTTCTACATAATTTCTTAATCTATTTCTAAAATAAAAAAAAAAAAAGAAAAGTCTATCTACAGGAAAATACCATTTTAATCATCCTACTTTAAATTGAACTTGCAATTTCTTTGTAATGATTTGTAAAATTTACTAGAAATTACAAAGCTTTTTCAAAGTAAATGTTACACAATTTTCCCCAAATAACACTATTTATTTATTTATTTATACTTTGAATTTTTAACTGCTTTTCGATTTTACACCATGTTTTCCATAAATAAGACACATTTTATTTTATTTTATTTTATTTTATTTTATTTTATTTTATTTTATTTTATTTTATTTTGTTTTATTTTATTTCAGGGTGTTGCTACAATTTTTCTTGTTGTTCGCAGGGTTGCCAGTTTTTCCACAAAAAGCCCGGCAAATTGCTACTCAAAACTAGCCCAACTATTTCAGGGGCTAAATATGACATTATTGGGGTCGCTTCAACAAACAACCCACGGCAATAGTGTTAAAGTAGCCCAATTACATTGGAAAACCGCAGACCTGGCAACACTGCTTGTTTGCCTAAGGTAAGAAAGCTCATATTTTCTGTGATATTCTGGTCTTTGTTTGCTTGTTTTATTAATAAATTGTATATATAATTTCTTTATTCATTTCTAAAATAAATTAGCCAAATGAAGTATCTATTCATAATATCTTACAGTATATATGGTTTTTGGTTGACTTCTTTGTGACCTTTTTTCACCTTTCCTAAGATGTTTTATTTTTATTTATTTATTTATTTATTTTAATGTAAACATGAGTTTATATGCATCTTAAATCCATCTGACATCCATTACTACGGGTGAATGGGGGCAGTCAGTGCTTTGGGGCTGTTTGGCTGCTCGTGATCCAGGAGCTCCCGGTTAGATCGATCGCATAATGAATTCCAATAAGCACCAGGATATTTTTATCTAAAACCTACTTGCCTCTGCCAAGAGGTTGAGATGCCCCTGGATGGACCTTTCAGCTGGGCACTGACCCTGAACATACCGCATTAATGCAGAAATGCAACACACAAATCAATGTCTGTGAAGAGCAAGCAGGGACCCAAGATTCAAGATATCTCAGGATCCAAGAATATCAAAGATATTTGTAACTGATTGATTAATTGATTGATTGAATGATCCAGCCAATTCATTTTAATTTTAGTCTTAATTTTTGAGTATGTGTAAGCATACAACTTGGTCTTTTTTTTTTTTTTTGCTTCTTGCTTATAATTTTAGCTGGTTTTTAATGAAGGGGACCAGATATTCTTGAGTTTACTCTGTGTTTATATTTCAATCATGTAATCCCATGAGGTGCATTTATCTCTTTCTGTAGGTGTTTTTTTTTTTTTTTGAGCTTGGCACAACTGTGGTTTTCAATTCATATTTCTCCAAGACACATCAGTGCTCCTGTTTTTATCTGAAACACACAAAACCGTCTGTTGTGCCATCTGGGATTGTCCTTTTTTTTTCCTTTTCTCTTGCTCTCCCCTCCTCTTGCTGTGAATCCTCCTTCAACCTTGCAGTAGTAAGCAAGAAAAACACACACATACAGAGGCGATGCTAGTAATGATTGGTATTCAGAGCATATACCGACTAGCAGCCGAGTAACTTTGATCCTTGACTTTGGAACAAGAGAAGAGGAAAAATATCGGCCAATCTGTTGGTGTGGGAATGATCAGCTATGCTAATGAAAGTCGGTGCAGATGAAGAGATGCCCTCAAAGGTCAGATCTTTACAGAGACACACACTACAGCTGATCAATCTGTCTGTATGGGCTGAATCCAATTCTCAGCTGTTTTTAAGGATTTAGATGAGTGCTGCATGAGATGTGCTTTCTTTTTCTTTTCTTTTTTTTCTGAGATATGTGTAAATCCAAATTGGACGTGCTTCAGGGGAACATCTTTTGTTGTTTGTGGAACAACACTGTCCAAACCACAACACATGACACTTAACAATAATTACGCCAAATCAAATGTAAATGAAAGGTTGGAAAATAAAGCCCCAAATCTTGACATAAATAAATAAATAAACAAACAAACAAACAAATAAATAAACAAATAAACGAATGATTGAAAAAAAATGTTTTTATTCAAGTCAAAATGTATTATTATTTAAAATTAATAAAATAAAATGCATTAAGATATAATTGTATTATTATTATTATTATTATTATTATTATTATTATTATTATTATTATTATTATTATTATTATTATTATTATCATCATCATCATCATTAGCATCACTGGACCTGCTAAAATACATAAATTATAATATTACATCTAACAAATAAACAGGCAAATAAATAAACAGACGAACAAACAAATAAATGAATACTGGTTATGTTCAAGTGAAAATTTATTACTTGAAAAATGTAAATAAAATAAAATATAACAAGATATGTTATATTATTATTATTATTATTATTATTATTATTATTATTATTATTATTATTATTATTATTAAACTTCACTGAACATGCTAATCAAATTATAGAAACAAATAAATAAACAAATAAACAAATACTGGTTTTATTTAAGTAAATATTCATTATTATTTACAATTTTAAAATAAAATTTTAATAAATTAAAAATGATAATTATTAAAAATAATCACTTTAAAATAAATAAAATAAATTATTATTATTATTATTATTATTATTATTATTATTATTATTATTATTATTATTATTTATTAATTATTAATTATTAATTATTAATTATTAATTATTATTATTATTTAACATCACTGAACCTGGTAATATACATCAATTTATACAAACAAACAAACAAGCAAGCAAACAATAAATGAAAGAATGAGTCAATCAATGAATCAATCTATCAATCAGGTATCAATAGCTCTTTAAGGTATGCTTGACAAAAAATAATAAATCTCATTCTGTCATTATTGACACACATTTTTTGATGTAAATGTTCACAAATTGTTCTACTTCCCATTTTACTGATGTAGATGTTATGTAAAAATATATATATATATAAAATAAAATAAAATAATAACATAGCAAACAGTTATTTGAATTTTAATAATATTTCACAATATTATAGTTTTTATTGTATTTTGAATCAAATAAATGCAGCCTTGACGTGCATAAGTGATTTCTTTCATGAACATTAAAACATTAAAAATAGCAACCTTTTTAATAGAAAAATTTAATTTCTAATATTTTATATAATAACCATTCATGATAACAGCCATAGCAAATCAAAATTCAGAACATATCTTTCTTAAATGCAATAAATCATAAACCCATGTATCATATCACATATACAAAGATATATCATTTGTAAGATGTTGTGTCTTATTAATTGCTCAAACATTAAATCACCAGCTGTAGCCAGGAGCAGATTTTAATGCGCCAACCGTAATGAGCTTTTTAATTCATTGTTCAGTTTCGGCTCAATCAAAATCGTGCGTGTCCAAAGCGTGTTTTTTAATTGACTGCAGCGGTGGACTATGCATGAGGCCTCTGACAGATCGTCCTACTGTCCAGCCGTCTGAATGAATGGCCCAATCCATCTTGTGCTCCAGAGAGGCACACGAGCACTGCAGCCATTCCTCACCGACAGCCAGATGTGACGAGGTCAGCGGCGGCCTTGTGAGTCGACCGCTGGGGTTAATGATGACCGGAGTCGCAAAGCTTAAGGCGAGGTCTGCGGCCTCACGCACAATGTGCGTCTCGCTAATAGAGGAGATTATTTGAAATTGGGAAGCCCGTAATTCCAGCTTCTGGTGGTGGTCGGTAAAGAAGGATGGCCAAGATCCACTAATATTTCAGCTCAGTGAGTCCTGGCTGGATGTGTAAATGAGGGGATATCTAGCAGCCCCACACATCATTAACACAGATTTGCCTCGCCTCACTGCTGTGCCAGCCTGTCTGCGGGCAATTAGAGCACTTAACGCCTCTGATTCTGAGTCTGAGCCCAACACACTGTGATCTCTTAATACACACACTTACTCAAAGTGTTACTTTGTGATTGAGAATTGAATACTGTAAACTGATGGCGTGTCAACATTTTGGTCATATTCTTGATATTTAAGGAACGTTGATTTGGAAATGGTAATGTAGCTCACTCACATAGATGTATACCTATGTTTATATCTTTATTTCTATATATTTTTGTGTTCTTCTTTGGAAAATTACACAGTGTTTAAAACTCCAAATAAAACACCCCTAATTGCCATTTTCTGTTTCTGTTTTGTTTTTATCATGTTGTGATTTGCGTGTAGGCTCTTGTGTTGTCTATTTGTATGTTTTTGTTCTTATTTCTCCATGTTGATGTTGTGTTCTGCTCTTTATGATTACGTTTTGGACTGTTTTCTTCTATGAGTGTCTTACATTTTGTATACAGTCACATTTTGAAGCTTAAAGTCAGTTTTTTGTTTAATTTGAATGCATATTATACTGTACTTAAATGTTCATACTCTAAAAAATGTAGCCATAAATATAATATGTTTGCTTTTTGTGAAGGTTTTTGTCATAAGGCAGGATGATATAAAATAAAATAAAATAAAATAAAATAAAATAAAATAAAATAAAATAAAATAAAATAATAAATAGATGAATAAATTATTATTATTATTATTATTATTATTATTATTATTATTATTATTATTATTATTAATAAATAAAAAAAAAACTATCTAAAATACTATTTTCATAATAGTTGAAATATATATGCAATGTAGGCAGGATGTTACATAAATAAAATAAAATAAAATAAAATAAAATAAAATAAAAAAGATAAATAAATAAATAAATAAATAAATAAATAAATAAATAAATAAATAAATAATCTATCTGTCTATCTAAACTAATATTCTCATAATATAATGATAAATAAATAAATAAATAAATAAATAAATAAATAAATGAATGAATGAACGAATAAATTCTGTTCTGCGGACCGCTCACCACCAGATGTCGCTCTCACCTTTTCCACACACTCTGACTGTTGCACCACACCCCGGACTACATCTCCCAGTATCCATCGCGCTGATTGTATCTGTCCCCGTGACCAATCAGCAGCTCTATAAAAGCCCCGGACTTTCCCCATGCAAACCACGGAGTATTGTGAGTTGTTCTTGTGTTCTATTGTTAGCGTTCCCTAGTTTCGTTGTTCCCGAGTTCCTAGTTCCCAGTGTTTAGTCCCCACGCCTGGCCCTTCTCGTCTCGACTGCTCGCCGCCTGCCTACCTGACTCTCGCTCGTGTTTTTGGATTATTCTCTACGTCTCTCCTGTGATATTCCTGTTTGCTCCTGTTTGACCCTGCCTGTCTGACCATGTCTTTGCCTCGTCCATTAAATAAAAGCTCGCATTTGGATCCGCTCGCCTCTCGTCTCTCACTCCCCGTTACAGAAATGTAGGCAGGATGTTATATAAAATAAATAAATAAATAAATAAATAATCTCTATATCTAAAATAATATTCTCATAATAGTTGCAATATGTCTGCAATATAGGCAGGGTGTTATATAAATAAATAAATAAATAAATAAATAAATAAATAATCTATATATCTAAAATAATATTCTCATAATAGTTGCAATATGTCTGCAATGTAGGCAGGATGTTATATAAATAAATAAATAAATAAATAAATAAATAATCTATATATCTAAAATAATATTCTCATAATAGTTGCAATATGTCTGCAATGTAGGCAGGATGTTATACAAAATAAAATAAAGTAAAGTAAAGTAAAGTAAAGTAAAATTAAATGAAATTAAATACAATAAAATAAAATAAAATAAAATAAAAGTAAGTAAGTAAATAAATAAATAAAGATACACACAGTAGTTGAAATATATCTGCAATGTAGGCAGGATGTTATATAAAATAAATAAATAAATAAATAAATAAATAAACAAATAATCTCTATATCTAAAATAATATTCTCATAATAGTTGCAATATGTCTGCAATGTAGGCAGGATGTTACATAAAATAAAAAGTCAAATAAATAAATGAACGAACTAATGAACGAACAAACGGACAAATAAATAAATGAATGAATGAATGAATGAATTATTTAATTAATTAATTTATAAACAAATAAAATAATAAATAAATATGAGGGATGAGGAGGATTATTAAAGTTTATTAAAATTCAAATCAAGCTCATGGAAAGTGCTTCAGAAACAGCTGTCTCTTCCGTGGCTCCGTACACTTTCAACTCCTTTTTCAGTCTCGAGCTAGAGACTGTACAACATTCACGTTACATGATTTGACACACTTTTACGTAGAAAGGGCACCACATTAAACGAAATGAACATTCTAGTTTTGATAACCGCTGGCCCACTTCAAAAACAAAACTAAAAATAAATAATCTTCAGAACAAGGGGGCCCCCTGGTGTTTCGGGGCCCTATGCAGCTTGTGTATTTTGCGTATAGGGAGGATTGGCTCTGAGTCCAGGATCGGCACTGTATAGAAATATGACTAAAACTAAAACAGAAATTCATATACTATCCTAACCTCGTATTTACCTTGCTTAAATCACGTGAGTACAGCAAATCTGCAATTAATTCTTTGTGTGTCTCCACTGGTCAGATTGATGTCTGTCCTTGAGCGGGACACTCTGTAGGACAGAGGAAGATGATGGGCTCTTCTTCCTATCAGTCAAGTGCCACTTTCTGTTTCTCTGAGCCAATGACAGTTCAGCTCCTCCAATTTACACTGACGTAAAACAACTAATCATCAATGGAAGGGATATAAACCTGTTAACAAGAGGTTTGCTATTAGACTTTCAATTTATAGACCAATTTTTAAGTAATTAGACAAAAGATTTCTTATACTGGCTCATTTTTAGTTAAGCAAATGAGTAACCACCTAGCAAACAAATCAATAGCAATAGTTTTGCATGATCATTATTGCTTTTTCCTGCTTTGCTATTGTTAATCAATGTGTTAACAGACAGTATATTTTAAGTGACAAGAGGTTAGAAAATTACGTTTTTCTCTAATACGGACCAAATAGCCTCCATTGTGATGCCATTCCTACAGTCACATAATAAATAAGGCGTACACAACATCTCTCATGGTTTAAATCTAAGATTAGTGGGAACAAATGTAATGATTTGTTGAAGTATTACAACATAACAAACACGCGTCCTACACTAAACGGCAAATACTGATTCACGGTCCTTAGAGATCTGTCATTTCACCAATTCAATTTCACACACAATTGCAATCGGTCCCTCAAACACAAAACAGCAGCAAGCGTGCCGAAAATAGATACGGCGAAACTATTTAACGCGAAGAGTTTTTCCATTTACTTAAAATCATATCCCCCCCCCACATTTTCTGTCTCAGGAGCCACAAACACATCACACACGGATAGAAAAGCTCCCTTCTGAGAGAAACGCAAACCTCTTACTAACATCGGAGGCCGTATTATTCTGTCGCCATGTGCTTATTTGTTCCTGTCAGTAATACAATATCTCCATGTTAGTGGCAATAAAGTGAGACGAAATAGGCTCAACAGATTCTTAACAAGGCATTAGGGGGTCTATAGGGACTGTTCACACACAAGTCCATTACTTAGCCACTGGGTCATATGTCTTTTGCTGCAGATGGCTTTCCCTTTTAAGTGTCACCTGACACCATTGCTTCCACCATCACAGGCTTTGCTTTGCTTTTAAACTACTGTATAGCGGTTAAGACTGCTGAAATACCCAATACAATGACATAATGCACCAAATCTGGATTGAGGCATAAGACAAGAATAATAATAGAGTTTGTTTAAACTGTTAGAAAACAGCCCATATATGCAAGCATTTCTATTTTCTATTAGTTATGGTTAGGGATTTATTATGCATCAGATTTGAGGACAGGGATGATACATTATGAGGGATGAATTCATTTGAATGCATTAAAAATACTTTTTCAGAACATTACATAAATACTTCAGATAAACTCTTCTTAATTCAAACAATAACTTTGATTGAGTGACAAACAGAATTTAATTATCATTATTCAGATATACATACACACATCGCCATACACACTACTAGTCAACAACTTTTAATAAGCTTTATTGAAAAATTCAGCAAAAACAGCAATACTGTGAAATATTATTAGGGTGCAATGGGGCTAAAAGCATCCCCTAAGAAAAAAGTGTGCTTTTCAAAATGCCCAAAGTGTATGATTGCAGAAAAATACATATATTTGTATCGAACATTTATGGAGCAACAGATTTTGTGTGAAAATAAATCATACAAGTTGTTTATTTTATTTAAAAATCTCATAAATGTATGAGATGGCAAGGGGGGCCTTTTACCCCACACACAGGGTAAAAGGTATTGATATAAATATTTTAGCTAAAATATTTATTTATTTATTTATTATAATGTATAAGTTAATACTTGTTCAAAACACTTTAGCAAAGTTTGTAATATTTTCTGCTTATTTCCATATATAAAATAATTGTTTTTTTGTTCAATATATATATACTGTCATTAAACTATGTTTATATAAATCATATAATACAGAAACAAAATCATTTTAAAATGTAAAGATTCTGAAAGCATTGAAGGATCCAACAATAAGTTAATATAGATTTACAGTGGTAACAACAAAATATATTTAATTATATGATTTATGTTTTAAATACAATGGTTTCATTCTAAATCTGGTGATTATCTCTAATATGGACACCCAACATAATATATGTGACCCTGGACCACAAAACCAGTCTTAAGTCAAAAATACATTGTGTGGGTCAAAATTATTGATTTTTGTTTTATGCCAAAAATCATTAGGATATTAAGTAAAGGTCATGTTACATGAAGATATTTTGTAAAGTTCCTACTGTAAATATATCAAAACTTAATTTTTGATTAGTGATATACATTGCTAAGAACTTTATTTGGACAATTTTAAAGGTGATTTTCTCAATATTTTGATGTTTCTGCATCCTCAGATTTCAGATTTTCAAGTTGTCTCTCGGCCAAATATAGTTTTTTTTCAAACCATACATCAATGGAAAGCTTATTTATTCAGCTTTCAGATTATGTATAAAAATCTCAATTTGGAAAAATTGACCCTCATGTCTGGTTTTGTGGTCCTGGGTCACATATGATATTTACCATCTGAATCTAACTATGTCATGTCAACAAATGGAAAAGTCAGCCTTCTATTAATTATCATGTTAATCATTGTGCTTTTTAGCCCCAACAGCAGGGGCGCTTTTTACTTTTACATATTCTTTTGTTATTTAAAAACTGCTGTTTTAATTATCCTAAACAAAACTGAAAATCATTAAGAAGACCTTTGTCTCAAGATATATTGAATAATTGTAGTGATTTTCATTTGCTAATTTAAAAAAAAAAAAACATCAAATATTAGATCACATAATCACAGAATTGACTTTGCGCTCTTCGATCGCATCAAGCATTAGACAAATTTGCATGTGTATGTTGAAAAGTGGATGTTTTGGAAAGTGCTACGCTATGTTTTTGGTTTAGAGGAAAATAATATTAAAGGCACTTGTCCAACTTTATATTAAGTGGCCATAACTACTATGTACTTACATCAAAAAATAAGTACAATGTACTTAATGTGGTCATACTGTATTGCAAAACACTTTTGCTGCTATTGAGGTTGGATATGGGTAAGTTTAGGGACAGGTCTGGTGATATGGGTAGGTTTAAGGGCGGGTTAAGGTTTAGTAAGGTGGAGTAATTATAAATGTAATTACAGAAATTAATTACAGATGTAATTACATGCAGGTATTTTTAAAATCTAAGTACAATGTAAATACGTGTATGTGCACAATAAGTGCACTGTATCAAATAATTAATTTCAATGTAAGTACTTAGTAGTTTAGTAGTTAAGGCCACTTAATATAAAGTGGGACCAAGGCACCTTTTACCCCGGGGCGCCTTTAGCCCCGTTCTACCCTATGATTTAAAAAAAAAAAAAAAAAAATAAATAAATATATATATATATATATATATATATATATATATATATATATATATATATATATATATATATATATATGTTAAAATAAAATTTATTCTTGTGATGTAAACCTGAATTTTCAGCATCATTACTCTTGTCTTCAGTGTCACATAATCTTCCAGAAATCATTCTAATATAATGTATTTTTAATGATACAATTTTTGTTTGTTAATTAGTGAAAAAAATGTAAATTGTTTGTAACATTATACATGTCTTTACTGTCACTTTTGAACAATTTCTCACATCTATTTAATGTAATTTTTCACTGAAAATCATTCACTCCAGTGAACTGTTAACTTGCAAATGCCTGCAAATGGATCGTTGAGTTAGTAAGTGGAACTCTGATTCCTCAATGAACAAGTCGTTCAGTCTGATTTGTAAACTTAATCACCTGGTTAACTGAAAACAACCAGTGCAAAAGATCCGGTTCATGGATCCAGTTAATGAATTGGTCTCACTGACTCATTGATCCAGACACAGTTTTTCTCAAAAATAACATCTTAAATCATCAAAAAATAACAAAATATTCTTTGTATTTTTCCCACTCCTTATACAATTCTATAATGTTCCAGTATATCTTTTATATCCTACATCTGTATCATTATACATTATTATTCCTTACAAAATCATAAATCTGCTGTGAATTAAACACCAACCAAATGTTTATTTTATCCTAAACAACCCTATAATCATCCATGCTAATGCAATCAACATTATAACCCACCTTCTTGTACAATGTACAGTGTTTCAATACCTGCTCCAAACTAATCCACAGCCGCACACAGAGATACACATACTTTAGAGTTGTTCGTATACTGATCTTTTTAAAGTTTAAACCTTAAGCCTTTCCATAAACTTTTTTTTTTTCTTCCAGAAAGTAAATTATTTCTTGCTCTGACTTTAAGTATAGTGAATTTGTCTGTTACAAAATAGCAGCATTATTAACGATTCTTTTGTAATCTACATACTGACTGTGAATTAGTTTTGTAGGTATTTCCCCAGATTTTCACACAGTAACTCAAATACGGTAATATAAGTGTATTATAGAAAACATGCATTGATTTGTTGCCCAAAATATGTCTTGCTTTATTCAGTATTGCCATGGCCTTTGCCAGTTTTACTTTGACATGTTTTATTTGCGGTTTCCAGCTGATTTTGTGGTCTAAAATCACACCAAGAAACTTGTTTTCATACACTCTTTTTATACTTATGTTATCAGTTTTCAATTCTACTTGAGGGTTTGTTTAAAATGTTTTCAAATAGCATAATCTTTGTTTTAATTATATTTAATGACAATTTGTTTACATCAGAAAATATTTGTATCATCAGCAAATGAAATACATTTTAGTATGTTTGATACTATTATATCAATGTCATTGATATACATTATAAACAGTTTTGGACCTAAGACTGATCCCTGCGGTACACCACAGTTATGTTCATGTATGTAGATCTATGGTCACCAATTTTTACAAATTGTTTCTTGTTTGTTAGATAACTACTCAGTCCAGTCCAAGCCAACCCCTCATACCTCTCTAGTTTGTATCATAAAATATCATGATTTATGGTGTCAAATGTTTACTTTAAGTCGACGAAAAATTCCCACTACATATTTCTTCATATAGCATTTGTAATTTCCTTAACTGGTTCCATCAGTGCCAAAGATGCTGATCTGTTTGCATGAAATCCATACTGACTATCAACTAGAAGGTTTGTGCTTCAATTAAATTATCAGGTCTTTCTGTAAAAATGTTTTTTTTTAAGGATCTGGGGGAGTAATGAAACAGGCCTACAATTTGTAATTTGTAAAATTACAATTGTACAATTTGTAAAATGGTATTATTATATACCATTGTATTATACCATATTTATATAATGGCATTACGGCATTACTTTAAATGTATCCGATTGAAAAGACATATTAAATTTAAAAATTAAATGATAATTAAATATCAAATTAAATTATATGAGTTAATGGCTATATATATATATATATATATATATAGGTGTGACCCTGGACCACAAAACCAGTCATAAGGGTCAAATTTTCAAAATTCAGATTTATACATCATCTGAAAGCTTTTCACTGATGTATAGTTTGTTATAATAGGATAATATTTGGCTGAAATACAACTATTTGAATATGTGGAATCTGAGGGTGCAAAAAAAAAAAAAAATCTAAATATTGAGAAAATTGGCTTTAAAGTTGACCAAATTAAGTTCTTAGCAATGCATATTACTAATCAAAAAATAAGTTTTCATATATTTACAGTAGGAATTTTACAAAATATCTTCATGGAACATGATCTTTACATAATTTACTCATGATTTTTGGCATGAAAAATCTATAATTTTGACCAATACAATGTATTTTGGCTATTGCTACAAATATATACAAATATATATATATATATATATTATAGCTAGAATTTCTATTCCAAAGATCAACATCCACACCTTCTGTTGTTTCTGGATCGCTTATTATTTTTTAACAGATTTGATCCCACATTTACAAAGAATTTGTAGAAACCTTTAACGACATCTTCCTTCCGTGTTTATATATATATATTTTTTTTTTTTTTTTTTTTTTTGTTCCATTTCTAATAATACTATTTAAAATATTCTACAAACCTTTCATATTATAATTATTATTTTGGTTTTATTATATTGGCATGTCTTCAAAAGGCTTAAAACATAAAGCACTACTTTTTGTGAACAAATGATCCATGCATGTTTGTTTATTTTTATTTATTTATTTATTTATTTATTTGGTAACACTTTAGTATAGGGAACAATTCTCAGTAACTAGTTGCTTATTAGCATGATTATTATTAACATATTGGCTGCTTATTAGTACTTATAAAGCAGATATTCTGTGCTTACATCCCTAACCTAATACCTAAACTTAACAACTACCTTACTAATTGTTAACAAGCAGTAAATTAAGAGTTTATTGAGACAAAAGTCATAGTTAATGGTTTATTAATAGTAAGAATTGGACCTTAAAAAAGGGTGACCATTTATTTATGTATTTATTGTTTCTTGTAATGTTTAATTTCTTCAATCTGTTTTACTCGGATGTATGTCACAATACAGAAGAAAGGCTCTGTTGGTACTTCCATTTCACTGCGACTTCTTTTAATGCATAATTAAAGTTTGACACATGTAGCCACTATAAACTGACAGAGAAAAATGAAAAACTGAAAACAGCATGAAAGTGCATAAACATGACATTTTTAATTAGCCATAATTTTCATTTGTGGGAGGATGATTCATGTAAGAAACATTTTGCCCGCATATTGCTCTTTAAAAATGCAAAGCTTTGTTTAAGTGAATAAAATGCCACCATAACACCCTTTACTGACTTGGATTTCAAGTTGAATGGCCTTCATTGAGTTTACCAGCTTTCATTCTGGCATGTGTCTAAGACTCAGTGCCAGTGTTGATGTTGTTAATGGCTGCACAAGTAAGGCGCTTTCAAAATTATCTCTTTTCAAATCCTCCTACTGATCGCATGAGCGTGCCAAGTTTCCTTTGCCATTTCTTCAGACTGACTCAGACTCTAAACCAGGCCGTAATTAATTGATGAAATGTAGAGAGAAAGTATCGCATTTCCTGATGCATCCGCCTTAAACTGAATGCCAATAAAACATAAGCTCTAGCCTGATTTTCCACATGGCTGATTGCTCTGCATGGCGCATGGAGCGAAACTTCTGTATCTATCATCTTTACAATGCTATAAGCATACGTTCATTCTGTCATATGATAATAAAGCAGCCTGCTGAACAGCATTCAAGCACCCAATAATAAGAGACACGGTTGCAACTGCGTGCTTATCATACTAGATAGATTTGCATTGTCTTGTTTCAAGCTGTTTCGCAGTAACTTCAGTGCAAACAAGCATATATTCCATTTTTTTCAGTTGTTTATGTGCTGAACTGTCTGGAGAAATTCAAATAAATTCTAAGAGAATGTATAAAATCCGTTTACCGTGACTTCATAAAGCTGTGCATAAAGTAACAATCTGTGATTTGTGTGACTGAGCGAACAAAAGAATCTGACACCGAACAATGACTTTGACGAGTCATTTAAACGGCGCGCTTTGGCATGCCTTAGGCGACAGAAAGGTTGTGGGCTGCAGAACTAGGTTTGCGTGAAGAGCAGGACATGCTGGAATACAACAGCGAACAAACAATAAAGTCATCCAGTGCCACTGACTTGTTTGCCAAATTAGGATATATTGTCACTTTAAATTCCCCCGAAGACCTCCCTCCATTATTTGAGTGGACCATTTCCGTTGTCGGCTGAGGAAACATTCTTTGTTCTTCTTTAAGATAAAAGGCACTTAATTACTTCCATTAATTAAGTTCGTCCTTGAGGATTTTCGCTCACTCAATTGTGAATGTCTCCGGTGGACTATTCCTCCCTTATTAAAGTTTAACTGCCAATCCTGGCACTTTTCTGATATATGACTATCAGCAGACGCAATCCTAGATGATACTGTAATAACGTGATAACAGAAACTGTGTAGGTGTTGCATCAAGCAGTTACATTTAATTGCTTTGCAAGCATTTGGATTTTCAGAGTCAAAGTATATTGCAATATGTTATTACTGTATTGTGTTAGGATTGGTTTTGAAAAGAGTATTGTACATAGAGTTACATAGTTTTGGGGGTGTTTAGTAGCCGACATAGACTGCTGTTGTGCTCAGTATATATATATATATATATATATATCTATATATATACTTTAAAATATATTTATGCAATTACACAATGCTTCATTTTCATCAGCTGTTACTCCAGTCTTAAGTGTCACATGATCCTTTAGAAATCATTCTAATATGCTGATTTATTATTTGAATTATCGATTCAATTCATTTGAATTATAAAAACAATTGTGCTGCCAAATATTTTTTTTTAGAACCTGTGATTCTTTTTTTTAAAGATGGTTTTCATGAGTAACAATTTAAAAAGAACAGCATTTATTCAAAATAATTTTTATTCTTAAATTTTTATAATAATTTATTCAATCTTTTTAAGGAATAAATTATATTTAATGTATATTAAAATAAAAAACATTATTCTAATAACATTTTGCTGTATTATTATTTTCTGTATTTTTCATCAAATAAATGCAGTCTTGAAAAACATAACAAGTCTTAAAAAACATAAGGTTTACTGATTCCAAACTTTTGAGCATATATATATATATACATATATATATATATATATATATATATATATATATATATATATATATATATATATATATATTTGATGACTGTATCCATATATGCATAAACTATTTATTACATGAACAGACTATTTGAGGTTTTTAAGGTTGCTGACCTTCTGGTTATGCATTACTGAAGTCATTCCTGTCTGTGAGCACTCTGGTGGAAAAGAAGTGACCATAATTGTTAATGTGCATTTGCAGTGTAAAATAAAAAAATAAAATTAAATAAATGTTCTCGCAGATACTATAATGGAATAAAAGGCCACTTAAGTGTATTTAAATAAATGTACAAGTTTATGACTGTTTTATTTAAGACGTAAATAACACGGAAATTGCGTATTTTTTTTGTTACTGCTTACAATAACATACTTCCATTCATTTCACTATCTCTCTGTCTGACTAAGTGTTGCATGCGTGCGTGTTGTTGTTGTTGGTGGTGTGAATATTTTGCATTGTGACATTTATATAACATAACTTAAAGTCACCAATTTTTGAAGTGTTTATACTGAAAAACCATATACAGTTAATATATTTAAATGTATTTGCAACTTCATTACAAATGCTTAATTACAGGCATATTTAAATACATGAGATCGGATACTTAAGATACAAGAAAGGATACTAGACAATACCAGTAGCTGATTTAGTCACACTAGTTTCATTCCAACATATCATGTAAAATATAACATTCTGTAGCTGGGGATTTATTGCTTACTGCCAGCCAAATGTATTTCTATTTCAGCTACTTTGTTGGAACAATCAAAAATAATTTTAAACCATGTGCAACAAATGCTGTCAAGAGAACTAATTTACTACTAACTAATTACTAATTTACTAATAAATCAATAATGATATTCAGCTGTGCTTATGCATTTTATTGCATTGTGAAGGTAGATCACGACAGTCCAAACTCCTCACTAATAATGAACTTTTCACACATCCCAACAGACGGACAACTAGAGCGAACCCTCCAGAACACCCTCGGTTTGCGATTCTGCTCCAGTGTCCCCTCAAGAACCCTGTCACCAGACGTTTCATTCAGCAGACGTCTGTATAAAGCCTGCTGAGCTAAACACTTCTGTCAGCCTGTCGCCCAAAGATGTTTATGTGGCTCAGTCCTTCACTTAGTCACAGATTTTTATGCAAATGAGATGCTTATGCATTGACGCATATTGCGCTTTGCACCCAAAGCTGTGCAAATATGCAAAACAAACCTTTTCAAGTTTAGCAGAAAAGAAACAATGAATATCAACCTCCAAATATTTGAGGCTAGAGGAAACGTGTCAACGTTGTCAGCGCGTCCAGAATATGTCGCAGAGGGGGATCCATCTTGTCCCCCGAAAAGAGTGAATTTGTGACATTATTGGGTGAGTGACATGAAAAGAATTGACGAATCAGGGGTTGTCAGGCTGTGAATGGGGACGGGGTTCTGCCATTGTGAACGAGATCCCTTCAGAGGCACACAAAAATGTGAGGCTGCGCTGAAACGGAGCCATGTTCTCGTTTAAATGATTATTTGACTTTCCCATGGTCCCCGAGCTCCCCTCAGTCTAATAAAGAGAGACAGTTTGACAGACGAGGGGAACTGCAGGACTTCCAGACCCCGGGCTACAGATCTGGCTAAATTTAGCCTTTCCTCATCCAGCTGTCGCCACAGGTGGAGACTGATCTGGACTCGACCCCCCTCCACCCTCAAAACTGTACACATCGTACTAACACAGAGCGAGAATATCAGGCTATATGTGACTCAGAGTTTGTAACATACTTTATATATATTATATGTCTTTAACCTATGTCTTTTGAATAACATAAAATTCATTTTAAGATTCACTGGATTAAAAATAGACAAAAAGCTGTCACACCGTGTAAAAAATTTGCTTTGCATTGCAATTAGAACATGTCAACATGCAGCTTGGATATACTCAGTTCACACGTCCATATAAGGGAAAACAATGCATTTATGTGGCGCTGTCTCCCCCTTGTGGGTAAGATGTGATAACTGCCCTTATAATGTCCTAATTTTTATAAATAAATACATAAATACATTTTATTTATTGGATTTGTATTTATTAAACTTTTATTAGATTATTTTGAACTATTTCATCATAAAACTTGTTTGAAAGTCATGCTACAACACAACAGAAAATGCGATGGTGTTTTTTTTTTTTTTAATAGATTTACAAATTATTTTACATTACATATATTATTTTATTTGATTTTATTATTTTATTTTATTTTTTATTTTTAATAATAATAATAATAATAATAATAATAATAATAATAATAATAATTATTATTATTATTATTATTATTATTGTTGTTGTTGTTGTTGTTGTTGTTGTTGTTGCTGTTGTTATTATTTCTTTTTATTTTTTTATTGTCAGGCCTCCTGTTGGTTTGACTTTACATTTGACATTTTTATACATACTACAGTCTAGTCAGTACGGAAGAAACTTAAACTGGCTTCTGGCGCCACTCAGTGGAAACATGCGAGCACAAATAGCAATCTTATTTTTATTTATTTACTTTTTGTTGTTGTTGTTGCTGTTGTTTTTTGTTTGTTTTGTTTTGTTTTGTTTTGTTTTGTTTTCTTCTGAGATCAACTTGTGTCTTTGTCTTTCCTCATGTAACATCTTTTTCTTTAGTCCTAGCAGTGTGTCCAGGGTCCCTAAGGAGTATAATGTACATTTAAAAAGATAAATATCTCTTAATAATGTATCAGATTTTTAGTTAGTTCTAGAGGTGAATGATAGTGAATGATATTTGTGATATTAATATTAAATACAGTGAAATTCAGGTATTTCTAAGTTTGACATAAGTGTGTAAATTTAGTCATACATTTGGGGCCACTAACAATGATTGTTATATGACTTTATATGGTCATTTCTAAAAATTATCATATTTATTTATTTATTTATTTAGCCTAATTAAATTCAGATTTTATTACTTTTATTGTGTTTGTCTTGTGCTTGTCTCAAATGTTTAATCAATCAATCAATCAATACCAAATGCAATAATTTATAGTTTGCATAATATTTTATTTTGATTTGTTTTATTTTATTATTTTAATTTTTATTTATTTTATTTATTTTTGGCAGCTTATCTGCAAGTCTCACTGCCTATTTGGATAAATCTTTATTTTATGCAAATTTTGTTAGGACACACAAGATATTTAAGGTGTATGACATGTGTTGATATTGCACGCCCTCTTCTGGTGACTGCATCTCCTGTTGCAGCTTAAATGAGGAAAGACTGATGTGCCAGTCTGTCAGAGTCTTCAAGTTCTTTCAAGTTGTCTTCACTATAGAATAAAAACACTTATTTCTTCTCATTGCTAAAATCAGCCAAGAAAAGTGCATCTCTCTACCTATAGTTGTACACAACTCATAGAACATACCTACAGTATACAAACAATTCACTGTAGTTTCCAGCTGTAGTGAACACTAGAGGCAGTGAAGCGACAAAACCTTCATTTCTTTTTTCATAATTATGATTATGAAGGCAAATTATCTATTAATAAAGAGTAATTTTCTTTTAGTCTCTACTATGTTATGAGCTCAAGAATCTTTTACCATGCACATGATTTATAAACAAGTAAATGTTCATGTTTGCATCACATAACCAACTCTATATGTATGGCTTTTCTAATGTAGTAAACTTGCTCAGTAGCGCACCCGGTACAGCATATGCACTTGTGAGCTCTTGGGTATATCAGACCCTCTAAATAAGAATCACAATCAAGAAGTTCAAAGATATGTAGAAGTAAGCTGTTTTTTATCTCACACTTGTTTTCATTAACACTGTCAGTTTAGGAAAGGGTTTAGTGTAAAAGGTGTGCTATTTCTAAACTTGATACAGCATGAAAGGGAAGTTCACTTCCAGGACAACAATGTTCTCACCCCCTTGTCATCCAAGATGTTCATGTCTTTCTTTCTTCAGTCGTAAAGAAATTATGTTTTTGAGGCAAACATTTCAGGATTTTTCTTCATATAATGGACTTCAATGGTGTCCTCAAGTTTGAACTTTTCAAAATGAAGTTTAAATGCAGCTTCAAATGGCTCTAAACGATCTCAGCTGAGGAAGTGAAACAACCTTTTTTTTTTTTTTTACAATTTATATACTTTTTAACCTTAAATGCTCCCATCAAGCAAAAACTCCCATCACACTTTCTTCTCCAACTTCAAAACCATCCTTTATTGCTGTTTTACCTTTTTTGTTAAAGGTGTTTGTTTCTTTGCATGTTCACTTTGTAAACACTGAGTCGGCACTTCTGCAGAAATGTAGGATGAATTTGAAGTTGGAGGAGAAAATGAGATGAGGATTTGAGGTTAAAACATATATAAATTGTCAATTTTAGAAATTCAAACTCGGGGGCACCATAGAAGTCCACTATATATGGAGAGAAATCCTGGAATGTTTTTTTTTTTTTTTTCTCTCTCTCAAAAAACAAAACAAAACATAATTTCTTTACGACTGAAGAAAGAAGGACATGAACATCTTGGATGACAAGGGGGTGAGTACCTTATCTGTGCATTTTTAACCTTAGCACCACTCACAGGACATTTGACTATGAAAGCATCGCACATTTTTAATTATTAGTCTGGTTGGCTTAGACAGTTTGCTTCTGCTGCCACATGCTGTAACTACACCATTGAGAGGGCAAAAGCATCATTCCGTCGATGGCCATTTGAAAGTAGCGCCAGCTGAGGAACTTCCATTGAGATTGATGGCTTCCTCCACGTATATTAGACTTCCTTGACTGAGCTCACAATAATAGAACTGCCCAATAGGGAGTTATGAACAAATCAAGATAAACTGGTGGTGTCAACCCAAAAACTATTTCTCACAGCTTCAAATACTGTAATAGTTTAGTGGTTCTCAACAGGGGGCCGGAACCCACTAGGGATCTCAGCACGCTTACAAGGGGGCCCAAAATGACAAAATATCTTAAGCTAAAATTTTAATAAATAAATAAACATTATTTACAACACTGACTGATTGATAGATTGATCAATTGATTGATTGATTGATTCATTCATTCATTCAGTCAGTCAATCTCTGAAAAACTGAAAATATCTTGTCATTTTGTAAGTGTGATTTCTATAACTGGAAAAGTGTTGGAAATTTCTGATATTAATATTTATAGTTACGTCAAGCTTTAGCCAACATCTTTAATCAGGTAAATGGCTGAGAAATGATGATTTGTGAAAATAAAGCTCTAAAATAGAAGTTGATACCATTCAGTTTGGTCCTGGAGGAATTTGAAACATTGATACCCTTACCGAAAAGTAGTATACTTCAAGTTTATTTTATTAAGTATACTTAAGTAAAGTTCAAGTATTTTTTAGTATACTTCATGTAGTAAGTATACAAATATCAGCGTAGTAGTAGTATACTTTTAAGTATGCTTTAAGTATAACAGTAGTAAACTTTGAGTACACAACTAGTTTACATCAATGTTTTTAGCTTGTACTGCAACTATACTAAAAGTGAACTTATAACTTTAACTTTAACTTTAACTTTAATTTAGTAGTTTTATGCCACAAGAATACTCATAAAGTTTTCTTTAAGTGAACATTTTATTCTAGGTTCATGCATTATTTTTGTAAACACTTGAATGTGGGCAAGTTTCATAAATAAAAAAATAAAGAAAAACAACATTTTGAACAAAAAGCTGAAAACAAGACTATGAACTGGATTCAGAATAAAATAATCAAAACGTAGATGGGGCTGATCAACACCCCAAAGCTTGACAGTCACCATTACCTCTTCATTGGTCGACATTTTAATCCACAACATTACACAGTTTTGATGCTGTTTTATGTTTGATGATCATGTTAGATTACATGTGGAAGCATCTGTTGTTTCAGTTTCTTCTTCACTTGTGTGTGTGTGTGTTTGTAAATTCTGTACAGAAGATGTGTACTAGCGCCCCCTACCGTGTAACGATGAAAACACAGATTCTAGGAGCACAAGTACAGCTCAAATATATTTCGACTTTTTCTAAGTATAAGTCAAGTATACTTAAATGCCATTTTAAGTATATTTATGAGAAGTACATAAAGCCCATTTCTGAGAAGTAGACTAAAAGTACACTTTCCTATTTTTAGTTTACAAGAAGTATACTAATAGCACACTTGAATAAACTTATTTTTCGTAAGGGTGCTGAACTGTCTTATTGTGGACTTTGAAAACAGTTCAAAACCTGAACACAGTTTGAGACACTGTTGAACTTTATTCTGAAACTCTAATGCAGACAAAGTGAGAGAAAATCAGGAGAAACAAAAGAAAAAAAAAAAACAGAAAATGTCCCATTTGATCTTCATTTAACCCCACTTTTGTCTAGAAGAAAGAAGAAAGTTCATTTCCCTATCCATGACGGTTATTTGGTTCTTAAATGCCCGGCTTGTAATGCTACAGTGATTATTATATATGTGACAAATGAAGGGTTGCTTTTGCTTTTCTTTCCTTTGATTTAATGTGGATTCACTGACTGTCAATCCACATGTAATGAGTCTCAGTGGCACTTCTGTTTGGAGTGTGACCTTTTTCTCATGTATCAGCCAAAACAAACCAGACTTATTTGCATATGCTTCTTCAACAAAGTCTCATGGTGATGCATGTTTTGACTACACATCTGATCCATTTCAATAAGAGCGACAATAACAGTCTGATTAAATGGGTCGGTCTGGGATTTGATCAAAAATGTCAGGCACACAAGACTGGGTTGGATAAACAGCGGACAACAGCAATACATGTTAAAGGCACATACCTATTTTGCTGCCAGATACTTTTACCACAAGATGGCAATATAGTCAATTTTTCCCCCATGCAGCACATGATAATGTTCTTTCTTTATCTATTTAAAATTACTTAATAAAAATGTATTGAATTAAAAATCAGCCTCGCATTCTTCATATAAATGAATTATGTAACAAACTTAAAGTTAAATGTGTGAAATGTAATGCACTATTACTAGTGTCAACACAAATGTAAGCTTGAATATATTTAACATCACTGTAAATTTTACCCATTCAATTATGTAATTATATGCTGGTTATTTGAATAAATAAGTAAATAAATAAATAAATAAATAAAAATCTCAAAGAGAGCAGAGTCCTCTAAAAAATATTTGAGTATGTTTTACATTACAATTATTATTATCCCATTGAATCCCATTTTTTTATGGGTGAGTCTCTAACCTTTTCTCTTTCTAGCTAGACTTTTGAAGATGAGATGTAAAAGATTCACACATAGCACTTATTCTCATTAATACAACAGTAAAATGGTGGTGTAAATCTATTATTCCTTCTTAAAGTGATGAGATGATTTCAAGATCAAGTTTTAATCTTGCTCTTATAATCCATCATGTGTGGCTAAATGAAAGCGCAAACTGATAGGAAAAGTAATTGAAGCTTTCCTTTGATACATATAATTTTATTCAGATTTCATTAAACACCAACGTCTAACCTCAAATGACCTCCACGGCACAAAGCAATCTTTATAAATGATCTTAAAGATCAGCACTGTACATGACAGCTGTGTGATAGTTGAAAATGTCTTTAAATGCCAATCCAGCAGCCGAAAATCTGAGACAGTGCAATACATTTATATAAAGTCTGGTGTTTTTTTTTTATAATACAATAGATATTTTAGTGTGAATTAATTATAGTTCATATAACATTTGATCTTCATAATCAGTGTTTAAATTACCACATAAACTAAATTTAATTTAGCTTAGTTTATATTGTATTTGCATGAATATTTAATAAAATAACTTTTATTTTATGCACAATGAAAGACCTTAAACGAACTAACCAAATGTCATTTTCTCTCCATTTAATGTGTTTTTGCTCTTTTCTAATATAAGTCTGTGGTGAATATGTGTGTTTGGATAGTTTTAAATTAAACTGTAAAGAAATTATTAAAAATAGGGTAAAACATTACAGGGTCATATATAATAACAACACAAGGAAGCCCTAAGAGGATAAAAATGAATTAGTTTTCCCAAATCTTTTAATAAATATTATTAAATATACCACTCTGTCCACATATGCTTATCAGTTGAAATCAATTTTCATTCTGATTTAGTACTGATTTTTTATTCACATTTTATTCCAAAATACTGAAGAATAATATCCAACTGACTTGTATAATTTTACTTAAAAATTATGCTGTTCACAGTTAATTGCAGTGAGATGGGATGGGATGTAATGTGAGCTGTTCTAATTCAGCCGTAACTAGGGAAAGAAATTCAAGTGAATGGTAAATTAATGATGGAATAATTTATTCAAATTCCTCTTCCTGTCTTTGCATTTCAGTCCAAATCAAAAGGGAGCCAATTCTACAATTATGAATTGTGTCTAGCTCTGATGGATTTCGCTATATTAGTGTCACAGATACCACTAAATGTGTGACATAGCAGAAAAAAGGAAGAGGATCTTTGACATATTTGCAAGCAACATTTATAACTATGCCAGATATTTTACTGTAGATTATTATATTAGTGTAGTTATTTTACTATAGTACTATTTATTTGTTTGATTTTATTTACTTACTTATTTTGACAGGCTCCAAAAGCTGAAAGAAAAGATGAAATGCGGCTCCATAGTGACTTGTCAAATTTATGAAATTAATGAAATTTATGACCCAAACAAAGGAGCAAAGATGGCAACAAACAGGTAGCCTACTTTATGCGTCAGCTAAGCAACTGCCAATAAAATTAATTAAAATAGATGAATTTTCAACACGTTTTCACTCCTAACTCGTCACATATTGACGCTTGGTCAGGACCCCTTCTTGACACTCAGGGTACCCCTTTAGTGTCATTTTTCGACGTGCAGGGCCATCCAGTACTTTTACATAAGAAACCATTGGTGTCAATGTGCTGATGCAAAAGGCACTGGAAATTCTATCGTCATGATTAAATTATATATTGGGTAATAATATTGCTATTATTGCATATATGTTGGGGTGTGATTTTTTTTTTTTCAATGCAAACAGTCACAACAGTTTCATTTATATTACACTATTTACACATTTAACCCAACCCCTGCCCCTAAACCTAACCATTTGTCAACAAAACACAAAATATAACAGGCAGATACAACTGCATTTATAATTTATGCAAAAAGTATTAATATTCCAAGGCTTCTGAAGCAAAACGATTGATTTGTAAGAAAAAGAAGAATAGACGCGCAGTCACCGTCCGCCGTCCTGTGTGCTGCTGCAGTCTGTCTGTGTGAATTCAAAAAATGCCACCAGAAGAAGCAAACCTTGGTTGTGAAATGCCATTGGCTCTTATGTGTCTCCTGACCGACTGCGTCATGCTAATGTTCGGGAGTATCTTTTTGAATGAGATATGAGCGCGTTAACAGAGCGGGATCATTTTCAGCGTTTACAACCTTCTATTATTCGCATAAAGATACCGTACAGCTTCAGAAGACTCGGAATGCAACAGGACTTGTTTGTAATGCTTTTATACTGCTTGTTTGTGGTCAGTTTTTGCAATAAATACCTGTGACTCTACTTATATTTGCCTCTTGCATGTTTTATATTGTTCAGAAGTGGGTAGGTTTAGGGTATGGGTGGGGTTAGGTGCTCCAATTAAAGTATACATTTTTTATAAAATAATTTCTGTTTTTACAAATGCATGCAAAAATTAAGACAAACACAATGGAGGACGCTGCACATCGAAAAGTGATGCTAAAGTGGTACCTTGAGCGTCAAAAAGTGACACCAAGGGGTCCTGACCAAGCCTCAATATGTGACGAGTTGGGAGTGAGAACGTGTTGGAATTTTCGTGTGCATTCTTCAACATTTTCCTTCAGGTGCAATTTTCATCAAAAAAGCATGCAGCATATCTGAGAATGAGCAGTCAGCACAATAAACTAATAATTATAGAGGATTCGTGTCCATTTCATTAGCCAGCATGAAAACAAGGGCAGTCCAGGGTGAAATACTAATTTCATCTTGACCTACGACTGTTTTTGTTACACATAAATACTTTCATAAGCTTCATTTTCGGGTTTCCAAATATATGCATAATATATGCATACATTTAAAAGATACATGCATCAGCAAGCACAAAAATAAATATTTGTCAGGAATTATCTGAAATTAACCTAGAGGATGCACATAGACACTCACTTTGAATAAAGCTTATTAATATTGAGATGCACAATGGAGGTATATATTGGCTTTTGTGTAGCTTCATCAAAAGCAAATTTGTCATTTTCGCAGGTAATTTATGTATTTATTGGTTTATTCATTATTTGCGAGTTTTTGGTGTTTAAAAGAGCATCAACGTTTCATATTGATTCATTTTTCACATTTACTCTTCTCCCTGCCTAAACTCAAAGAGTAATGTTGAGGTTGATAAGTTTAGTGTGTGTGTGTGTGGGAGAGAAAGAAAACTTGTCACACCTTTTTTATCAAACTGCTTCATAGAGTGATGAATGCTGCAGTTTACAACCTATGCAAAAACCTGCTGTTGCCTGCAGAAAGAGTCTGTATATCTGCAGTGCCAGTCACAATCTTTTCCTAGCAAGAATGATTCACTAGGATCAACACTGCAGTGTAAGAATACTCAATAGGCACAAAAGGCAATCCCCCTCTTTTAGCTAGCCAGAAAATCCCATAAAAAAGCGCTGACTCTGAAAGTGTGGCAGCGCTGGTGACCCTAAGTGAAGTTTTCATTGCATTGTTTCCTATTCAGCTTCCTGTTGATCCTCAAACTAGTCAAAGGAAAGCCTAACATACTGTACCAGGGGAGCACAGCTCTATTTTGTCAAACAGATTTTAGGATTAACATTTACGGCTCTCGCACTCAAATGAACGCAAAGTTAAATGTCACACAAAGCTGTGAGGGACAATAAGGACACTTCTGAAGTGAGCTTACAATATTAATCAGTGAAATATAGAGTTTGGCACAACTCATAATTTGAAATTGACCTTTCTATTCATTAATTTAGTTTATCTCTCTCTCTCTCTCTCTCTCTCTCTCTCTCTCTCTCTCTCTCACTGTCACTTCCGGTGTGTGAGCGCGAGTGTAAGCGTGAGCGTGAGTGGTGAACTGCAAGTGAGTTTATTTTTCAATTTTTTTCTTTCTTTCCTTTCTTTGTTGAACTGTTTTTTGTTTGAAGTGTTTAGTTGTGTTTTTTTCTTTTTCGGGCCGAGTGCTGTCCGTTTGGAAGCATGTCGGCCCCGCGCGTGCAGGTTTTAAACACACTCACGCGACGCCATGCAGTTAAAGTGGTGTCTGCGGTGGGTGTGGAGGAGTGTTGTGTTGCTATCGGTGATGTTGTTGGTCATGAGAGTGTGTTATCTGCCGCTAGAATGAACAGTGCTATGGTGGTGTTTTTAGATAGCGTGGATAAAGCCAATGAATTAGTTGAAAACGGATTTGTTATCAATGGTGAATTTGTCCCTGTTCTTCCTCTGTCAACGCCGGCAAAAAAAGTTACTCTCTCCAATGTTCCACCGTTCATTAGCAACGAGATATTAACACAGGCTTTATCTCGTTATGGAAAACTGGTATCCCCCATCAAAATGATGTCTATTAACAGTGAGTCACCTCTGTTAAAGCATATTGTCTCCTTCAGGCGTTTTGTTTATATGATCTTTCATAATGATGAGGAGCTTGATGTGACACTGAGTTTTCGCATTGATGAATTTGATTACGCGATTTATGTGACGACAGCTAAGTTTAAGTGTTTTGGATGTGGACAGCCCGGACATTTACTGCGTAATTGTCCCGATAAAACTGTTGAAAAGGAAGTTGAAACAGTTGTGAATGAAAATGTGAATGAGAATGTGGAAGATGTGACCGGTGTGTCTGAAGCGGTGTTAACGGAGGCGGTTTTAACCGTAGCGGTGACGGATATGAATCCTCCCGCTGAGACTGAGACTGATGCTGGGTCTTCATCACATCAGACTCCATGCACTACACAAACTGACTGTAAAGATGTTGGAGCTAATGTACAGATTATTGATGATGTGAGTAATGATAATAACAAGAGTATAGAGAATAACCAAGTATGCATGGAAGTTAATTGTGAGACAGTGGGTGAAGAACAAACAGGTTTTAAAATTCCCCTGAAAAGAAAGAAAAATAATAAAACAAATGCTGCCAAAATAGTTCGAAAATGTGAAGAGCAGGAGGATCAGGATACTGTGAGTGATGGAGAGTCATCTGACTCGAGTGTGACACTCTCACAAAGTGATTTTGTTGGGCGAAGCTATGATCTAGATGATATTAAATTATTTCTTAGATCAACTAAGAATAAGAGAGGTGTGTGTGTGAAGGAATATTTCCCTGATCTGCAGCAGTTTGTTGACAAATCCAAAGGTTTAATGGGAGAGGGGTACTTTACAAATAAAGAAATCTACCGTTTAAAAAAAAATTGTGAAAAATACTCGTGACATGCTGACTAACGAAGTAGTTTAATGGGGATTTTTTGGGGGTTTTTTTCTTTGTTTTTTTGTTTATTTTCTTTTTTGAAAGCCATGAGTGAAGTACACATGACTACGCTGAATGTTAATGGTGCAAGAGATGTTAGAAAAAGAGTAATGTTGTTTGAAATGATTTTACAGAAGAATATTGATGTGGTGTTTTTACAAGAAACTCATAGTGATCTTAATAATGCTGTTGACTGGGGGAAGGAATTTAATGGTATTTCTGTTTTAAGTCATAACACAACTATGAGTGGAGGGGTTGGTATTTTATTTACAAAGAGTTTTTCTCCTGTGTCATATGATGTTGAAGAAGTCGTCAAAGGTAGACTTTTAAAGGTCAAAGCTGTTTTTGAGAATTATGGGTTTATTTTTGTTTGTGTGTATGCCCCTACTGTGCCAGTAGAGAGGTTGTTGTTTTTGGAAACTTTGTGTCAGACTCTACAAAACTGTGATTCTGAAAGTTTTCTAATTCTTGGTGGGGACTTTAATTGTACTGAACTTGATCTTGACAGGAATCACAGTGAGCCGCATTTGGCTTCACGAAAACGACTTACTCATATTATGAGGAAATACGAACTGTGTGATATATGGAGGTCTTTTAATGGAAAGGATAGACAGTATACATGGACACATTCAAGGGATAGTGTTATATCATTGGCTAGGCTCGATAGATTTTATTGTTTTAAACATCAATTGAGTATTTTTAGTAAATGTTACATTACACCTTCAGGTTTCACAGATCATAGCATGGTTAATTGTAAACTGTTTTTAAGTTTAATAAAACCAAAGAGTTCTTACTGGCATTTTAATACTAGTTTATTAAATGATGTTTTTTTTTAAGGAATCTTTTAAGTTTTTTTGGGAGGTTCACAAGACAACAAAGTCTTCTTTTAAATCTTTACAACAGTGGTGGGATGTGGGTAAAGTAAAGATAAGACAGTTTGCTCAGCAGTATGTCACAAAGGAGTTGACCCGTTCGTTGGAAAGTTTAGAAAAATAAATAGTTGAGCTTCAACATGCTTCACAATCTACTGGCGAGGTACATTTTTTAAAAATTTGTTTTAAGAAGAAGGCCCAGTTGTCGGATCTGCTAGGTTACAAGGCACAAGGGGCTCTGGTCCGTTCACGTTTTCAAAATGTGGATCAGATGGATGTACCATCAAAATTTTTTTTTAGTCTTGAAAAAAAAAAAATGGGCAGAGACGTTCTATTCATGCGCTCCGTTCTGAGAATGGTGTGTTATTGTCGGATTCTGCTGATATCCGACAAAGAGCAGTTTCTTTTTACCAGAATCTGTTTGGAAGTGAGCTCAAGTTAGGAAGGCTTGAGGGGAAAAATACGTTCCTAGACGGGTTGCCTAAAGTGTCGGAGGATGCAAATAGCATCCTGGAAAAACCTTTGACTCTGGGTGAAATGTATGAGGCCCTGCAAAGTATGGAGTCTGGGAGGGCACCAGGAATAGATGGTCTCCCAATTGAATTCTATAAGGCTTTCTGGATGGAGTTGGGTGATGATCTGCTGGAGGTGCTCAGTGACAGTTTGTCGGAGGGCAGGCTGCTATTGAGCTGCCGAAGAGCAGCAATCACCCTACTACCTAAGAAAGGGGACCTTACAGAGATAAAGAACTGGTGACCTGTCTCACTCCTCTGCAATGAGTATAAAATACTCTCAAAAATTATAGCAAATAGATTGGATGGTGTCTTAAATCAGGTAATCCATCCGGACCAGACCTACTGTGTCCCTGGCAGATCTATTTTAGACAACATTTCTTTTATTCGTGACACTTTTTATGTTTCTAAGTTGTTAAATATAGACTGTGGTTTAATATCGTTGGATCAGGAGAAGGCTTTTGATCAAGTCGAGCACTATTACTTATGGAGTGTTTTATCAGCTTTTGGTTTTAGTGATAAATTTATTAATATGATTAGAGTACTTTATTGCGACATTGAGAGTATGCTTAAAATAAATGGTGGTTTATGTGCTTCATTCAAGGTCTATAGGGGTATAAGGCAAGGTTGCCCATTATCTGGTATGCTGTATTCATTGGCGATTGAGCCATTACTTGTACAAATAAGAAGTAAATTGTGTGGTTTGTTTTTACCTGTTGGTACAAAGAAATGTTGTGTTTCAGCATATGCAGATGATGTTGTTGTTTTAATTAACGGACAGAGTGATGTACAGGTTTTACTTAATTTGATGATTTTAAAAGTTTTTCCTCTGCTAAGATCAATTGGAGTAAAAGTGAAGCTGTACTGCTGGGTCAGTGGACTGTAGGAGTGCCTCGGCTCCCTGATGGGTTGACCTGGAGCAGAGGGGACATCAAATACTTGGGAGTACAACTGGGAGATGACGACGTGATGCAGAAGAACTGGGATGGTGTTCTGGAAAAAGTTAAAAGTCGACTGGAGAAATGGACATGGTTACTGCCCAACATGTCGTATAGAGGACGAGTTCTTGTTCTGAAGATTTTAGTGGCCTCCTCACTCTGGCATAAGATGGCCTGCGTCGATCCTCCTCCTCACCTTTTATCTGAGATACAAGCAGCACTGGTGAACTTTTTCTGGGATGGTTTGCACTGGATTCCACAAAGTGTTCTTTTCCTCCCCAAGGATGAAGGTGGCCAGGGTTTGATTCATCTACAGAGCAGATGTGCAGCTTTCCGTTTAAAATTCATACAGAGACTCCTTGATGGCTCGGTTAATTTCAGCTGGTGGGCCGTATGTTGTACTCTTCTGCGTTCGGTTGGTGGTTTTGGATTGGACAAACCCCTTTTTTTAATGGATGCTATGAGATTGGAATTGTCAGGATTTTATAAAAATCTTTTTAAAGTGTGGGGTTGTTTTCATGTACAAAAGATTGAGAACTATCACTCTGTTTACTGGTGCTGCAGGAACCTTTAATTGCTGGGGCTCGGATGGATGTCACAGCACATTTTAA
Organism: Labeo catla; assembly: GCA_012976165.1. NCBI lineage: Eukaryota > Metazoa > Chordata > Actinopteri > Cypriniformes > Cyprinidae > Labeo > Labeo catla. Next base: position 94,114 of record VONZ01000504.1, on the reverse strand, counting down.
TTTACCTGGAGTGAGTTATGCACTACAGAAGTCCAAACTGGTTACCTTGGGCTTGCTTTTGAATGTAGCGGGACCTGATTTTAAGAAGGTGGATGCTGTCTCTAAGTTTTTGGGTATTAAATCTTTTCGTGTACTTACCCAGTTTTTAAACAAGCTTAAAGATTGTTTTACAATTGATGAGGAATATTTATTGAAATAATTTTTTACAGGGGCTGATATGTCTGATGCCAATGATCTGTTTCCTTGTATAACTGTTCTGCCAAGGTTTGATGAAAACACAAGTTTCTTTCTAAAACATTGTGAATATTTGACAACGGATTTTCTGACATGTGATGGAAAAAAACTGTATCGAGTATGTGTTTTGATTTTTAATAGGAAAACGTTGGAGGAGAGAATTGATTCTCCTTGGTGTTTTTTTTTTTTTAAACTTAGTGACGAATGTAAACCTGAATGGAGATCTATATATAAACCACCATTATCAAAGAGGGTAGGGGATTTACAGTGGAGAATACTCCATGGTGCGATTACTGTAAATTCTTTTGTTTCAAATTTAAACTCTGATGTTAATTCGGTTTGTCCCTTCTGTGATCAAAGGGAGACTATTTTTCATGACTTTTTACTTTGCTCTAGGTTAAAAATCTTGTTTCTCAAGCTGAGCGATTTATTTGAGAGTTGTAACGAAATGTTCTCTAATGAGATTTTTATTTTGGGTTTTAAGTATTTGCAACCTAAACGTTTTAAATGTCAATTACTAAATTTTATATTGGGTCAGGCAAAAATGGCTGTTTATGTTAGCAGAAAAAACAAGATATTACAGCAGTCAAATGATGATGTTATGGTCTGTTTTCTAACATTGATAAAATCGAGAATTCTTATTGATTTCCGTTTCTATAAAGCCATGAATGACTTGTCTACTTTTGAACAGATATGGTGTGGGTGCAATGCTTTGTGTAAAATATATGAAGGAGAATTATTTTTTTTCTGTGTGATGTTACGAGTGTTTTTTATCAATTGATGTGTTTGTAATTTGTGTTTTTTTTTTTTTTGTTTGTTTGTTTTTTTTGTGAGAAGAATATGTGTTAATTGTGGGATTAATTTTTTGTTAAATAAAGCGCTTTTAAAATTCAAATTCTCTCTCTCTCTCTCTCTCTCTCTCTCTCTCTCTTTCCTAAACTGTTCAGTGTTTTTACAGTGAATAATGGAATGGCATTCACCATCTGTCCCACTGAGGAGGACATCACCAGCTCGACTCCGGATCCAGAGCCCAGCCAGCAGCCTCCCACACCCTATGGAGCATTTGCCAGAGCCCACCGCAGATAAGAAGCCTGAGCCTGCCATGATGCTAGTGCCAGAGACAACACCTGAGCCAATCATCGCCCCAGAGCCTGAGCACAACGGAAATTCTGACCAGGTGTGTGAGCCGGCTACATCATCTTTCCCAGTGGGTGTGTTAGTGGAGTTTGAGCGAATGGAATGGAGCCCTGCAGACATTCCCGCAGCTGAGAGTGAACTGCAGCTGGCCTCTGTAGGATATTGTGAGAATTTGGAAGAGGATACGTCCCCCATCTACCATCCCCGCTGGTCCTGCCTAACTCCAAACCTCCTGTGTCTCCAGTGATCCCAGCCTCCCTCTCCCACCTCCTCTGCTAAAGACAGCCAGTCCATCAGCTCCACCTCCGCTGGCTCCCGTTAGTCCCTCTGCTCTTCCTTCTTCGGTGCTTCCTGTTACCGTAGATCCGTCTTCCGGTCCCCAGCCCCACCATGATGGCTCAATCCCCTGGCTCCACCTCTGGCCTTCGAGCCCCGACTCAAACTCAGCCCCACAATCTTCAGCTACACCTTAGCTCCTTAGTTGGTCACACTGGTTCTGCCATTGGATTCTGGACCTCCAGTTCTTCCCAACCCTCCATCCTTTCAGCTCCATCAGGCTCCACACTCCCTCCAAGTCCACGTTTGTCCTTTGTAGGATATTGTGAGAATTTAGAAGAGGATACTTCCCATAATATCCCGTCCCCACTGGTCCTGCCCAACTCTGAGTCTCCTGTGTCAATGATCCCACCCAGCCTCTCTCTAACCTCATCTAAAAAAGACAGCCAGTCTTTCAGCCCTGCCTCCTTTGGCTCCCATCAGTCCCTTTGCTCCTCCTTCTTTGGTGCCTCCCATTGGTGTGGATCCACCTTCATGTCCGGGCTCCCTCATCCGTCTGGATCCGCCTTGGTCAGGCACCACACTGGTTCTGCCATTGGATTCTGGGACTCCTGTGTTTTCAATGATTCCACCCAGCCTCCCTGGCTCCTATCAGTCCCTCCACTCCTTCTTCTTTGGTGTCTCTCATTACCGTGGACCCACCTTCTGGTCCCCAGCTCCACCTAGGTGGCTCAATCCCCTGGTTCCACCTCTGGTCTTTGAGTCTAGACTCAAACTCAACCCCACAACCCTTCAGCTACACCTTGGCTCCTTAGTTTCTCATCTCCACTGTGGACCATCCAACGCATTCTCACTCCCAACTCGTCACATATTGATGCTTAGTCAGGCCCTTTGGCGTCACTTTTTGATGCGCAGGGTACCCCTTTAGCGCCATTTTACGACGTTCAGGGTATTCCATTGCTTTAAATTTTATCGTCATGATTAAAATGTATATTGGGTAATATTATTGCTATTATTGCATATATATTGGTGTATTATTTTTCAATGTATACAGTCACAACAGTTTTATTTACATTACACCATTTACACATATATGAACATGTAACCCAACCCCTGCCCCTAAACCTACCATTGTCAATAAAACACAAGATATAACAGGCAGATACAACTTCAGTCACAATTTGTTTAAAAAGTATTAACATTAAAGTCTTCCACAGGCAAAACGATTGTTCCCCTTCAGGAACTCGAGCCGCGTCGAAACGCTTTGGGAACGCCTTCAGCGTGACCGCGCTCTGAATCACGTGTGCAATCAGACCAATGGAAGAACGAAACGTCACAGGCGGGTGACGTCACTGACCAGGAAGCATAAAAGCCCGTGCGCCAGAACGAGCGTCAGCTTCTGTCTTTCAGCAGCGCTCTGTGTTTGTCTGTGCTGTCTCGTTTTCGGTTGCTAGTTTGCACCAATTTTATTTTGAGGCAGTATGTCAAAGCATTCTCATAAGACCAAGAACATTAGCAAGCCAGGTTTTAGAGCGTGTGTTCCTCCCTGCTCTCGTTACATCTCGAGCGGGGATACACACGCTCTATGCGTGGCTTGCTTGGGAGCGGAGCATGCGGCATCGGCCCTCGAGGGGGGCGATTGCCCGCACTGTGACGTTTTACCCATGCGTCTGCTCCGCTCCCGGAAGGCTCTCTTCTCCCCGGAGGGAGCCTTCATTAGCGTTCCTCGCGGGTCCGGTCCCGCTTCCGCCGAGGCGGAGCGGCGGCTGCACTCGTGGGGTTCGCAACTGGATCTGGTGGAGGGTATGGAGACGGGTGACCCCCTATCTCCTGCCTCACCCACCAGATCCGCTGCCCGGCCCTCGGGATCGGAAGCCCGCGCTGCGGTTTCTTCCCCCCGGGGGTCGGCCTCCACGCTCCCCATATCTTCCTCCGAGGAGGTTGACGTGGTGAGTGTGGATGAGGCTGCAGCACCTCAGTTTCCCCAGTATGAGGAGCTGTTGGAGGTGGTGACTCGGGCTGTGGCCAAGCTTAGCATTGATTGGCCCGCCGAGCCATTAGTCGAGCCGCAGAAAAGCAAGTTGGACGAGAGATTTCTGCGGTCTCGACCACCTCCAGCACGCCGGAGCCTTCCGTTCTTTCCTGATCTCCACACTGAGGTGTCGAGATCATGGAATGCACCCTTCTCGTCCCGCTTGTTCATCCCTGCCTCGTATAACTACGGGTATGTGGCGGGGTTGGATGAGCGAGGGTACAGAGCGATGCCTCGGGTGGAACAGACGCTCGCGAGCTATCTGTCCCCCGAGTCCGCATCGTCTCTGAAGGCTCCGGTCTTGCCCTCCAAGCCGCTGCGAGTCACCTCAGCGCTGGTGGGCAAGGGGTACACGGCTGCGGGTCAGGCTGGTGCGTGTCTGCACACCATGTCGGTGTTATAGGCGTACCAGGCTGACCTGCTTAAAGAGCTGGACGAAGGTGAGGAGATAAAGGACAGTGATATCTCCGAGCTGAGGAGGACCGCTGATTTGTCTCTTCGCGCCACTAAGGAGACCGCCCGTGCCATTGGGCGGTCTATGGCAGCCCTTGTGGTCGCGGAGAGACATCTTTGGTTGACCCTGTCCGACATGAAAGAAAAGGACAGGGTCTTCCTCTTAGACGCCCCGCTTTCGCCTGCTGGTCTGTTCGGCGACGCCGTCAATGCCGTCGTCGACAGATACCAGGAGGCGCGTAAGCAAGCGGCGGCGTTTCAGCGGTTCCTCCCTCGCCGCCGTCCAGCTCACGGGGCTGCTGCGACGGAGCAGCCCCGGCCGTCTACCAGCTCCTCGTACAGGGAAGCACAAAAACAGAGCGTGGCCACTCGCACTCCTCCCCATCGAGAGCGAGTGGTCAAACGCTCTAGGTCGAGGACCTCCCAGGCTAAGCCCGATCTGAGGGTCGTGCTTCAGTCGAAGAGGTCCTCGACCAAGCGGTCCTGACGGGTCGGGACCGCCGGGGGCAGCCCCATCCGGGGGGAAACGGGTTGCACCGCAGTATTCGGTGTCCGGGTCCCCCCTGTGCCCTCGGGAGATCGTTCTGCCAACCCTGCCGGTGCTTCAGGGCGCAGCGGTCTCCAGCGAGCATCCACCCCAGTTTTTCCCGCCCGGCAACGTAGCGGGGCTGGGGAGCTCGCCACCCCCGCGGGGGTCTCTGGGACCGCTGGTTCAGGTGCTTCCTGCCGGGCAACCGTTTCAGGACACCGTTCCAGCGGCCCACGTAACACCAGAGGCCAGCCTCGAGAGGCTGGTTCCCTTAGTAGATCATTTGGCAGCGTGGAAACTACTGCCCAATGTGTCTGCTTGGGTCCTGCATACTGTAGAGCGAGGTTATCGCATTCAGTTCGGCGCACCACCTCCGCCGTTCAACGGGGTTTTTCCCACGCTGGTGGGCCCCGAGCAGGGTCTGGTAATGGAACAGGAAGTAGCTACTCTCCTGAGGAAGGAGGCCATCGAGGTGGTCCCTCCTCACGTAAGAGAGTCCGGGTTCTACAGCCGGTACTTCATTGTTCCGAAGAAGGATGGGGGCCTGCATCCCATTTTAGATCTGCGCGTTCTGAACCGCTCAGTCAAGCGACTGAAGTTCAGGATGCTCACCATCAAGCAAGTCGTGTCTCAGATCAGGTCCGAGGACTGGTTTGTCACGATAGATCTAAAAGACGCATATTTTCACGTCTCCATCCTTCCTCATCACAGGAAGTTCCTGAGGTTTGCTTTCAGGGGCGAAGCTTACCAATATCGGGTTCTTCCGTTCGGCCTAGCACTCTCCCCCCGCACTTTTACGAAGTGTGTGGATGCAGCTCTGGCTCCTCTGCGACTCCAGGGCATCCGCATACTCAATTACATCGACGACTGGCTGATCCTTGCCCAGTCGGAGATGGAGGCGGTTCGGCATCGAGATGTCGTTCTCGCTCACATGAAGGCGCTGGGGTTGAGACTGAACGCCAAGAAAAGTGTGCTTCTCCATTACAGAGGACCACTTATCTGGGCGTGGTGTGGGATTCGACCACGATGCAGGCACGTCTGTCTCCTGCTTGGATCGAGTCGATCCTCACTGCAGTCAAGAGAGTGAAGGAAGGCCGGTCACTCACTGTGAAGCAGTTCCAGCAACTGCTGGGTCTGATGGCAGCAGCGTCCAACGTGATACCTTTTGGCCTGTTGTACATGAGGCCCCTACAGTGGTGGCTCAAGACCAAGGGGTTCTCCCCGAGGGGAAACTCACTTCGCATGATCAGGGTCACGCGGCGCTGCCTACGTGCCCTGGACATGTGGAGGAAGCCTTGGTTCTTGTCTCAGGGCCCGGTGTTGGGGGCTCCTTGTCGCCGCGCAACGCTAGCGACGGATGCGTCCCTCACCGGTTGGGGAGCGGTCATGAGTGGCCACCCTGCCCGCGGTCTGTGGAGTGGTCACCAACTCACGTGGCACATAAATTGCCTGGAGATGCTGGCCGTGTTTCGGGCTCTGAAACACTTCCTCCCGGACCTAAGAGACCGCCATGTGTTGGTCCGCACCGACAACACCTCGGTGGTCTCTTACATCAACCACCAGGGAGGTCTGCGTTCGCGCCCCTTGTACAAGCTGGCGCACCAGATCCTTGTGTGGTCCCAGGACAAACTCCTCTCGCTGAGAGCAGTTTATGTTCCTGGGCATCTCAACGTGGGAGCAGACATCCTGTCGAGACAGGGGCCGAGGCCCGGGGAATGGATGCTTCACCCCGAGGTGGTGAAGCAGATCTGGAGAGTGTTTGGTCCAGCCCAGGTGGACCTTTTTGCCACGAGGGAGAACACGCAATGTCCCCTCTGGTACTCTCTAGTTCATCCAGCTCCCCTGGGGCTGGATGCCATGGTGCAGACGTGGCCGAGGCTACGTCTGTACGCTTTTCCCCCGATCGCTCTGCTCCCGGGAGTTCTAGAGAGAGTGCGCCGGGACGGGGTGTCCCTTCTTCTAGTAGCCCCGTTCTGGCCGGGCCGAGTATGGTTCTCGGACCTGATTTCTCTCCTCGACGGCTCTCCCTGGGAGATTCCCGTCAGGAGAGATCTCCTCTCACAGGCAGGGGGCTCCATTCTTCACCCCCGGCCGGAGCTGTGGAAGCTTTGGGTGTGGCCTCTGAGGGGGCACACCTCTTAGCTTCCGGTCTCTCAACTGAGGTTGTTGAGACCATCCTCCAGTCTAGAGCTCCCTCCACGAGGAAACTGTACGCCTTGAAGTGGAAACTTTTCACTTCTTGGTGCGGACACCGCCAGCAAGACCCAGTTAACTGCCCAGTTGGTTCAGTGCTGGAGTTCCTGCAAAGCCGGTTGTCTGCAGGGTTATCCCACTCCACCTTGAAGGTCTACGTGGCGGCCATTGCGGCCTACCACGCCCCTCTCGGTGGGCTTTCCGTGGGTAGGGACCCCCTTGTTACACGTTTCCTCCGCGGTGCACTGAGGCTGAGGCCTCCGGTACGACCTCGTGTCCCTACCTGGGACCTGTCGGTGGTGTTAGAGGCTCTCTGTAGGGCTCCCTTCGAGCCTATCGAGGAAATTTCTGACAGATTTCTTACTCTTAAAACTGTCCTTCTTTTAGCACTTTCCTCCCTTAAGAGAGTTGGGGATCTTCAGGCCCTCTCTGTGGCCCCTTCCTTCCTGGACTTCGCGCCAGGCCTGTCGAAAGCTTTTCTTTACCCTAAACCGGGGTATGTCCCTAAGGTCCCCTCCTCTACACCACGGCCTGTCGTACTTCAGGCCTTCTGTCCTCCTCCCTTTCTGGATGCTGACCATCAGAAGCGTAATTGTATGTGTCCGGTGCGAGCACTGGATGCATACGTCCACAGAGCTGCCAGGTGGAGAAAGTCAGACCAGCTGTTTGTCTGTTATGGCCCCCCAAAAAGGGGCCTCCCTGCTTCTAAGCAAACTTTAAGTCGCTGGGTAGTGGACGCTATTTGTTCTGCTTATGAGTCCTCTGACCTTCCTCCTCCTCTGGAGGTCAGAGCCCACTCTACCCGGAGTATGGCTGCCTCCAAAGCTTTTCTTGCTGGGGTCCCCATGCAAGATATCTGCAACGCTGCGGGATGGTCCTCACCTTTGACCTTTGTCAGGTTTTATGAACTTGACCTGCGGGTCTCGCCTGGTGCCTCTGTCCTTCGCCCTAGCACTTCCTAGGCAGGGACTAGGGGTCTGGCGGCGTGGGCATCTCGTTCCCAAAGCGTTTCGACGCGGCTCGAGTTCCTGAAGGGGAACGTCTAAGGTTACGTATGTAACCCCGGTTCCCCGAAGGGAACGAGACGCCGCGTCTCGTAGCCATCCTCCTGCGTCCCTGCGAGCGCTGCTTCTCTCCTGGAAGCTGACGCTCGTTCTGGCGCACGTGCTTTTATGCTTCCTGGTCAGTGACGTCACCCGCCTGTGACGTTTCGTTCTTCCATTGGTCTGATTGCACACGTGATTCAGAGCGCGGTCACGCTGAAGGCGTTCCCAAAGCGTTTCGACGCGGCGTCTCGTTCCCTTCGGGGAACCGGGGTTACATACGTAACCTTAGACGATTTGTGAGAGAAATAGATGCGACTGCCATGTCTGTCCACCGTGAAGTTCATCCTGTGTGCCGCAGTCTGTCTGTGAATTAAAAAAAACACCAAAGTTTTTGCAATAAATACTTGTGAATATACTTATATTTGTATTATACTTATATACTTATAGGTGCTCCAATGAAAGTATAAAGTTATATAAAATTATTTATATTTTTTGCAAATGCATGTAAACTATTACATTAAGACAAACAACTGAAAAGAGTGGAGGACTCTGTGTGTCGAAAAATGACACTAAAGAGGTACCTTGAGCATCAAAAAGTGATGCCAAGGGGTCCTGATCAAGCATCAAAATTGTGACGAGTTGGTGAGAACGTGTTGGACTGTCAGTCCACTGGCTCCACTGGGCTCACTCATCCATTCAGGTCCTTGGTCATGTGCCAGCCATTGGATTCCGGGCCTCCGGCTCTGCCCAACCCTCCATCCCTTCAGCTCCACCAGGCTTCGCACTCCTCCATAGGATATTGTGAGAATTTGGAAGAGAATAATTCCTGTAATCTCCTGTCTCAGCTGGCCCTGCCCTACTCCAAGCCTCCTGTGCCTCCAGTAATCCCACCCAGCCTCCCTGTCCCACCTCCTCTACCAAAGATAGCCAGTCTTTGGCCTTGCCTCAGCTGGCTCACATTAGTTCCTCTGCTCTTCCTTCTTTGGTGTTTCCCATTACTGTGGACCCAACTTCCGGGTCCCCAGCTCCACCTAGGTGGCTAGGTGGCTTCCACCTCTGACCTTTGAGCCCAGGCTCAAATTCAGCCCCACGACCCTTTGGCTACACCTTGACTCCTTAGTTTCTCCACTGGTCCAGGTCCACTTTTGTCCTCAGTCACTCCAGCTCCACTACGGTCTCCCAAGTCCCTGTTCCCTTTCTCCGGCTCAGCCCCACAACCTGTCAGCTCCGCCTTTGCCATCCAGTCCACCGGTGTAACCATGGCTCATTAGCTCCTTGGCTCCAGTTAGGTAGCTCCATCAGCTCTGTTTTAATCTGCCAAGTCTCCAACATTGGATCTACCCTCCCTTGAGTCTGCTGTGGGCCTTGTCTTGGCTTTGCTCTAAGCCTTCACCTTGTTTTTCCTGCCCTGGCTCTTCTCTCTGCCATCACCACCCTGGTTTCTCCCACCATCATCTGCTTGTGTCCTGACTTTCACCAGCCCTTTGTCATCCTCCTCCTGAGCCCCCATATTAAGAGCAAGAATTGGTTTTAACAATAGCATCAATAATAATTGATTCAGATTCACAAAATGATTGTTTTTACTGTATTTTTAAATAAAATATGTGCAACTTTGGTGAGCTTAAGAGAATTCATTAAAACAAAAATGTATGGTACCTTTATTTTCTTATTTGAATAGCAAACGATACATTTAATAATTTATAAAAAAAAAAAAAAAAATAGTGCTGTCAAAAAATTAATCACGATTAATCACATCCAAAATATTTTTTTTTGTTTACATGATATATGTGTGTATACTGTGTATATTTGTTATGTATATATAAATACACACATATGCATGTATAAATTTCAGAAAAATGTTATGTTGTGCATATATATTAAAATATTTATATATAATATCAGTTATATGAATATAAATATATACATGTAAATGCATATACTATGTTCAAATATATACTGTTTGTGTGTTTATATAAACATAATAAATATACACAGTATACACACACATATTGTATAAACAATGTGTAAACAAAAACTTTTATTTTGGATGCGGTTAATTGCGATTAATCATTTGACAGCACTAGAAAAAATTCTGTATTGCATTTGTTAAAAGATATAGCCTCCAAACTGAATTAAATATTTTTTTGAAATGAGAAAATGGAAGCATATCTCATCTCTGTCTCTGAGGCAGAATGAAATATGAATTATTTCCCTTAGAATTACAATTATAGAGCTCTGAATATCCATTCCCTTGTCGTGCCATACTTTGCCTTCATTTGGCATTCTGATCATGAAACAGTGACTAAATATTTTGTTTGTATCAGGGATGCCACATCAAGGATGGCGAGTTCACTCCTGGCTATTATTCAAAATAGAAAACATAGATTAGTATTATTATAATAAGATGATTGTCTGGCTTGGTTTGCAGTGACTAATCTTTTGGTTTTCATACATTCTTTTGTATAACTACTGGCCTCTGTGAATTTACTGTTTCATTTAGAAACTCTCAGAGAAGACATTTAAATGCAGGTCTGTTACACAGTCTCTTTTGAATGCATAACAATTATACTTTAATGCAGTATTTCTATACTAGGGTATAACATGCATTCAAACATACGGTGTGGTTAAACCTGGGCACTTTGACTTTTATTAGTTATCAACTATAGCATGGAGGTCACTTATTTATAATAAATGAATCTAATTTCCATCGTTGTAAATTGTGAGATTAATATTTTATGATATACAATGGACTGCATCGTAGAACTGACACACAAACTTTCAGATGCTACAGTTCTTAATCTTTTAAATCATTAGAGGAGCAAAAAAGCAAGATTGAACTTGAAATCTGAAGCAAGAAATGCCAGTTCCCATGCATGCTATTAGAAATACATATCGTTGTCAATACATGTCAATGTCAGATTCCAGATATGCAAAGTGTAAACAACTTTATACAAACAGACTGTATTTATACACATAATTATGTATGATTAATTAAAATAACTACTTTTCATTAAGAACAACACAAACAGAAAAACAGAAAACGTCTTTATGTGAACAACACAGCTGTTGAAAACGGTCCTTTAAATCTTCAGACAGAAACAGAGAAGCTTTTACACAAACATGCATCACCAGCATAATTGGGGTTTAAGCAACTTGCAGCATTCAGGGTGATTAAAAGCATGAGCCAACTTGCTTTTAGAGCATATTGATCCCTCGAAACAAGATTAATATCAAACTGAATGTCTGCTGAATTGTGATGAAAACTCCTTGCAGATTTTTTCATGAGCCAGGCAAAAATCTGTGGGATGATTATTTTACTGCCATTTATTGGCATCTGAATGTAAATGCTTTCAGCAGGATGTGCCTTCAGCACGGTCTATTGATTTCAAATGTAAATTACCCACTGAATATTTCTGAGACGCATATTACTTTTCATATAATAAGTAATCAATTTTGCATATACGTGTGTCGCTAAAACAATTATGCCTTTTACCTTTTTTATTTGCTATATTTCTTGTACTTTAATTTATTGCAACGGCTATTTCTTAAAAAAAAAAAGATAGACATTAATAAAGATTTCTATGTCCAATAAATGCTGTTTTTTCATAATTTCTTTTCACTAAAGAATAGAAAAAAGACAATGTATCACATTTTCCACACTTCACTTGATTTCTGAAGGATTTTCCCATTTTTTTAACGTAAACTAGACTAAATGTTTTAAGCCATTTAATAAATACAAATTCAAAATTGAATATACCAATACCATCTGTTCTGTGGACGGTGATTTAAAAAAGTCTTCTGCTCAACATACAACAATAACAATAAACAATTTGTTGAATGGTCTTTTTCCCACTGTTCTGCTTTATATATTTCTTTGACCCCTGAATTATTCAAAAGCCAAGAAATTTTTGAAAGTTCACTGCGAGCTTCTGTCCGCCCTTACATTGCTCCAGAGACACCCCAGGTCATCACAATTCTAATAAGATCCACTGAAACGTTGCTGAATCGTAATTGGATTTTAAACATTGCTCAGGGCCGTAATGATTCCGGGTTCAGATTCTCAGCCCATGTATGCAGGGAGACTCGGCCCTTTGTTATAAAAGAATCATGTCCAAGAATCCTCTGGAGAGATCTGTCCATCAGTTATGAGCTAAATGTCAAAACCAGTCAAGTGGCATGTCTACCGTGTCAGCATGACTGGCTCATGACAATCCCTGATAATTCATAGTTATTGCTATAATCATATATTTGGTATTCTTGCAATAGTTACCCATTAAGAGACACTGGATTGCATACATTATGCTAGTATAAGAGAGGGACACACCTCACATAATTAAAAAAAAAAGTTAAAGGTGATGAATGCATTCGATTCCCAACATGTTTTGAGATGTTAAGAAGAGGTGAAATTTTATTTTATTTTATTTTATTTTATTTTAATTATTTTTAATTAAATTAAATTTAATTTAATTTAATTTAATTTAATAATTTAATTTTATTTTATTTAATTTAATTGTATTTTTAGCTTTGTTTAGCTTTGTAACTAAAATGCCTATTTATTTATTTATTTGTTCGTTCATTCATTCATTTGTTTGTTTGTTTGTTTGTGCATTCATTCATATTCTTCCTTCCTTCCTTCCATACGATTCACATTGTACCAACTCATATGAAATTGTTTGGTAAAAGCATTTGGTGATGCTAGTGACACAAATTTCACACTTCAACTAGAATGAAATTAAGATCAATCAATGAAGTCGGTGCTGATAGCCTAGCGGTTAGTATGCTGATATATAGTGCAAGTGCAGCTCTGCATGGCAACCTGAGTTCGAATCCTGACTCGTGGTCTTTTGCCCATCCATGTTATCCTGTCAATCTCTACTGTCCTGTCTGTTAAAAAGCATGAAAAAGGCCAAAAAAGCAATCGATGAAAATTCTGTCTTGTTTTACCTTAATGACGTTCTTCTGAAGTCATATGCTAGTTTAGTGTGAGGAACAACCTAAAATTTTACAAATTATAGACAGTTCCGATCTGTGAATGAATTATTGAAACAGGTGGATGAGAAGATGAAAAGACTCCAGAGAAAAATGTTTTCTCAAATCTGCCACTGCCACATCTGACATAAATACGCCAAGGAGAGTTAGGGCAAATGTCAAGATTTTTCACTCCACTGCGGCAGTAGAGTGAAAGCTTTTTTTTTTCCTTCGAACAATAACAAATCACACAAACAGGTGTCAGAATTATAGGCAATGCACAGTTTGACATCTGTCCGTGTTCGTTGTGCTATAAATAGTGGTGTATAAAATCTGTCCTAGAGATGTGACAGTGACCTACATCAGGATACGGGAACAGTGACATTGTTAGGAAGCAAAATAAATATGTTTAAAGTTGAAGAGATGCTGCAGGCAAAGGGCAAATTAAAGCACGCATGAATAAAGGAATAGCAGTGTGTCAGTCAGGATCTGGATAATTTGTGTCGTATTTGACTTCATACTCTGCCAGACAGTGTTTTAGACTCTGACAAGGCATTTCATCATTCTGAAATATAGTGTAAATCAAACAAATCAAGTTTTCTTATAGACTCATCTCTTGGCAAAGACGCAATAAGCTCCCAGGGGCATAACTCACAGTCTGCTGTCATTAGATTGTTGTCACATGCAGCTGACAGCTGACGACTGACTGCTATCTATCAAGGTATTGCAGGATTTTCAACACACTATTTTATTAATATGCATTTTAGGCTTAAAAACAGACGATTCATTCAACTGCAGTGGTTTAATTCAAGTCTACTGAAGCAATATCATTACCCATAATAGACAGATAAATTTAAATGGTCTGAAATCGAATCAAAACCTTGATTAATTCATGGCTAAATTAAATTTTGTGACATCAGTGCTTGAAAGTGACTGCATGAGCTGTGCTTTATATATCTGAAATCTACTGACAATAGACAGTGGAATTTTTAGCCTAAAATCTCACAATCGACAGATGAATGAAAAAACACTGCTTGTGCCAGCGTGTTTTGCCTTAACGACACTTCTTAGGTGAACCCATGCTGTGCAGCGAACGTCTGGTTTAAACTAAAAGACAGAAAACTGACTATTTCTCATGCTGAGAGATAAGCAAACGTGTGTGTGAGGAAATATCATATATTGTGTTAAGAAAGAAATACACAGATGCAGTGCATGAAAATATTTTCTTGCTTCTGTTTATATTTGAGCTTTTATTTAATCAGATGAGGCATGTTACATGTTAGGAACATTCACTAGCCATTTACTGTCACTGTCAGGAACTATTTTTCTAGCAGAAAGATGGCATTTAATGATTTCACGTTCCCGAACCACAAGGAGATTGTCTGTAGCCAATATTGAACATCTCATTAGCTCTTCCCTGTTAAAACAACAAAATATTGGATATGTTCATTAAATGCAATCTAAGCATTCACACTTACCCTTGTTATGTGTCAAAACCTAAGCTTGTCTCTTGCCAGACTGGATTAGAAAAAATCTTGGATCCCTTTCTGCCCTGGACAGCATGACTAGGAAGAGACGTGGGCAGGCTGCTGAGCCTTGAGACCTTGAGAATGAGCCCTCTGTGTGTATGTCAGCACTATTTTAGGTCCCTTGACAATTATACTCCAGCACCATGGACAGCAGCGTGACAAAGTCACAAGGAGGGCAGGACACTGAACGGCCATTAGCGGGAAGCACAAAAGGAGCACTGACATCCTATTTGGGAGATTAATGAACAAGAACAAATCTAACGCAAATGCCTGTCTGTTTATTTTGGAAATTAACTCTTTTGCAGCCATTAAAAAAAGAAAAAGAAACTGATTTATGTGATTTCAACATACAAATAGCCACTAAAGCCCATGCCAAAGTAATGCAAGCATCTGTTGTTGTTGCAGTCTTTAGTATTTTGTTGTTGTTCTGACTCTTTAGTTTTGTTTTCTACTGTGAAACAATGGACCAGGCTATTATTGCCACCTTGTGCACACGTGTGATCTGGGTGTACAAATTATGCGTGATTACAAAACATGTAGTGGTGCACATATCATTAACCTCGCATACATGTGAAAAAAAAATAAAAATAAAAAATACTTTGGCTTACCACTTTCAGTTTCCCTTTCACCTTTTTAAAACTATATTCCCATCTGGAGTCATAAACAGTGTAGAATGCTAGTCCTGTTGTGCCATAACCACTCAATGTGCCTAAATCAAGATCACCTAGCCAACAACAGCAAGCCTCGGTTGGCAATCATCAAATGCTGCAAAAATATGTCGAAACTTGAGTCACAAACTCCAGTCTGCACTGGCCACCACTTATCAGTAACACTGACTGATCAGGACTGTGTGGAGGCATATTGCCAAGTTATCTCTGTGTCAAGTAATAGTGGGCATATTGTAGGAGTAACTGCTAGCCTGTTATTCTTTGCGTCCACCTTCCCACCTTTAAATCAAAGATGTTGGCCCGATCAGGCCCTTCCCTGGCATGTGCAGCCCAGCAGTTTCTGAAATAGATATATGACTGGTGGAAACCTGTGCGCGTCCAAGTTTCACAGCTGGCCTAGATTGTGCAATAATGGCTCTTCCCTAGGCAGCATACCAGCATCCAAATAGTGATTGACAAAGTTGCTTTCTTCTTGGCCAGGAAAACGTGCTGTCGGTATAAAAGACACTGAACCACAGCCCAATTGGTTGAGGCAGTGGAACTATCAGAAACTGCCCAGAAAGTCTCCGGGGATGCTTTGGGAGCTCTGACTCTGAGTGTCTGAAATCATGGTTTTACCAGGCGAAGACTGTAGATTCAAAACCATTTATTTGTGATCCAAAAAAGGTCTTCAGCCTGTATAAACATGTTTCACTTAATTCCTCAGAATGTATTCAGAAATGGACTTGTGGATGTTTAAACGACAATTTGTTGATTATGAGTGGAATCAGAATAATGGGTATTTGTTGGCCTAGCACTGTTGTTCGGCCTAACTTCCACCTCTAATCCAATCGATCCAATCTGTCCAATTGATTAATGAAAAAACTCCATGAGAATTATTCCTTGCATATATAATGTTTCAAGTCAAGTCAAGACAATTTTATTTATATAGCACTTTTAACAATACATAGTGTGTCAATAATGCAAAAAGACAATAGTAAACACTCAATTTTCAGTTAAAGTGAGTTCATCATTGAATTTAGTGATGTCATCATGCAACTCAGTTCAGTTCAAATAGTATTTGTGCAATTAAGTCAACGATGGATGCTGGAAATTAAGTCTCCCCAGCTAAGTAAGCCAGAGGCAAGAAACCAAAACTCCATCTGTGACAGAAACAAAAAAAAAAAACCTTGAGAAAAACCAGGCTCAGTTGGGGGACAAGTTTTCCTCTGGCCAGACAAACCAGCAGTTTGTTCCATGCTGCAGCATAGTCAGATTGTGCAGAGGACCCATCTGGTTCATGTGGTCTTGTGCCGATGGCCATGTAGGTGACAAGGTCTTTGCTGGAGATCTGTTTCTGGGGCTCATCTAGTTGACATGGTCTCCACTGACATTCAGGGCTGTAGAGATCATCTCTTAGTCCTGTTCCAAAATCTAGACTGGATATGGACTGGAAAACAGTGAGTGCAGTATGTACTAGTTAATGACGCCTAAATGCCAAATCCAAGGGTGGTAAACGTCAGTCCTGGAAAGCCGCAGCCCTGCAGAGTTTTGCTTTAACCCTAATCAAACACACCCCTGTTGAAAAACCAGCATATGCTGGTTAAGTAGGTTTTGATGTTGGGATGCTGGTTTTAGCTGGTTTATGCTGGCCAGCTAAGGACAAGCAAAGGACCAGCATAAACCAGCTAAGGACCATAACCAGCATCAAAACCTAACTAGCATATGCTGTTTTTTTTTTGTTTTTTTCAACAGGGACCTGAACAAGTTAATCAAGGTCTAACGCCGGTTTCACACTGCACGCGTAAGCAGAGCAGAAGCAGCGCGCAGCCATTTTGCTTTCACACCGGCAGCGTTTGCAGCGCGTACCTGAACCGCGTCTTTTGTACAGACTTTGCTATAATGGGTAAGCTGGCATTGCTTTATTTCCATGTAATTAAGGTAAAGAAGCTTATTTTATTACTAAATATTTTTTTTTTTAAACTTTCATCTGTGTTTTTGTTGGCTTTGTTTTGCATGTAGTGAGAGTTGACAGAAGAAAGGCAATCGCGCTATATATGTTATTAAGAAGACTACGAAAAATGACGAGACGCAGACTTTGGGTTCACTCTATGAAAGTTGCACTCTGAAAACTACCCGCCTGTGACACGTGCATTTGTTTACAAGTGTCATCATGATGTCAGCATGACACCTGTTCTTATGGCAACATGTAGTTGTAATAATAAATATAGGCTATATATATGGCTATATATATAGGCTAATATAATAATTACAATTAATCAGTAACATCAGAAAAAAAAGTATAAATTAATTAAACTTGTTTTGGAA
The DNA here is from genome assembly GCA_012976165.1 of Labeo catla. NCBI lineage: Eukaryota > Metazoa > Chordata > Actinopteri > Cypriniformes > Cyprinidae > Labeo > Labeo catla. The sequence goes on along the minus strand of VONZ01000504.1, from coordinate 76,742 downwards.
GTTTGGGAAAAAATATATTTTTATCTTGTTAATTACATAATACTGTGTTTACAACACGGTAGATATTATCAATGTATTTTTTGGGGTAAAACTGCTACTTTCTCCTGTGTATTTTGGCCATAATCAATACATTGCCATTGAAAGCGAACATAAGCGGCGCAGCAAAAATAGACTCAGGGCCGAAACGGTCGCTGCACTGACGCTTCTGCTCTGCTCCTGCTATGCGCTGCCGTGCCGCCACTGCGGGCGGTGTGAATGCTCTCATTCGTTAACATGAGCGGCGAAAAAAATATGCGCTGCTTACGCGTGCAGTGTGAAACCGGCGTAAGGCTTACTAGAAAGCTACAGGCAGGTGAGTTTTTATTAGGGTTAGAGCTGAACTCCACTGGCCTGTGGCTCTCCAGGACTGGAGTTCGCCACCCCTGGCCAAATCAGACTGTGCAGACAGATGCTGGGTATGTCCAGGGGTGCCGCTATGATTTCTGGGCCCTCTGAACAGCATATTTATTCAGGGTCCCTTGGTAGAAATAGTCTCCTTTACACTAACCTCTCTTAGCCTCACTCTCATCCGGGTCATGGCACCAACGTAACCCCCAGGGTTCTACTTGCACCCGCTCCAGGTGGGACTTTATGGAGGGCAGGCACACTAACAAAGAGGCTAAAGACCTCAGCCACTACTATCAGCTGCTAGTGCACCTCTTGAGATCAGTGGAGTGATGTTTACCTGCACAGCACTTACCAGCTGGCCTCCCCCTCAACTCATCCTGTTATGGCACCCCTGGGTATGTCGGATCAGCTTGTTACCCCGGTTGCCATTGGTTGCACTTGTTTTGGCCGATTAAACATGTTAAAATGTGTTGGTAGGGTCTTGGAATGTCTGAGAGGTGGCAAACTGTATTCAGTTGGTTGTTGGCATTGGTCTGTGCAGTGTGAATTGGCCTTAAAGGGATAGTTCACCTAAAAATGAAAATTCTGTCAATAATTACTCACCCTAATGTCGTTCCAAACCTGTAAGACCTTTGTTCATCTTCACAACACATATTAAAGTATTTTTGATGAAATCCGAGGGCTTTCTGACCCTTCGTTGACAGCAATGCAGCTGAAATGTTCAAGGAACAGAATGGTACTTGAGACATTGTTAAAATAGTCCATGTGATATATGTGGTCCAACCTTAATTTTATGAAGCTATGAGAATACTTTTTTAAACAAAGAAAATAAAAATAACGACTATTCTATTCAGTGTCAGCCTCCAGCACGTGGGGCTCCTGACACAGAAGCTGACGTTCTGACGTTGAACCCGGATGCATTGTGTCTTGTTTACTAGTAGAGGAATACACACACAAGTGTCGTGGTACTCTTGTGAACATGCATCAAAGACTGACACAGAACAGAAGAAATTAATATTTTTAATTTCTTTTTTTCTTTTTGTCTGTATTCTATTAGCTTCATAAAATTACATTTGAACCACTAATGTAACACAGACTATTTTAACTATGTCCTAACTACCTTTCTGGACCTTGAACGTGGTAGTACTGTTGCTGTTTGTGCGGTCAGAAACCTCTCAGATTTCATCAAAAATATCTTAATTTGTGTTCTGAAGATGAACAAAGGTCTTACAGGTTTGGAACGACAGGAAGGTGAGTTATTAATGACAGAATTTTCACTCTGGGTGCACTATCCCTTTAATATTACAATGCACAGATATTACCCAAGAACAACTGAAAGTGTCAGTGTCAGACCCCATCCATCACCTGCATGTACAGATCACATCAATATTATAAAAATGATTCTCATCAACTCAGTCAATACCTGTGAGAGCACCAGATAAAGTTGGGGCATTTTTCTCAAGCTTGGAGTGCCACTTCAATGTTCTGCTGCAGTCATGATTTGCATATCTCTTGGACTCAAGCCAGTCCCACCCAGCAGAAATGGCAGCAGGAGCAGTCAAATAACCCAATGTTTACGTGCCATTTTCCAGTTGGCAGATGTTCAATGAGACTTTAGAAAACTGGCTGGCCTCTTGATGTACACAGGGTGCCAAGTGCAGGTGAGGTGGGTGGGTTAATGCTGGGGTGGGGCAGGGGGATTAAACTGATAAAATCCGGGGCACAGAGTCACCAACCGTTTACACACATTACACAGGAGGGTTAATGTAAATAGAGCAATCTCCGATCCATGTCTTTCCCAGGTTTGGTCCGACATACCTACCAAGGGCATAAACAGAGGTTTATTTTCAAGATAACCTTGACCTGGGCTGGATTATGGACCAGACCAGTGCCCCAGGTCTTCACACTATGAAGCCCCTCCAAAGCCTTGCTACTTGAGATTTCTAAAGTAATCTTGGTCATAAGTACATAGAGTCTGAGCTGACGAATAGGGCCTCCAGGCCCCTTGGTGCATAGTATTCTGACCACTAGAGTCCCAATGGAAAGGGTGTCCAATAGTGCTCCTGAATAGCCAATGCCCACTAGCCTGGGAATGTGTCTAAAAATGCATACTAAGTAGGTACAACACTTGGAACAAACTTTATGACCACTAGAACGCTATGTTTTATATACTGCAGTATAAAAGTATGGGAAAGAATTAAATCTGCATATACTAAACCTGCCTTGTTGTCATTTTCATGTGACTTATAGCATCTGGTCATTCACTCCCTCAACCCACAATCCCTGAGAGTATCGAACACAACTTTTGGATCAGAAGTCCAACTCTCTAACCATTTGGCCACGAATGTCCCAAAGAAAGCGAGGTTAATGATCTGAACTCAGTGTGTCAGATAAGGGAAACATACAAAATGTGCAGAGCTTATCCCATTTGTCGGGTTTTGTTGGATCAGTGTGTTACGCTCTGCATTTGTTGGTCTTGGAAAGAAGTGACATTCTGTACTCTGTTGGCTGTCGGGGTTGGTGTGCATCTGTAGGTGTGGTGTGAACTGACCTTAATGCATGGAGCAAGTGCTGATCTCTAGGCCCTTTTGACACACAGTCTGTGCTGACCTGTCTGTGTAGCCTTTTCAGCATGCAATGTATTATAGTACTTTAAAGCTATTGAATAAGGCGTGTCAGGGGTTGCCTCTAAAGATGTGTACCAAGGGGCCAAGGAGGAGGATGATTCTGCCCTGATAGTGACCACTTGTTCATGTAGCCTCAGGAAATTCTACCCTCCACTGGGTTAATGCAACCTAAAACCCATTTTGCCAGTTGTATTGGGGCTAGTTCTACAGGGAATGGCTGAACAACTTGTACAAGCATTGGGAATCATATGACAGTAAATTGCTGAACATTAACCAGACATAACAAAAAAGGTAGGTACAGTACCTGCCAGAGGCAAGGCAGAAGAGCGCAGATGCTATATGAAGTACTCACGTTCACACTGGGGCCCAGTCCATTAGCTGGCCTTTGTGAGATCTTCAGGGTGACTTGGGCAAGCTCAAACATAAGAAAATGAAGAGAAGTCATGCTAAATTTTAGGTATCTGTACATATTGGATGCTATCTTTAGGGTTAGGGTTAAAGTTAGGTTTGACCCTAACCCTAACCCTAACATGTCTAGGAGAGGTTCTTTATTTATAAAGTTATTCAATATATGGCATGATTTACTGAGTTATCATGGAAGTGGTCAGTGTTGTACAGTAAGAGTCATTATACGGGAACTAATTTTGAGTACTTTTGAAATTCCACCGTTTTCTGTGAATGTGCAAGACTCAGTAAACAGTAAAAAAAAAAATGCAAACAAAACAATGTGTTAATGCTTATGATAATGCTTTAAAATTAGATGACAACAAATACCAGTTTCCAATATCAAGCAGCATAATGGAATGATTTTGTACCAGAAGCCTCACACATGCCTACTTTTAAAAGAAGGTGGATTTTAATAGATACACTTACCCTTTAGGGCAATCATGTGACCAGTCATGACACTGAATAAGAGGAAAAAAATCCACTTTGATCTTCCACAGTTTTGCTTTCTTCTCATGCCACCCACTAAGTTGACATCCAATTTATAGTCTGTTGAACTGCATGATATGAGACCTGCGTATTGTTATTTTGGGCTCAGTGGTTTTTTATTAATCGCCACCTGCAGAACAAAAATCTTTAAAGGGCTGTACATCAAAATGCCACATTCTTGCATATTAATGCACGTTTCTGTTAGTAAATGTATATCCCTTTAGTATTTTTGACTTTGAAACATAATACATAATTAGCTTTATAAGCATGTTTTGTATTAAGAACCGTCATACGGCATTGTCATTAATTGTGGAAATGTGGATGGAAGGGAGTGAAAGCAATTAGCTTAAAAGCCTTTGGGCTCAGACTGTTCTCTTGGATTTGGCCTAGCTCGTTGTCATGACTTCAAAGTAATCACCGATATTTGCAATAGTTGCGATGTGTCAGCACAGACATATCAAAGATTTACGATGGCATATCTATACATGGTAGTAAGCGTAACTCGTTTTGCACCGCAGCAGCATCAGCAGCAGTCTGAATGTGTGAAAAGCTTTTACAAAAAGAGCCAATTAGCTTATGACAAGACATTCTGTTTGACATCCCAACATGTAATCTGACACGGCGTTTGAAGTGCACATTCTAAAACAACCTCCAGTTTCGCCAGAGGCTGTGTGCTAAAATAACTCCATTCTTTAAAAAACAAACATTATCCTTTTCAGCGGAGAAAAAGTCACTGCAGTGCAAATGGATCAGCTGGTGCTGCACTAGATGAGTACTGTTAGCGCAAAAAAAGATTAAATATAAATCTTTTCAGCTTGCTGCCTTGTGTTTGCACTCTTCCTCTAGTCTGGACTGATGTGTGCCACAGGCCAATCTCTTTATTCTGCTACTTTGCTGATTGCTCGTGCACTTCTTTAGAAGCACTATTCTCCACGGCCCATTTATCAACCCCACTCCAGCATGGATCCACTGCAGGGCACCCTAAAGGCCCTCTTTTCACAATGTTTCACATTGATGTGTTACAAAAGCACCTGTCTGCTTGCATGCATCTAGTTTTGTTAACGCAATATGATTTAATTTAACGCCTAAATGGACCGGTTTTAAATTTAAAAAAAGAATGCTTTTTTAACGGAGGATGACTTCAAAATTGACACGGAGAGATGAAGGATGCGACAGTTATTGATTTCTATGGTTCTCCTTAGACAAGGGTGGGCAAAATGATGAGTCAGACAATCGTATATTGAGAAGCTTTTTCTTCCATTAAAAATGTATTACCATTTCTTTCAAATATTTCTCCTCTCCTGGGCTCACTCTCGTGATGTTATAAGGTGACTTCTGATAAAAGGTAATCTAATGGCTCATTCTTAAATAATTCATCTGCCAATACAATAAAATGAAACAGTAAATGCGGTGGAATACTGATGGTTTCTCTGATATGTCCCAGAAACGGTATGCTTTGTCTTGTGCCTTGTGTAATTTAATGCAGTTTTGCAATCATTCAGCCATCAAACAAACCGTTTTCCATAATCTTTGTAAAACCCTAAATTGATCGCCTGGATTAGGGCTGATGCAACCATCTTGGGGAATTTAAAGCCAACATTTTAAGTGTGTTCATTTGCAAACATTTTTCACATGATTTTGGGGTGTTGCATTGTAACGTGTTCATGCTATGTTTTTGTTTTTTTTTTGTTTGTTTGTATTTTTTTTTTAAATCACATTATATTCTACACCACTTTTTCCATTCTCCTTAAAACAGTCTGTTGAGTTTCTGGTTCTGTGAAGCCCCTCCCTCAGAAATACAGTATGGTTAGCTGTTTGTGCTCCTGGTGTATTGTAAAAATTGTGTCAATATTGCCTTATCAATTTGAGCCCAAATCAGACCCAAAGCTTCATATATCCATGCTTTTCATATAATTGTTCTAACAAATTATACTATATATGGAAGAAAATTAATGACAAATGTATTTGAAACAAAAAAGCATGTTGAATTGCACTAACTGAAAAAAAATAATGCATTGAATTAACAGTGCTTGCATTTTAATGCTTTGTATTTTCAGGGCTTGCATTTTTAGGTTCTGAAAGTTAACATAGTTGTTTATTTAAGCTGTGAATATTTCACCCACATTTTCATAACTAAAAATTCAAAATGAGCCCATTATGATAACTAACCATAAAAGCTCTAATCAAAGAAGTTTGCACTGATCACATAAAGGCCATGAAACAAACAAACACGTTCGCTGGTGGTATTAAAACAAACTTTGTAGGTGTTTGACAGATTGGGGGAGTCTAATGGTTAGAGAGTCAGACTTGTAACCTGAAGGTTGGGGGTTTGAGTCTAAGGTCCAGCAGGAAATGTCAGTGGGGGGAGTGAATAATCTTTTCCACCTTTGATACCTCGACTGAGGTGAGACCCTTGAGCAAAGCACTGAACCCTCAACTGCTCAACGGGCACCGCAGCAATATGGCTGCCCACTGCTTCGTGTGTGTTCACTACGATGTGTGTGCGCACTTGGATGGGTTAAATGCAGAACACAAATTCTGAGTATGGGTCACCATACTTGGCCACATGTCACTTTACTTAAGTATGAATTAACATTTAGCTAACAGGCTGGCGGAGCCAAACAGTGTTGCATTTACATCCTTGCTACAACAGACAGAAACTAAAAAACATCAACAAAAAACAAAACATACTTACTTTCAAACATACTTTCAAGTGGGAACTGTTTCATCTTTCAGGACAAGCATTTGGGCGTTTCCAGTATTCTGAAAAATAATGCTATCTATCAGATCATGCTACCAACACTGTTTTTTTTTTTTTTTTTATATATATGTATATATTGTAAGGTTAGGTTTAGGGTTGGGATAGGTGTATGTGTAATAAATGTAATGATTAAAAAAAGTCTTTTTTGCTCTTGAGAGGAAGCTGTCCTCCATAAAAAATGTGCAGCACAGAGAGCTATAATGGGATTATAATTTTCAGGAACTGAGTTAAACATAAATTTTAACCATTGTTCCCTAAATCTGGCATCTCTAGGAAGGCTGAAAAAAAAGGCCCTGCAATCGAGGTGAAAATAACAGTGTTGTGACAGCATGGCAAACAACACTCTACAACAACTCTTCCTTTTCTCTAATGCAGCCCAACATGGCCCCACTCCCTCTATTGCGTGTTCCCACGTAAATTTCAGGGTTTGTGATGTCACTAACCTTGGAAGTAGCTTGTTGTAGTCCCTACCAGCCATTTGTTGTAGACATTAAAAAGCTAATCTGTTTCTGATTTCTGTTTCTTTCTCCAAACATCTTTCCTGAGTGGATTTCTTTCTTTCTTTCTTTCTTTCTTTCTTTCTTTCTTTTCCTTTCTTTCTTTATTTCTTTATTTCTTTCTTTCTTTCTTTCTTTCTATCACCCATGGCCTAAAAAATAACAAGTGTGTATTTACACTCAGTGTACTCTTTTTGACACAAACGACCCAGGTTCGATCCCTGTTTATAATTTAAACTCAGTAAGTAATTGCATACTGTTTTATAATGTACTACAATAGTGAGGTGCAGATAATTGCCACTATTTGCAATAAGTAGTATAAATAACAGAAAATCCTGCTATTTTAACATAGTGTAAATAGAATCTATAGCTATTTGCTTACTGGTAATAGCTTGCCGTTAAAAATACTGCTATTTTTACTCAGTGTAAACAGAATCAATTGCTGTTTTCACTTAGTATAAATAGCATCTTATTGCTATTTCACTTAGTCCCCTTAGCCCCTATTGCTAATTACACTTGCAAATTACCACTGTCAGAAACATAAACCGTGGCAACAGTGTAACAGTAGCACAATTCCATATAAAAACCACAGACTTGGCAACACTGTATAGCAGCAACAAATGCACTTTTACATCTATCCACTGTAAGTATGACAGGGAATGTACCTGCTTAACTGTAAGGGGCTCCAAAGTCGCAAAAATACACAAAACAACATACAGTTGCTGTAAAAAAATAAATAAATAAATAAAAAGTATTCTTATGTAAACATTACAACCGACAAAAGAAATATGTCAATTTGACTCATACTTTTCAATTATTAACTATTCAAGTATGTCAGTCTTGAAGGTCGTATTTCCATGCATATTTCATCCACTATGTGTTTATGTCTGAAGGCGGGGTTAAGTGATACTCAAGGAATAAACTGTAAATGAATATTTCAAACATTTTAACTCCTTGGGCCCTATTTTAATGATCTAAGCGCATTGTCCAGAGCAAACGGCACAGGTGCATTAGGCCGTGTTCGAATCCACTTCTCCTATTTTAAGGACGGGAAAAATAGCCGGTGCGGCCGGCACATGGTCTAAAAGGTTGTCCGTATTCTCTTAATGAGTCATGGATGTGTTTTGGGCGTAACGTGCATTAAATCAATCAGAGTCTCATCTCCCATTCCCTTTAAGAGCCAGTTGTTTACACGGCGGAATTTGCTAGAACAAATACTAAACGCTTTTCTAGCGAGCAGGACCAGCACCAAAGGGGGGCATTCAGTTGCCTTAAAATAACAACGCGCCAACAATGCGCCTGAACACACCTCATTTTCAAACCAGCACGCCCATGGGTGCACAAATGGTTGCAAATGTATTTGCTATTTAAACAAAGTGACGCAGGACGTGAAAATGATAACTGCGTCAGTCTGAAACTGGCAATAAACACTTGCGTCGCGCCTGGTGCCGCATTGTGCCAGGTGCATGATATGGCCCTTTAACTCTAAAATTTAACTCTTTCTTTCAATTCTGTAACCTGTTTTCTCCATGTCTCAAAGATTCCTTAGTTTAGCAAAAACCAGAAGAACAGTTGATCTTATAGACATCATGAGAATAGAAGCCTTACAACTGTTATATTTATTTATTCTGTCAGAATACTGGATTTTCATTGGCTGGCAGGTATGCAGTAAAACTGTTTAATGCACAGGTAGTTCCAAGTCAGTTTAATCACTGTTTTATATTAATGCGCTGCTTTAATTGATGCACACAAACACACACGCAGAGAGAGAGAGAGGTCGGAGATCACATTGACCTGCTTAAACTTGTTAATGCTTCCCTGTGATTTGTATTAATAAAATAGTCTGGATACTAGATCGCTACATTATATTCCTCAGCAATGAGGTGGTAAAATTGCCATGTTTTTTTTTCCTTGATAATTATTTGAAATAAATGCTACAAATAAATGTGATCTTACCGCACTATTTCATCTCAGTCATGTCTGATTTAAAGCAGGCATAATGCAACATTCGGTAAACTATTGTGCTGCAAAGAGCAATACTAGTTTTAACTTGTCTATAACTTGGCAAATGACCATGGAATAATCAGGATAATCAACAGCTTGCCGTGCATTAAAGGATTTTAAATGCACTTTGCGTCGGGTGGTTCTGTGCCCTGCATCCTGTGTTTAAAATCCAGTTATATAAGGTGGCCTTAACTACTATGTACTTACATTTAAATTAATAATTTGGTACAATGCACGTATTATGTAGATACATGTTTTTTACATTGTACTTCTATTTTGAAAAATACCTGAATGTCATTACATCTGTAAATAATTACTGCAAATACATTTATAATTACATTGTTGACCCATCACTTACACCTTAACCCACCCTTAAACCTACCTATGCCACCAAACCTGTCCCTAACCTTACCTGTATCCCACCTTAATAGCAGCAAAAGTGTTTTGCAATACAATATGAACACAATAAGTACATTGTACTTATTTTTAGATGTAAGTACATATTATTTAAGGCCACCTAATATAAAGCGGCAAACTGTTGATTATCTCTTACATATACAGTAAATCACAGTCTAATTTATTTAATGTTGTGAACAATTACAGTTAAGTTCTTCTATGAGGAAAGAATCAACATCATAACCTATTCCGTTAGTACGAAATGCTAAAAACATCATCCAACAGTGTCAGAGTGTCAGAAGCAGCGCTGAGATATTGCACCAGTGTGGCAGCAGTTTAGATGTCAATTATAAGAGGTGGGACTCTGAGGAAGACCGGATCGTTATTCAGACGTAGTTCATTAATTTTATGGCGACCCGAGCGAGTGAGTGACTCACCCTCAATCTATCTGATTTCATCACTCACCAGATATCACACAACAATCTGTGGGGATTCCCAGCATGCAGTGCAAACAGGCGAATAAAATTTAAGGTAATGGAAGTCTTTGGGGAAATAAGCTTTGCAACAGGAGGTAAGGAAAGGGGATGATATTAATGGGTTGGAGGACCGTCATAAAGACGACTGTCAAAGAGGGTCGATATGATAAAGTCAGTCTGTCATCAAAACACAATTCAAATGCAAATACTGCCTGTTTGAAAACAGTTTGTTGGGTGAAATTTAGAAACTGTCTCCTTTTTGAATGTAGGGAATGTGTCCAGAATGTTTTGTGATCCAATCACTCAACCTTTATTAGGAGGTATAGTCAGAAACACTGAAGTGTAAACTGTGATGTGTCTTGGGCATTTACACTTACATTTCTAGCTACATGTTATCATTTGTGTTTCCTTGGAATTGAACCCACGACCTTCATGATGCTAGTGTCTTGCTGTACTGTACGCATCTAGTGGTGAACACAAGTGGTCAGTGGAGATGCATTTAAGATTCATGTACTGTGAGGTGTAATACATAAACTGAACTTGTTTGACTCTTGGGGATACACCAAGTAAGAATGTGCTGTGAATCCACTGACATTTATTTCTGCAGGGTAACGCTCAAGCTTAAGGACATTCCCCACACTCCATTTTCTGACAGGGTCAAATATGTGCAAGGCTGATCGCTCGCTTTAACAAGATTCTGCTTGACAGATGTGACAACAAACATCTTAAATGGATTCCAACTCAAAGATTAAATGATATAAAGCTGTGTGAAGGGACCACTCTCAGTCCTATCAGGGCTAATGCCTAAACCAGAACATTATTAAGCTTGATCCTCAAGCTAGTTTAAAAAAACAAAAAAAGTCTGCAGACATTTAATACAGGGTATCTTTCTGTCACAAGCTGAAAGATAAAGATGTCTAGGCTGTTTCAAACCTGATAAGGCTGTGTCTTATTTTTTATGGAAAGCTGTATACCTGCCTCGAGCTCTTTCGCACTGCAATTTCAGAGAATCAGAGACCTTATTTTCACTTTGATGGTGTCAGTCAGAATAAATCATATGCATTTGTTTATGTGAGTGCTAGATGCAATGTTTTGGAAGAGGCACTTTATGCTGTAATATATCACCTAATTCTGTTTGCACTAAGTGCTGCATTTGAAAGCTCTCATTGGAAGGCTTTCTTGTTACAGGTTTTACTCCATTTGATAATTCTCAGGGCAGGTTTATTTTAGGAAGTCCCCTTCTGTATAAACGTATATGTTAATAAACAATCTGGCTGCCAAAAACAAACAACAAAATAAAAATAAAAAAAGAAAAGAAAAAGAAAAAAATCAATATTCAGCCTATTAGAATGATTTCTAAAGGATCAAGTAACACTGAATAAATAAATTACATTTTTAACTATATTAAAACAGAAAACTACTCTTTTAAATTGTAACAATATTTCACAATGTCACATTTTTTATTGCACTTTTATCAAATAAATGTAGCATTGGTGAACAGAAGAAACTATTCATTATTATTATTATTATTATTATTAATAATAATAACAACAACAACAACAATAATAATAATAATAATAATAATAATAATAATTTGTCAATGTATTAATTATTAATTATTTGTAATTATTATTCTTAATTATTTTACATGTCTGACCAATAGTGTATATGTTCTTAACTGCATTTTATCAAATAAAAACACAGCCTTGGTAAGCAGAAGAAATTATTATTATTATTATTAATTATTATTATTATTATTATTATTATTATTATTATTATTAATATTATTATTATTAATTAATTAATTAATTAATTAATTGATCATTAATCAATTAATTTATTGTAATTATTATTCTTAATAATTTTATTTTTATGTCTATTAGTATTTATTTTTATTATTATTAATATTATATTATATTGTATTATGTTATATTATTTTTCAAATATTTTGTTCTATGATATGAAAATAAAACAAATAATATTTAAAATGTAAAATGGCAAAGTTTAATATCTCTTCAATGCTTCACACAATATTTGTAACTGTATCTCAGTTTGAAGAGTTTCAATGAAATATGGTTGTTATGAATTTCACATCATATAATTTGTATTTTTTTTTTTTTTATTGTTTTTTAATTCACATGGAATTATGTTCTCATGCTGTAGGTATAACAACATTTGCGCCACTGATATCAGACTACCAGCTTAAGTATGTCCAAATGCAACATATAAATGGTAAAAAAGAGAAGTATAGTTCTGTAACACTGCAGTCAATCTCTCAGTCACGAACAATTTACACCTCACACTGTGACAGCTGCGATGTTTATCACAATTCCGCACAACTCCGACCTCTGTCCTTCAGAGAAGCCCTCTACTGCCATGCACTTCATGTCAGTTACTGACTGCTATCTCTGTTTCAACACCCCTGGGGATGCGCTTTTATTGGCAGCTGTCCCATAGGTCTGCCTAGTAGAATGACATCCAGCGTCTCTTTAATCAGAGCTGCTTACAAGTATCTCAACACATGCGGCTCTCACACAAGGGCTCTGTTCCAAACCCTTAGTAAGCTGCCCTGCTCTCAGCAACATCTGACTTCCACAGCAACATCTTCATTGGACTGGTTTGGAATGATTCATATCACGGTTTAGAACTAAATTAAGAATGCCTTTCAAAAATTCCTATGCAGCCCCTCAATTTTAAAGGAATAAAATTCATTTGAATCCGTTTCACAGTATGTAACTGTATCACTCCGCTTGCAATACTTCTTACAGCGAGTCTCATGGCAAACGCCCAAATTCAGTTTCATTTTATAAATATTACTGTTTTTGTGTCACAGAATGTACTTTTAAGAGGTTTTCAGGCAAGAATGTACTTGTTTATAGTTCAAATATGCGGTTTGCTAAAAAAGATATTACGTCTACTTAAAAATCTTAATTTTTTTTTTTTGCAGATGTGAGCTCCAGGGCATCAACGACCATTCAGCCCTCATGAACCCACCCAGCAGCGCCTCACCTCAGCCAGATCTTCCGGAATTTAACGCTGGCTCTAAATCTCATGTTTATGTAAATTCAGTGCTGAGTATCAGAGTGCTGCCTTTGTACTTTTGACCGAATTGCCTAGCAACTTTTTTGATGGCTTTTTGTTGTTGTTGGTGTTTATTAAATAGTATTATTAATAAATAATATTTTATATAAATAACATATTTAATAATAGTGTTTAGTATTAAGAAGCGGTGCGTGTTCGAGATTTTAGTTACATTGTTCCGTACATGTACATGTCTTTTATGTGAAATATCTTATTTAGGTCAGTACTAAAAAAAATAGCATGCATTTTGTATGATCTCTCTTATTCTGGTGATTCTGCAAGGTGTTTTTTGACCTCAACTGCAAGTCATACGGTACAAGAAGCTTTGTTGTAATAATAGTGTGATTCAGGTTATCTCATAATATAACACTATGTTATCTGTGATGACCCATTGCAGTTCATAGTTTTTGTTGCAAGATGTTGTGCTATGTCAGGGATTAATTAGCTAAAGAATTGCATTTAACTTACTAAAATTATCAACATGATCTCATGATAATTTGTATGTATTTTACATAAAATGCGGTTCTACAAAATGAACATTTACTTACGTTTTTCCAGACACTAAAATGTACAATACTGATGTTTTTACAGCATCTACACGTACAAATACTTACGTATTTTCATCATTTAAATGTACAATACTGACGTATCATTATTATTGTTGTTTTTAGTTGTTATATCAATGGCCTTATGTCTTCATTTGCATTATTAAATTGTTTAATCATTTATTTTATATATAATTATAACATTTCTGTTCTGTGTGATTTCTGCTGCCAGCTCGTTTCCAATAATAGGCCTACATAATGTTAAACAAGACTACACATTAAACCCTTAAAGGGGTCATCGGATGCCCATTTTCCACAAGTTGATATGATTCTTTAGGGTCTTAATGAAAAGTCTATAATATACTTTGATTAAAAATTCTCAATGGTTTTGTAAAACAACACCTATTTTACCTTGCCAAAATGAGCTCTGCAAAAATCATCTCATTCTAAGAGATTGCTCCTTTAAATGCAAATGAGCTCTGCTCACCCCGCCCCTCTCTTTTCTCTGTGAAAAGACTGTCTTGTTTACATTAGCCGCATATAGCCGCGTTTAGCCGTTAAACTTCCTAACTACCACGTTATAAGGAAAGACGATCGCAAAGATTCATAAAAAACCCCTTATACTCACTTCTGCTGTAAGTGAAGCTGGATCATGAATGATTCGCGCGAACATAGACGGATATATGTAGATCGGGAGGCGCATTCCCTTCACAAACAAACGGAATCCACTGCATCTTCAGCGGCTCAGATGTCGGGAGTAAATGACGACCACTATGTTCATTATTACATCCAGCAACACAACACCTCAATCGCTCAATCGGAGATATTCTTGTCTAACTTACATCCCTGCTCCAGCATCGAAAAAAAAAAGGGCGGACTGTGACAGATGATTCGAGGTAAATCGCTCATGTCAATCAACTATGTTGGGAGCGGCCTGTGTGGGTGTGACACCACAATAACAGGCATCTGAGAACGGCTCGATTTGAAAAAGGGGATATTATTTTTACAGATTAATTAAAAACCACTGCATGGATTTTTATCATTATAGGGTAGATTTGTACATACACTGCCAACACACATTAATGTTCAAACAACATGAAAAAGTGAACTTAACATCCGATGACCCCTTTAAAATAAATAACATTTCTACAATTGAAGCGACCGTAAGCAACAGCAATAAACCCGCACTGAAGTGCATTTTCCAAATTCAAATATTGCCGTATGAAGAAACAACAGCTTTTACGGCAGGAAAATGGAACGCTAAGCAATAATGTATAACGTATAAGCAATAAAGACTAAAAATCCTCTTGTAGTTTATTGCTTAATTGTATATTGTTTATCATGCTGATTTTGTCAGCATATTAAATTCACACTGACTAAAGCACCTCAGGTCAACAATAAGCATAGTTTTAGATGAGCATCAGCTGGACTTGGATTATTTCCAGTATATCATAAACCAGGAAGTTTTTATTTTGACATCTTTATCCACTATTTTTTGTGGTGCGAAATGACATTTTAGAGACCTTTCTGACTTTACAAAGGAAAGTTCATGCTGGAATGAAGATGTTTGACAGCATAGCAGAAGAAGCTGAAGGAGTTCATGTCACTGAAACTCTGCTATGGTGGAGACAGCCAAAATCAACAATTAAACCTCACTGTCTCACTGTCACTGACTCTTATGAAGAGATCATTATACACACTTCAATACACCAAAAGCTAGTGGAGAATACAAATATGGAGTGAGACTAAATGAAATAAATATAGAATTAAATTATTAAATGTGTGATGGAATGCTGCAATAAATATGTCCAATGAATTGTAAGCGTAAATAAGGCGATAAATACATTTAATGTTTCATGTAAGATGAAAAATCATGTAATATACCAAATACACTGTAAAATGAAAAACATCATGAAATAAAATGATGCAGATAATATAAAACAAGCCATTACATCACAAAATAAGTGGATACATAATGAAATGTTACAATCATAAACCTAATGAAAAGTGGGTACAAATAAATAAATTGAGTGCTGGTGTTTCAAGTGTTTCCAATGCAACAGTAGTCGCATATTCAGACTTTAAGTATTTTTGAAAACCTGAAGGATGTTCTGCCACCAACCGCTATGCTTTTATAAGGTACTGCACATCAACACTTGTTCTCTGGCAAACATTTTGTAACAATTTTGCAAGTATATTGCTTATATAAACTTTTCAAAAAAAATCTGAATTCTGTCATTCCTTTATTTTTCCTCATACTGATTGACCTCTAATTTTAGTTTGATTTACGTTTCTTGTATAATTAGTATTAATTGAACCTCTGCAACAGGATATTTAGTGCTGCAGGAGTCACACCGCAAAATCTATACATATTCCTCAGTGTATTTTCTCACACTATAGCATTTCTGAGTCTGTCTGATCATTTCAGACACTTTGTGAACTGTAGATCTGGCAGGTAGATCCATAGTCTATTCATTATTCATACATAAATATGCTTCACAATCACTGCATCTGTGTAGTACATAAGCTCAAAAGGGAAATATGCAAAGTAAATTATTAGTTATATCATAATTAGTTATATGATGCATATTATTTAACAGAAGTATTATCTGTCACTTCTAAGAAATGTTATTGTGACAGAAAACAACGTTCTCTCAGTCATTGGAGAATGTAGCACGGATCATTGACGTGACTTTATCTGTAAGCAGTAAACAGAATCAAACTCAAGTGAATGTACACAAAAGTTCAAATAATCTGTGAATGCACAATTGCCACTCTTAACATAATCACATACACACAATTACACACATAGTACACAAGCAATCAGGAAGTGGATGAATTAAACCAGGAAAAATATCTAAAAAGAACAATGGGAACAAAAGTCAGCCACTACCGGTCTTAAACCAGAGTTTAACTGCAGCTGCTAAAAAGTACAACAAAGTCAGCAAAGCGTGCAGCTCCATCTCAATGTTATTGTTTATACGGTTGTCGAGGCTGGTCTGATATTGTTGCCTTCAGGTAGTGCAATGGTCATATGTTAGAAGCTTGATGAACCAAGGAATGATATGCAATGATCCAGAAGACTGTAACATATTGTCCACAGAGGCAAGTTGAAGATTCACTCATGTGCAGTTTTATTAAACAAAACGTGACTCAAAATCCAAAAATAAACAAAGACTTGGCTTGACATAAACGTGATATAAAGTTGAACATACTATGAACATAGACTCAGCAACAATGGATTACATGAACAAATCCAGTCAAAGAAATGGAAACATGAGGGCTATACATACTAAATGATTAATGAAATAACAAGACCCGTGAACATTCAACCACTGAACCAATGAGAAAACATGACAAGAACAACTAATTATAACAAGACACATGGACAAGGGTAGCACATGGCAGGAACACATGAGGAGCAAGGAAACACATGACTAGAAATAGTAAGTAAACTGCACAATAAAAGACATGAAAACATGAATATAAAAATAAACCCAAAGACAAATGGAAACATGAATATTTTTAATTTCTTATCCCATTGCCAGTTAATAATAGAAAAATGATTTTCCTCCATGGAACACAAGACTAAATATATTACGTCTTTTTTTCTTATGTAGAAAATGCATCTTCATTTAACAATCTTTAGATATTTTGAATTCTAAGTAAGAAAATCTTTTTTTTTTCATGCAGTGCAGGTGTTCATTCATTGCACAAATTTTCATCATGCAGACAAAGTGACAAAAATGGCATCACCTTTTATACAGGATCCTGTAGATGAGGAGGCTGCATTAATTTGTATGGATTATTTATTTATTTTGCCATATTCACATGCATATTTATTTGAGCGGTACCATTTTTAAATGGTAGTTTTCTAGAAAACATCAGAGATGCAGAGCACATTATTAAGGACGCTGTATGCAGAACAGTAAAGAATGTGTGCCTCGCTCTCACGCTTGTGTGTGTGTGTGTGTGTGTGTGTGTGTGTTGTCCTGGGCACAAATCCACCAAAGAGGAGTTTCACAGGACTGCAGGTTGGTGTTGTAGAAATTGGTTTAAATGGGGCTAATCTGATAAATGACATTCAATTGATAACATCTTGCTGTGACCTTTGGAAGTAACCCAATAATTAGATTTTTTCTTCAGGATTTCCAGTGTTTTTGGATGCATTGATGACATGCATATTCCCATCATTGCAGCTTCCAAAAATTAAGCTGATTAATTTGGGATAAGTTGGTTGGATGGTATTCTATCCATATTTTTTCTTAGTAACAAATGAGCACTGTCATGTTGGATTCTTACTTTCTTTTGTATGCTGCCCTGTTCAGGTCTCCACAGGAACCCATGTTAAAACAGTGTAAAAACAAAAGTGGCTAAATCTTTTGCTATGCCAAAGAGAAGGTGACAAGAGAAAATTTGCATGGATTGAAGCACTTAAGTTAAAATATGCACAGAAGAACATGTACCAGGGGTGTCCAAACTTGTTTCTGGAAGACCACTGTCTTGCTATATCATAGCAAGCTATATCTCAACTCAACTCAACTCAACTTTATTTATAAAGCACTTTACAACACCCAAAGTGAACCAAAGTGCTGTACAGCAAACTAAAAACTCAATAAGACATAACAAACATAACAAATAAGAACAATGTCAACAGGTGTCAAAGGCCAATGAAAAAAAAAATGGCTTTTAAGATATGATTTAAAAACAGACAATGAAGAGGCCTGTCTAATAAACAGAGGCAAAGCATTCCACAGTTTAGGAGCTGCTACAGCAAAGGCGCGATCCCCTCTGTGTTTGCGCTTTGTTTTGGGCACATTCAAGAGCAACTGATCAGCTGATCTGAGAGAACGAGGTGGCGTGTATGGGTGTAGCAGTTCAGAAATGTATACTGGGGCAAGGCTATTTAAGGATTTAAAAACAAATAAAAGAATTTTAAATTGAATCCTAAAATGTACAGGCAGCCAATGAAGTGAAACGAGAATGGGGGAAATATGGTCATATTTACGTGTACCAGTTAAAAGACGGGCAGCAGCATTTTGCACCATCTGCAAACGGGCGACAGAAGATCCACTAACCCCCACATACAATGAGTTACAGTAATCCAGCCGAGTGGTAACAAAGGCGTGGATTACTGCCTCAAAATTTTGCCTGGGGAGAAATGACTTTATTTTTGCTAACTGCCTTAGCTGGAAAAAACTTGATTTGACAACTGCCCTGATCTGTCTATCAAGCTTTAACTCAGAGTCAATTTTCACCCCTAAGTCAGTAATGGTTGGCTTGATGTGCTGAGCCAAAGTACCCAAGTCAACCAGTAGGGTCTCAGTGGTGCCACCAAAAACCATCACCTCTGTCTTTTTATCATTAAAACTTAAAAAATTCAAAGCCATCCAGGCCTTTATGTCATTTAGACAATCAATTAGCGGACCTATAGTACCACCCTTTTTGATTGGTAAATAAATTTGACTATCATCTGCATAAAGATGAAATGACAAACCATGCTTCCTGATTATTGAACCGAGGGGGAGTAAATAAAAAGAAAAAAGAAGAGGACCTAATAATGAGCCCTGCGGTACTCCACAAAAGAGTGGGGCAGAGGAAGACATAGAGTCACCACAACTAACACAAAAAGTGCGTCCATCCAAATATGACCTGAACCAGTTAAGTGCTGCGCCCCATATGCCCACCCACTGCTCCAAACGAGTTAGCAAAATTTCATGGTCCACAGTATCAAACGCCGCAGTTAAATCAAGAAGGACAAGAACAACACAATCACCGGAATCAGTGGCTATAAAAATATCATTAAAAACTCTTAAAAGTGCAGATTCTGTGCTGTGTAAAGTTTTAAAACCTGATTGATATATTTCAAGAATATTTTTATCTTTCAGATATGTCATTAACTGGCTAAAAACAGCCTTTTCAAGGATTTTTGAAAGAAAGGGTAGTTTGGAAATAGGTCTAAAATTTGAAGGATCCGATGGATCCAGACCTATTTTTTTTTATCAAAGGCTGCACTACTGCATGTTTAAAAATTTGCGGGACCACACCAGAGGACAAACTGCTATTTACAACCGCAGTAACAGATGACCCTATAGTAGGAAAAACCTCCTTAACAAGTCGAGAAGGAACAGTATCATATGGAGAACCTGAAGGCTTTAAATGGCCAACAATCTCCTGCAACATAGACATAGTCACAGGCACAAATTTGTCAAAGACATTAAAACAGAAAACAGTGACTGAAGGGTCATGATCAGGAGGTGAAATAAGAGCCCTTGTGGAGTGGACCTTACCAATAAAAAAGTTAAGAAAATTTTCACAAAAAGCAGGAGACGCATCAAAAAACCCAGCTTGTGGGACATTAAGAACTGAATCAATAGTCTTAAATAAAACATGAGGCTTATTCCTGTTTGACATTATGATATCAGTAAGATAAGAACTTTTAGCGTCTTTCACAGTTTTCTGGTATATACGCCATGAGTCCTTTAATATTTGAAGTGAAACATGCAGTTTGTCCTTCTTCCATTTGCGCTCTGCTTTGCGACACTCCCGTCTAACAGCACGAACCGTGTCGTCCAGCCAAGGCTCAGATTTAGTTTTTGGCTGCCTGATTTTTAAAGGAGCCACAGTGTCCATCACAGATTGGCAGGTAGAGTGCAGCCATGAGCTAAGCTCATCTGTACTGTTGCATATAGACTCCGAAATTGAACAGTTCTGACTGAAAACTGATGCAAACTGAACAGCAGTGGAAGAGTTAATGATGCGGCACGGCCGAGCGGCAACTTGAGTTTCAACAATATTATGATTAATAGGAATTTCAAATAAAACCGGCATATGGTCAGAAAAAGCTGCATCACATATCTCTATATCAAAAACAGGCAACCCAAAAGATAAGACAAGGTCCAGTGTATGTCCGTGTTCATGTGTGGGACCGGACACCAACTGCACAAGATTAAAAGAATCAATAAGATATAAAAAGTCCCTCGCCATTGCATTATCACTGCAACGCACATGCACATTAAAATCTCCAATAATTAAAACACGATCATACTTAGGCATAGTATCAGCCAAAAACACAGAAAAATCATTTATAAAATCCTTATTATATTTTGGAGGCCGATAAACCACTGCACACAATGTTTTGTGAACACGACCCAACTCGAATAAACTCAGTTCAAAACTACTGAAAGAACATGGCAGCATCTGTTTACATTTGTAAACATCTTTATAAATAATAGCTATACCACCACCTCGTCCCGACGCTCGCGGGGAATTTAAATATGCACAATTGTCCGGTAAAAGTTCAAAAAAGGGGCTGGACTCACCAACACTCAGCCATGTCTCGGTCACACAAAAAAAGTCCAGGTCCCGCGATGAAAAAAAATCATTTAAAATAAAAGTTTTATTTGCTAGTGATCTAGCATTTACCAGGCCAAACCTGGCACGCGCCGGTCCGCATGCATTGATGACACTCCGGGGAACCCGACGCAGAGAACGCAGGTCCCGCAGATTCACTCCACGCCGACGAGGGCGAGGAGAGCGAAAGGCACGGGGCTGGTACACCGCATCCGGGCCGACGACAGGTACCAACCAGGGGTCGATAGGATCCACCGAACCCTGAGAAACAAAAAGGCGAGGCTCTGCTTCACACTCGGCCCATGAAATCATGGAAGAGTACGCCAGGCAAGTCTTCAACCTCACCAGCCAACCGCCGCGCTTTCCACGACGACGGTGGCGCTTTCGCCGAGGTTGTAGAGCCGGAAGACAGCACAGGTGAGCTGAAGTACCCAGTGTGAGTGGAGGCAATGTTTTGTGTCCACTGTCATTAAACGTCACCAAGTCCTTGGTAGAGAACCTGAGTTCCAATAATGTTTGGCGATCATACACCAGTATAGAGTCAACATTTTGCGCAAAGAAAGTAACAGAGAACACAAACAAACATAACATAAACAGAGACAAACGATAAGCCAGACGGCATGCCACGCACACTGGCGCCATCTTGAATATCAAATCATCTTGATATATATCATAGCAAAAACCAGTTAATCCATACACAAGTCTTGTTTTCACACACACATCCAGGGACAATTTAGAGTCTTCAATTAAAAAGCAGAGTACCAGGCATAAACCCACACAAACACAGGGAGAACATGCAAACTCCACACAGAAAGGCCTCCTGTCCCTTGAACCAGGGACCACCGAGCCACTGTCCTGCTCAGAAACATTAGATGATGCACACTAGATGATTTTCAAATCTTAACTGATTTTAAAACTATGAGAGACCACAGACATGAAGACAGTTTCAGCCAATTTATAATCCTCTAAAATCACACACTAGATGATTTGACCAGGTCGCGAGACCACACACTTGTTGATTGGAGGAATGATTTCACAGTGACACAGGATCTCATGGAGACTTGTGAGATCAAACATGACTAGAGAAGAAAAACAAATGGAAGGCAATCAATGTCTCAATCAAAAGCAGTTAAATGATTGTAATGACACCACACAACAGAGGATTTTTTGGACAAAAAATTATTTGCGACAAGCCTCAAATTGGGCCATGCCCACCAATCACTCGGGGGTGCAAATCAGGCTTAAAACCAGCATGACAATCATCTAGTATGTGGCCATCTTAAGTGTGTTGGAGCAGGTTTGAGCTAAACTCTGCAGGCCATTGACCCTCCAAGAGCAGGATTGGACACCCTTGAGGTATACAGTGTGACGGCTCAGTGAGTTACTGTATTTGTCTCTGAGTTAGACGTGATTTGCTGAAGGGAGTGGCTTTACACCTGAATAAAATTATGGTTCTTTAAAAGTGACTGGTATGGAGAACAGAGGGGGTTGCTTTTTGCTGTTGGAGTTACTCATGAGCCTATGGAAGAACTTAGAGGATGTGGGGATTATGGGAGCCCACCACCGCATCGGAGTTCTCATCAATCAATCCCCTGTGATTGCTTTCTGGATATGGATCTTTCGTTGATTATGTTTGGGTTTTACCATTGTCTTTTGTAATAGCCACTTATACTTACATGCCAACACAATGACAAACATTTACACTGACTACTTAACATGTTTAAATTTTTAGCAAAATAAATATTGTTTAGGGCGCCATTGGGTGTGGTGACTCTCTTATTTTGTTGCCATCTAAGGAAGAGAATTGTAACAAATGGAGGTTTGTTCTAAACAGAAATCAGATTACAACAAATGGGAGTTTGGCTGATTAAAATATTGTAAAGCTCATTTAGTTTATTAGTAGTTCTTTGTTGGATATGAATGGGAAAGTAGCAATTCTTGTTTATTCACATTATTTTAAAATATATGGTGGGTTCGAAAGTATTCATCATTTGAAAGTAAGTGCATTATACAGATTAGTGTACGGGTGATGCATTATTCATTTTTCCTCATTAGGAATTAACAATGCTTAGCATTGATTTGTTATCTTGCCTTTTTATTGTTGTGCAGGCTTTTGGGTGAAGCATGCTTTACTCTGGAAAGCTGCATGAAGATTAGGCATAGAACCATTTGGTGGGTTGATAGGCAGGGTAGAAGGTGAATGAATGTTTTATCTGTACTGTATCTTTTTTTTTTAATTTTGCTTTCACTGACTTAGGGAGGCAAAATAGTGTAGGGATGGGCACTCACTTCACAGATGACGTTATGATTCTTGGATCATGTGTCACTTAATGTATGGTTATGAGTACATCACATAAGAAAGATTGGTGGGATCTCTAACTTGTAGAACCTCTTACTGAATTATCAACACAAGAAAGACACAAGTTGTAATAAAATAAATTTTATTAACAAGAGATAGACTAGATAGAAGAGATAAAACTGTAATCAACAACTACTAAATAAATACCATGAATGAAAAAGGAATAAATAAGATGCATAAAATGCAAGTGATTATTTTGGGTGTTGCTATGCCAGAGATACATTATCTAGAAAGATAAACTGTTGCTACTCTAAAACAAATAAGGTGAATAACCTTATTATGCATCAAACATGTCATGAATCTGGTCCTGAACACCAGTCCGCTCGCCACCAGAGGTCGCCTTGCCATTTCACGTTACACAGACTGTTGCACTACACCCCGGACTACATTTCCCATCATTCATTGCGCTGATGACACACACAGCTGTAACCAGACACACTATATAAGCCTTGGACTTCCTCTTCCTATTTACTGAGTATTGCGTTTAACACTATCTTTGTGTTAGCTGCTGTACAGAGCCTCCTTGTTCATTCTTAGTCTAGTTCAGTCATGTTTCTAGTTAGTTTTTCCTTGTTTTTTTTTTCCAGCCTGGTTATATCATCTTGTCTACCTTTTGACTGCCCTGGACTTCTCGTCTGTTGTGGATTTAATCCTTTGCCTTGTCGTTTCGGACTCTGTATGCCCCTCGAACAAACTCTAGCCTGTCTATTTGGACACCCGTTTTCCTCGTCCCTTGGATTACATTCGCCGCTGATCGACCCTTTCCTGCCTTATGGATTACTTTTGTGTCTTGCTCTAATATACCTGTTTGCCAATGTTTGACCTTGCCTGCTGTTTTGACCATGTCTTTGTCTAATAAAGCTTTGCGTTTGGATCCGCCTGCTTCCGGTCTCCCTCGCTCCGTAACTTAGAATAATCATATACTGATAATATACAATGCCAAGGTCTCTGGAAGAGGTTTGGAAGTGATATTTATGTTCTCTGTGGTTAAGTGAGCAGTTCGGTGGCAGTGATTTCTTCCACTGGTTGCGCTGGTGGCAGTACAGTGGAGAAAGGAGCAGGAATCCGTTTCGACATCCTTGAACATGAAGCGCTGTCGGTTGCTGATCTCCTGGAGCACCAAAGGGTCCTAAGATCTGGAACATGCAGATGTGGCCCTGGAGTAGGTGCTAAAGGTCCTTAGGAACACGCAAGCAGAAGTAGCTGAAGCAAAGGTTTGCTCACCGGAGCTTAACTGCTTTATCTCTCCAGGATGGAGACTCAGGACATGCTGCATCTGTTGTTGTCTCATTGGACTAAGATTCTGAACGCAGAGTATATATTTCCTGTGGTCGACCACGTGGAATGTGGTCGTATGTGTTGCTGCCTCAAAAGATGGAGATTCGGACTTGGTATCTGTTGTTGTCTCACCAGATAGGAGACTCAGAACGGTTGTGTCTGTTACTATCTCCCACCATGCAGGCTGGAGACTCAGAACTAGTTGATCTGTTAGTGACTTTCCCCTACGGGATTTAGACTCAGAATGGGTATCTGTTAGTCTCTCTGGACAAAAGACTCAGAAGGAGTTGATCGGTTAGCGTCTCCTCCTAGACATGTCGGAGACTTAGAATGAGTTGTTTCTGTTACTGTTTCACCCTTGCAAGCCGGAGACTCAGAACTTCTGTATCTGTTAGCGTCTCTCCCCTACGGGACTCAGAACTATGTTGCTCTGTTAGTGTCCCTTCCTCAGAAGAGAACAAGGAGTGTCTTTTGGATGGGTACCTTTATCCCTTTCCAATAAGAAAGAGATTGCAATTTGGCACTTCTTCATTTCCATGCTGTGATTGGCTGGTTCCATCAAAATGAGGCAACATGTGGTGGCCCACCCTTTTTTCCTTCTCTGGAATTTATTTGCTTAGTCCAAACCTAAAGTCAGAAAAGTGTCCCTAAAGTTTTACCGGTGCATTTCTCACTTTCCAAACCTTAACCAGAATACATTTGGCAATGTTACAAACACATTAAGTCCAAACATGATGGGAAAAGTCATGCATGAACTGTCATGCATACATTTATTTGTCCATTAACAGCTGAGTTTGTGTAAGGTATTGCACTATACATTGCTGTCACCAAAAATACTTCTTCCTCTGAATAAGTATAAGATGTGTGTGTTGTAGTGTGCATCAGTTCTAAGGTTTAAAAACATAGTTATGAATTGATTTGGTGGATCCCTGTGCTCTCTCTTTGTTTCACCCACTTCTGCTGCATCTGGAGGTCCTAAGGAATTTTTTTTATGGTTGTCACAGACCAGACCTTAGCGATCCATCTGTAGGTGGGTGAAGAGCAGAAACTGCATTTTGACCAATGAGAAGTCCAGTCCTTTCCGGGCTTTGTACCAAAGGTCTTCTTCTTGCTCTCTAAGTGGTGTCTGGCTGTTGTACTGGCATCTTTATCTGATGGCGTTGGACAGTTTGCTTATGTTAGTCCACCAAGATCCAATCAAAATGTAGCAAACCTTTGTCCACTATAGTGCCCTCCACTAATATTGGCACCCTTGGTAAATATGAGCAAAGGTGGCACCATAAATCTGCATTGTTTATCCTTTTAATCTTTCATTCAAAAAATTCACAATATTCTAATCTATCATTTAAGTAAAACCATGGAAAGCAGGGGGAAAATCTCTGTATGAAATAAATGTTTTTCTGTAGTTCATGTTGACCACAATTATTGGCACCCAATTATTGCAACGTCCTTTATTCAAGATAACAGCTCTGTGTTTTCTCCTTTAATGCCTGAAGAGTTTGGAGAACACCTGACAAGAGATCAGAGACCATTCCTTCATACCGAAACTCTTCAGATCCATTAGTTTCCCAGCTCCATGCTGGTGCTTCTTCTCTTCAGTTCACCTCATGCATTTTCTATAGGGTTCAGGTCAGGCAACTGGGACGGCCATGGCAGAAGCTTCATCTTATGCTCAGTGACACATTTTTGTGTTGATTTTGATGTTTGATTTGGATCACTGTCCTGATGGAAGATCCAACCACAACTCATTATAGAACTTCTAACAGATGCAGTCAGGTTTACATTTTTTATCTGTTGGTATTTGCTAGAGTCCATGACGCCATGTGTCTGAACAAGATGTCCAGGACCTCTGGCAGGAAAATAAGCCCACAACATTAAAGATCTAGCAGTATATTTAACTGTGGACATGGGGTACTTTTTGTACCAAACCTATCTTGAGTGTTTGCTGCCAGAAAGCTCTTTTTTTTAGTTTCATCTGACCACAGAAGCCATTCCCATTTGAAATTCAAGTTGTGTCTGACAACTGAATATGCTGGAGTTTGTTTTTGGATGAGCAAGGAGGATTTTTCTTAAAACCCTCCTGAACAACATGTGGTGACGTAGGGGCTGTTTGAATTTTTTTTTAGTCTTTTGGCCCCAAGACTCAACTAATCTCTGCAATTTTCCTACTGTGATCCTTGGAGAATCTTTGGACACTTAAATGCATTGCATTAGGACGATATAGACACACGTCCTTTTCCAGGCAGATGTGTAACATCTTTAGTTTAATTTGAATTCTTAATTATTGTCTTAATGATGGAAATTGGGATTTTCAATCCTTTAGCTCTTTTCTTACAGCCATTTTCTATTTTGTGAAGCTCAACAATCTTGTTCTGCGCATCAGAACTATATTATTTGGTTTTATTCCTTGTGATGGATGATTAAGGAAATTTGGCCTTTGTCCTCCTCATATTTATAATCCTGTGAAACAGGAAGTTATTGCTGGACAATATCATACTCCTCGTCATTCTAGTGTGCTAAATAAATGCAAATATGAATGGGAATATACTTCAGAGATATTTTACTCATTATAATTTCTAAGGGTGCCAATAATTGTGCCCAACATGCATATGAGAAAAACATTTATTTCATAACGTAAGTTTCCCCCCACTTTAAATTGTTTTACTTCAGTGAAAGGTTAGCATTTTGTGAATTTTTTGAATGTAAGATCATAAAGACAAACAAAGTTATTT
Source organism: Labeo catla (assembly GCA_012976165.1). Taxonomy (NCBI): domain Eukaryota; kingdom Metazoa; phylum Chordata; class Actinopteri; order Cypriniformes; family Cyprinidae; genus Labeo; species Labeo catla. The sequence goes on along the minus strand of VONZ01000504.1, from coordinate 49,313 downwards.
TCATAGCCTTCTTTGCTCATATTTAGCAAGGGTGCCAATATTAGTGGAGGGCACTGTATCTAGTCAGAGAGGGGGGCCCTGTCCACTACATTTTGAATGCACTTGCTCTAACTTGAGTAGCCAACAATTCTGCAAGTTAAACTGGTATCTGTAGAGGAATGTATTAAAAACTCTATCATAGGATTTATTTATTTATTTATTTATTTATTTTTAAAGCAAGAATTGTGCAAGAATTGGGGATGTGGATAAATGTGGATATTTATGTAAAACGTTTTTTTTTTTTATGTTTTCTCAGGGTTATCTCAGGGTTGGAAATTTTGCAAATGTGGCAAATACTTGAAAAAGAAGTGGTCAAGGAAACTAAATGTATGATTTGGAGACGATAAGGACAGAAAATTTGCTCAGACAATGTGAAATTGAGCTTGAACAGAAAAAAAAAAAAAAACGGGCTGAAAAGTCAGCACAGGAGTTGGAGCATTTGAAATTGGTAAAAGAAGGTAAAATGATCCCGGCCAAGCCCCCATTTGTTACAATTCTCTTTCTTAGATCACCACACTGAAATGATTGTGGAAACATGCTTATACTACAGTCAGAGGTTATACAAAGAGAAAAAAAAAATCACTTTTGATAATGTTTGGTGAGGTGTCATGAAGATCATGATCATAGGATGTAGGATCTTTTAAGAGGGTATATGTGACAGCTCACTGAACAACTTAACATATCGTTTAAGACATGTGGTGACTGCCTTATTTTGTTGTGATCTAAGGAAGAGAATCATAATCATAATGTGTGCTTTTATCAGTTTGTTGACAAACACCCAGATCAAAAGCTGTATGTAGGATATGAGCGCCCATCTGTTCATTGTAGCTAACCTTAGGTCTTTCCTCTATCCACTCATTAAACTTTGATGGGTGAGGCACTGACAAAAGTAACATTGTAAAGTGACAAAACTATTGAACCATTTTCTATGTTACGTTATTGGCTTGGAAAATATGCTAATTTGACTTGAAAAACACCAGAGACTGGGAATGAAAAGCATAATACCGTAGTCAGTGACACTTTCATGTTCAAGAAAAAAGTGGATAGAGAGGATTCTTTAAGCTCTCACAACACTTTCCAACATGTATGCTTCTGTTAGAACTAATGATTTAAAACAGAACCGATCCTTATATTCTAAACTTTGTTCACTATCTGTAATTTTCGAGTCATTCTGAAGACGCTGATCAGCTTCCTCAGGTGTCTTTGATTGTGGTTGGAGCCAAACTGTGCAGGTCAGTGGTCCTCCAAGGCCAGTTTTAAGGAGCCCTGCAGTTTATACTTGCCTTTCCTGTCATGCGGCCAGTGCATAAAAGGATCAGGCATGAATTTCAATTACTGCTAATGCAAGAGTGGATATTTTGTATCTATAAGAATAAGATTTTCAATTTGGTTGCTCATTCTCATGGAAAGGTAGTTAGGTAATTGAGTGTTTTCTTGGATTATGATGCACAGTGTCAGGCTAAGGAAGAAATCTATTGCATAATGTTTAGTTTGCTCCCAAATCATCACTCATTTGTTTAAAATGAAACATAGCCCTCCTAGTTAATCCTGCTAACCCTGGTGGTTTCTCATTTTACTTTCCTGCAGGCAAAAGATAATTTGATTTTATTAAAAAAATACATACTATCATTAATGTATCGTTAATCAGCATAAAAAAGTCTCCTTGAATACACATGGATATTTATATAGATTGTTTTATTTAGATTTTGTTTAGGTATTTGTGGTATTATTATAAGGTTCATTAGTTAACATTACAATCTGAGGGTGTTCGAAATTGAAAAAATCAAAATATTGAGAAAATCACCTTTAAAGTTGTCCAAATGAAGTTCTTAGCAATGCATATTACTAATCAAAAATTAAGTTGTGATATATTTACAGTAGGAAATTTACAAAATATCTTCATGGAACATGAGCTTTATGCAATGTCCTAATAATTTTTGGCATAAAAGAAAAATCGATAATTTTGACCCATATAATGTATTGTTGGCTATTGCTACAAATATACCCATGCTACTTACGACCGGTGTTGTGGTTCAGGGTCACATATGTATATAACGACCTACAGAGATGTTTAGAAGTTTTGTTCAGTTTTAATTATTTAATGTATTTAATGCAACTAATCCACTCAGCTGGGCTCTGGTTGAGTTCTGATTCATTTATAAATAAAATAAAAACCAAGAAACTGTGGGTCAAGTTAAGGTTTATAAGGTTTAATTCCTGAGATAATTGTAATTACGAAAGGTCTCTTGAGAGTGATCTCATTAGCAGAAATGCCTGATAAAAGCTCAAGATGTGGCCATCCCAGGCGCAGGGCATCTTTCATGTGCGTCAACCAATTATGGACTTTAATGTGATTTATGGTGTGGATTAAAGACAATTTTAAAGAGGTATGCAAACTGCTCTTGAGATGTGCTGCGTAAACACGATAAACCAATACTGCAAAAATGCAATACTGCGATGCAGAGAAAGTGCATCTGTCTGTAACCCTTTCCACAGTGCTGTACAACATACTATTTACATGAAAAAAAAAAAAAAAAACATTGCCTTGTTTAAAGTAATTAGATTTACTAATTAAATATCTAACAACACAAGCAGGGTTCCTCGTTTGAAATTGTGAAGCATTTGTTAAGCCAGAGTTCATCGATTATTGAACTAGGTTTATAGGAACTGGAAATAAATTTCTCACAGTTAATATAATTGTAAAATGTATACAAAGTAAAATGAAAATGGGAAAATAACTGTTTGGTTTTACTCAGAAATGTTTAAATGCATTTGACTGTCCCCAAACATAAAAAAAAAAAAAAAAATGATGAAAATGTCCTCACCCTCAAGCCATCTAAAACGTAGATGAGTTTGTTTCAATATCCAAACAGATTTGGAGAAATCCAGCACTTGCTCGCCAATGGATCCTCTGCAGTGAATGGGTGCCGTCAGAATGTCCAAACAGCTGATAAAAATATCACAGTAATCCACAAGTAATCCACACCACTCCAGTTCATCAATTAACATCTTGTGAAGAAAAATAAAAGAAAAAGATGCCTTTTGTAATATAGCAATCAAATAATTTTTAACTATAAACCATTACTTCTGAGTCCATAATTACACTTCCTCAAGTCCATCTCCCGTTGTCTCTCACATCAAACTCTACTCTTGTTTAGAGCTGTTTCGGACTGTTTTGGCTTGTAAAAGGTGCCTGAACTCTGCATATTTCTCTTTTGATTCAGATGAGATGCCTTATACCATAGAGAAAGCAGTATTATGGATAGAAGACTTGTATTTTAGCTGGAGCCAGTGGCTTGAAGTTAAAAATGTCTTAATGATTGATTTGTTTCTCACAAACCTACAGATTTTTACTTCACAAAACCTTAACTGATTGACTGGAGTGGTGTGGATTACTTGTGGATTATTGCAGTGTTTTTAACAGCATTTTGGTCACTCTGACGGCACCCATTCACTGCAGAGAATCCATCGGCGAGCAAGTGATGTAATGCTGCATTTCTCCAAATCTGTTCAGATGAAGAAACAAACTCATCTGTGTTTTGGATGGCCTGAGGGTGAATACATTTCCAGCTAATTTTTCATTTTTTTGGTGGACTATTCTAAGTCACATCTTATTTTGTCAGAGCCACTGCTGGAAAGACACGGCCAGCTTTATTTCAAGAAAAAAAGACCAAATATTCCTCCCACACTGACAACAGTTTGCTTTATTGATTCTGTGTCACTGGGGAAGGTTTTCCAACACTTGTCCTACTGCTGTTGTTTCTCCACAGCTAGCTCATTAGTCACACTGAGGCTCTCTGTAGTCGCTCAGACTGACGTCTGGGCACTTTGAAGTCCCTGCACATGGCCAGCGGTTTTATGATAATTAACGTTGCATCTGTGCCACATGGCTGGGTGGGCTGACTCGCAGATCAGGGGAGACAGATATACAGTCAACAGGGCCGACCTCCTTCTCCAGGGGCGATTTATTGATATTAAGCAACTGCAGGAGCTTCAGTATGGCAGACCGTCCCTCTTATGCTCTCCTGACCTGTAAAAAGTGTTATGATGTGATTATATCTTAATGAAACAGTTTGTAAACTACGCCCATCTATCTTGCTTACTTCATTTGTTTTGTCTAGTAAAGTATGTTATGTTACAACCTCAATAATCTGCTAATGGAATGGGTTTCAAAGTTTGAAAGCAACCCAGAGCTGTTTTTATTAGTATTTGCACAGGTCTTGTGAGACATTTATTATCTCAGAGCTAGCCAAAATAGCTCTACACTGTGTATAATTTTCACAGGTTTCAGAATTGTACCTTTCACATATTGCCACACAAGCAAGTGATTTTAATTAGGATGCTTTTTGTTTGCGTTTGTGAAACTTGTGTAAGGTGTAATTATGTAATTGCGGACTTTCATCTCAGCATTTACATGGAGAAGAAAAGTTGTTGTACATCTTAGTCTGACGTTGACAAAATAAGATGTGCAAGCAAACACCCTAATCAATAGAAAGGGCTTTGACATAATTTACATCTCCATAAATCACAGCCTACACCCCGATCAGGAAGCCAGACATGTTCATCAAGCGTTTGCTGCATCCGTATTGATGCAAAATGACAGTCAAAACAAATTAAACAAGCTGAACTGCTGAAGCGAGAATTTTGAGAGACTTGGTGATTTAAACTTCTATTCAACTACATGAATACAGAGGCTTTCATATTTTGTCTTACAACAGAGAAAGATGCAACTTTTAATAAAACCACAGATGTCATGAGAGGTTTTCTTTTTGATTACCCAAATGGTTCAGTGATTCTCAGTGTCTCCAGTAAGTACAGAACATATCAGAAATGGAAAAAAAAAAAAAGATTAGTTTATTACATGCCTTGTAGTAGAATAGCTTTTTTTCATCCATGCCTTCTTGTCAGGTTTCACTCAGAAAGTAAAGGTAAAAACAGGTAGAAGCTAGCAGAGATTGAAACAGTGTACTGCTAAATATATATATATATATATATATATTATATCTAACAACATATTCTGTTAAACAGATCAAAATTTGAGTAACATTATAAGTAGCTGTCAGCATTTCTTTCTGTTTCATGCAATCTTTATACACACATACACATACATATACAGTCATGTGAAAAAGTTAGGACACTCTATTGAATTCCATGGTTTTCTGTATCAGGACATCATTAAAAAAAAAAAAAAACTGGTCCTTGGCTGGTCTTAAAATTTCAAAAATAAAACCTCAGATGAACAACAATACATGACAAATTGCACCGTATCATTATTTACTGAACAAAAATAAAGCCCAAATGGAAAAGCAGTGTGTTACAAAGTTAGGACACCCTTACTGTTAACACTGGAATTAAGAGGGTAAATAACAGTCAAGCACTGCTAATCAAATACCTTTGATTAACTGATCATCAGCAAGTCTGAGCGCCTCTATAAAAGCATAAGCTTTGGCAGTTTGCTGGTCTGGAGCCTTCAGGTGTGTGTTAACACAATGCCAAGGAGGTAAGACATTAGCAATCATCTTAGAGAAGCAGTTGTTGCTGCCATCAATCTGAGAAGAGTAATATGGCCATTTCCAAACAATTTGAAGTTTATTCACAAATGGAAGACATTTAAAACAGACACCTCTCCTTCCAGGAATGGACGTCCCAGAAAATTCACCCCAAGATCAGACCGTGTAAAGCTCAGAGAAATGGTAGACAGGCCTCAGTTAACATGTTAAATGATAAAGTTTATGACAATACCATTAGATGGCACAAAAATGGCATGTTTGGAAGGCTTGGCAGAAGAAAGCCTCTTCTACCTAAAGAAAAAACATTGCAGCACAGTTTAGGTCTGCAACGTTGTATCTGAACAAAACACAAGTCTTGTAGAATAATGTCCTTTGAACAGACGAGACCGAAGTGGAGATGTTTGGCCATAATGCACAGCGCAAAGTTTGGTGAAAACCTAAAGAGCATATCAGCACAAACACTTCATACCAAAAGACAAGCATGCTGGAGGAGGGCTGATCATTTTGGGCTTGTTTTGTAGCCACAGGACCTGGGCACCTCACAGTCATTGAGTTGTTCATGAACTCCTCTGTATATCAAAGTATTCTAGAGTCAAATGCGAGGGGCATCTGTCCGATATCTAAAGTTGGGCCAAAATTGGGTCATGCAACAGGACAATGATCCCAAACACACTAGCAAATCTACAACATAATGACTGAAAAGAAAAGAATCAAAGTGTTGCAACAGCCCAGTCCAAGTCCAGAGCTCATTCTGACTCAAATGCTGTGGTGAGAGCTGTGCATAAGCAAATGCCGACAAACCTCAATAAACTGGAGCAACGTTGAAAAGAAGAGTGGTCCAAATTCCTCCAGAACGATGTGAGAGACTGATAAAGTCACACAGAAAATGAATGCTTCAAGTTATTGCTGCTAAAAGTGGATCTACAGGCAGTTGACTCATAGGGTGTCCTAACTTTGTCACACATGGTCTTTCCCTCTTGGCTGTATTTTTCTTAAATAAATAATGAAACTGTGTGATATGTCATGTGATGACGTTTATCTGAGGATGTATTTTCCAAATTTTAAGACCTGCCAAGGAACAGATCATTTTTTATTATGTCCTGTTAGGGTGTAACGCGGAGTGAAAGACGAGAGGCGAGCGGATCCACTTGCGAGCTTTTATTAGGACGAGACAAAGACATAGTCGAACAGGCAGGGTCAAAACAGGAGCAGACAGGTATATAACAGGCAAGACGTAGAGAATAATCCAATAACGATAGATAGTCCGAAAAGGCAGGTGGCGAACAGTCAAAAAACGGGGGAGCCAGGCGAGAGAACAAAGAACTAGGAACTTGGAACTTGGAACTAGAAAACGCTAGGAAACTAGGAAACGCTAACAATGGAAACACAACAGAAACAACTCACAATACTCCGTGGTTTGCAAGGGGAAAGACCGGGGCTTTTATAACGCCGCTGATTGGTCGCGGATGAGGTGCAATGGTCGATGGGGAATGTAGTCCGGGGTGTAGTACAACAGCCAGAGTGTGATAATGGGGTGAGAGTGACATCTGGTGGTGAGCGGACAGCGGGACACCGACCTGATTCGTGACATAGGGTGTCCTAACTTTTTTCACATGACTGTATACATATATATATATATATATATATATATAACGAAACAGTAATTGTTATATATTGTTAATGCAGTTTAGTTCAACTGTGGCTACATGCACAGCACAGGTGTTTTGTGTTACTATATGTAAGAAATACTGTACATCCATGTGATTGCTTTTGCAAAATAAACCCTCACAGGATGACCTTGCATCTTTCTGAAAGGGGTTAAATTACGATAACAAATGGCTGGATGTACATTATTCCACTTGTCACATGGCTAATTGCCACATAAGTAAATAAATATTGATTTTTAAATACATTGCAGATATGCTCACTGAATATAAACCCAAAAGAGCACTCAGATCATTAGGATCAGGAGTCAGTTAGAAATACTAAGGGTCCACACAAAACAAGGGGACTCTGCTTTTAGCCATTATGCTGCCTGCAGTTGAAATCAGCTTATAGAAGAGATCAAATGAGCTAAACGTTTAAATCTAAAAACTCATCTGTGTAGCTGTGCATTTACTGAATGAGCACTGTGCTACGTCCGAATTGCTCTGATTGCACTCAGTATAATCCTTTTCTATTTTTAACTGTCTTAAATTTATTTAAAATCAATTTTTATATAATTTTAAAAGTTTTTAAATTCTGTTTTATTGTTGTGATTATTGTTTTTATTATTGTTTTTATGATTATTCTACTTCCTTTTTTGTGATTGTTGTCTTTATTATTTTTTATGATTATTCTGCTTCCTTTTTTTGATTATTGTTTTTATTATTGTTTTTATGATTATTCTACTTCCTTTTTTTGTGATTATTGTTTTTATTATTGTTTTTATGATTATTCTACTTCCTTTTATGTAAAGCACTTTGAATTACCTTTGTATGAAATGTGCTATATAAATACACATGCCATGCCAAACATGCCATTTGAGTTGAAATAACTCAAAAGATGAAAAAAAGGCCTAGCAAGCAAAGAAAAACAGTTTAAAAATACATTTAAGGAATAATGTAACACTTACTTTTCAAATATTTTATGGACATGAAATATTGATTTGAGATTCAAATGTTTTAAAATCGTATCTGTTTATTATTCAGTCCATTACAGTGTGCAAAACACCACAACAATATTACAGTACTATTAATACTGAAATCCTTTGATTTTAATTCAATACACTCAACTACTGCAACTGTGAAGTCAAAAAAAAAAAAAAAGAAAAAAGTCCACAGTGTTATATGAGAGACATGAAAGATGTGCTGGCCTCAAATACCCAGATGGGCAGCATTGCTATTAATGACGGTCATTATCAGGAATAAAATTTCTTGGATTGTCACGACTGACCAGTCAGAAACAAACATTTCAGAGATCCATGTATAACAGTGGATTTAGAGCAGTTAAAGGAGAAGTCCACTTCCAAAACAAAGATTCAAATATCATGTACATGTATTTCTTTCTTCAGTGTTAAATAAATTATGTTTTTAGAAGGAAAACATTTCAGCATTTTTTTCCATATAATAGACTGATATGGTGCCCCGATTTTGAACTTCCAAAATGCAGTTTAAACGCGCCTTCGAACGATCACAAATGCAGTTGTAAACGATCCCAGCCGAGGAAGAAGGGTCATCTAACGAAACAATTGTTATTTTCATAAAAATAATACAATTTATATACTTTTTAATGTCAAACGTCCGTCTTGTCTTACTCTGGCTAGACTTTTTTTGTTTTTTTTTTGTTTTTTTCCAGTTCATGACAGTTAGTTCTGTAGCGATGTAGGATGATTTTGAAATGATTTTTGAAGTTAAGGGAGAACATACGATTGGAGTTTTTCAACATACCCTAACAGTCTTGAACCAGAATACACAGAGCAAAGCAGAGCAAGGTTTTTTGTGTAAAATACAGTGCCTTGCAAAAGTATTCATACCCCTTAATTTTTTCATGTTTTGTTATGTTACAACCTTATTTATGACAAATAATGACAAAGCACAAAACAGGTTTGTAATAATGTTGCAAATTTATTAAAAACAAAACACTGCAATAAGTACATTGCATATGTGCTCATACCCTTAACTCAGCACTTAGTTGAAGCACCTTTACAGCTTCAAATCTTATTGGGTATGATAAGACAAGTTTTGCACATCTGCATTTGGCAATTATCTGTCATTCTTCGCCTCACCTCTTCACCTCTCAAGCTCTGTCAGATATTTTCAGGTTTCTCCAGAAATGTTTGATTGGGTTCAAGCCCAGGCTCTGGATGGGCCACTCAGAACATTCACATAGTTGTCTATAAGCCACTCTTGCTGTGTACTTGGGTTATTGTTCTGTTGGAAGGTGAACCTCCTGTCCAGTCTGAGGTTCTGAATGCTCTGAACTGGGTTTTCATTAAGGCTATCTTTATATTTTGGTGAATTGTGCTTTCCTTCTACTCTGACGAGTCCCTCTGTCCTTGAAAAACAGCCCCACAGCATGAGACTACTACCACCACACTTTACTTTTGGGATGGTACTATGCAGGTAATGAGCAATGCCTGCTTTCCTCCATAAATAATGCTTGGAATTGAGGTTCATCAGACCACAGAATCTTGTTTCTGGGTCCTTTAAGTGCTTTTTTTTTTGCAAATTTCAAGTGTGTTTTCATGTGTCTTCATTGAGGAGAGGATTGAGTTTGGCCACACCGCCATAAAGACCGGATTGGTGGAGTGTTGCAGTGATGTTTGTCCTTTTGTAAGTTTCTCCCATCTGCGTACACTCTTAAAAATAAAGGTTCCAAAAGAGTGTTTTGCAGTGATGCCACAGAATAATGATTTTGGTTCCCCAAAGAACCTTTCAGTGAACAGTTCCTAAAAGATCCATTTTGAAGAACATTTTAAAAATCTAAAGAACATTTTTCAACTATAAAGAACCTTTTCTGCATTTGAAAGGTGCCATGGATGTTTTAGGTTCTTCATAGAACCAGTGATGCCAATAAAGAACCTTTATTTTTAAGAGTGTATATGGTCATGGAGCTCAACTAGAGTGACCGTCAGCATCTTGGTTGCCAGTCTAACCAAGGTGCTTCTCCATCAATAATTGCTCAGTTTGGCCAGGAGTCCAGCTTTAGGAAGAGTCCTAGTTGTTCCAAGCTTTTTTTCCATTATGCATAATAGAGGCTACAAGCTTCTGTGAACCTTCAATGCAGCAGAATTTTTCCTGAACTATTCCCCAGATCTGTGCCTTGACGCAATGGATTTTGCTTTGATATGCACTTTCAGCTGTTATACATTTTATTGAGATTATTGAGTGCCTTTACAAATCACACTCATTCAATTGAATTTGCCACAGTTTAATTCAACTCAAAATGTAGTAACATCTACAAGTGATATGAATGCTCCTGAGCTAAATTTCAAGTGTCCCAGAAAAGGGTATGAATACGTATGCAATGTAATCATTTCAGTTTATTTTTTTTATTTTTTTATTTATTTCCTGATCTATCTATTCATCCTAATAAATTTGCAGAGTTGTCACAAATATGTTTTGTGCTCTGTCATTATGGTGTATGGAGTGCACATAAATTGATGTGGGGAAAAAAGTAATTTAGTTTAAAGTGCCCCTATTATGGATTATAAAAGGTTCATATTTTGGTTTGGGGAGTCCCCAACAACAAGCTGACATGCATGCAAGGTCAAAAAACACTTTTATTGTCTTTTAATATGCATTTATTTTTACCTTATTTGTTCAACAACTCCCAAACAGTTCGTTAAAACGAATCATTTGACACTAATCTGCGGTGATTGGTCCGATGACCCAGTCTTTTGTGATTGGTTTAACGTTACTGCATGCAGTGAATTATGGGCTAGAGCGTTACTCTAGCCCACAACTTGGTGGTAAACAACAACATCCAAACAGCCATAGTATATGCGTCAACCCAACGCAGAAATGTATTAATAAAGCTCTGCAGCTTGTACACCAATGTATCGTTCTATTCTTTATCAGAACTTCAAGTAATAACAACGACAAACATTCACTATTCATCAACACATTTCTAAACAATAGTGAGTGAACAGATAAAGCTGTCAGCCGGTTAGCCACAGACCTACGAGCTGTGGAGAGCGAACACAACACACACAACTAAATACGTATTTTTCGCATGATACAGAGTAACCTTACATGACAGCAACAAGTTTTAAAGGATTACTTCACTTTCAGAATAAAAATGCCCTGATAATTTACTCATCCCCATGTCATCCAGGATGTTACATGACATAATGTTACACGACATAACACACAACTATGTATTTTGAACGATCGCTAGAAAATACAACCATCAATTATTAATCACACTTACAGGTAGAGGTTCAGAGGAGCAAGTCGGTCCAAATAAACTGGGCACTAAACCATCTTTTAAGAGCAAGCCTTTGGTGAATCCCGCATTGTATTTAAAATATATCAAAAGTCATCGGCAAATTTATTATTTTTTCCTGAATCCTGAAACATTTGAGTACCTTCAAGAAACATACTGAGATTTGGATATGCATTTGTAAAACAGCATTTTATGGGAAAATCCAAAATGGTCAGTGCCCAAAATAGCTGACATGGAAAGCTAACATGACTCATGATTTTTGGTCAAACTATTTAGATTTTATAAGCAAGTCAGCGCAGATAGCCCTGTGGGCAGTGTGCCAACATACAGCACCATTGCTTTGTCCTGAGTTCGAATCCCGGCTCGAGGACCTTTCCCCATCCTGCACCCTTCTCTCTCTCCCACTTTGCTTCCTGTCAACTATGATCTGTCCTATCCTACTAAAAAGCCAAAAATTAATCTTAAAAAAAAATAAATAAATTCCCGCATTGTGTCTCAATCACATGGAAATTTCACTGTGTTACTTCGTGACGTACAGCCGTAACAGAAAAAGATCCGAATTCCTGACGACTCGTTCAGGCGATTATGAACCGACTCTTTTTTTTGATAGACAGTAAGTTTATGTATCGGGGCAGCTTTACAAATTTGCAATAGTTTATGTTCACATACAGCTGCATGACACACTGAAAGGTCATATTTGAAAAGGCATAATAGGAGAACTTTAACATAAGGCTGCAACATAGCAAAACGTGAAAACATGAAGGGGTATGCATACTTTCGCAAGGCACTGTATATATGGATGGCACTTTTCAAGGTGTCATGTCCAAGATCTGAATAAGAATTTATTTCATAACAGATGGTTTAGTCTGTCAGCGGTTTTGCCAGCACATTTAGTATCATCCTGACAAACAAGCTTTTATTCCCAAGAACAAAAGCTTACTACTGCAGCTTGATCATTTACATACAGGTAGAAGCTTATTAGGAGGGCACTGAGTGTTTTCAGCACAGCAAGGTGTTTTTTTTTTTTTTCTCTCGGGAGTATAGTGCATGTGATCAGCAAAATGTGACATCCAGAAAAGTCATGTCTTGCAGTAATTCTCTTGGGCAAAACTGAGCAACAGGTGTCTTGTTGTGGCTGGGTTATGTCTAATCCTTTGTTCTACAATATGTGGACACATACTGTCTTGGTTTCTATTGCACAATATTGTCTTAAAGGAAAACAAAAATAGATTTCATCACTTTCAAAGCATGTGGCATATAAGATGTCCATTACAATAATTAAACACTGAATGATTAATAAAAAGCTAATAATTGGGGCCATGCAGCAATGTTACATGAGAATCAACTGTATTCATCAGTAATGCCAAGTTTATGGCAGCACAAGAGCCTAAAATTAACAACAATAAATGTGTAATCTAACTCTAGTCCTCTAGTGCAATGATAGACAATGATCTTGTGAAATGGACATGAGGCTATAGCTCCATAATATTTTAGCAAAATCAGATGAAACTTGGTACATTTATTTGCAATAATGACCTTAGAGTACTTGCGTAGTTTCGGCACAGCACCATCTACTGGTTCAAAGATATAAAATATTCTAGTTTTGCTTATAAATACTTTATAGATTTTTTTTTTTTAAGATTAATTTTTGGCTTTTTAGTAGGATAGGACAGATCATAGTTGACAGGAAGCAAAGTGGGAGAGAGAGAAGGGTGCAGGATGGGGAAAGGTCCTCGAGCCGGGATTCAAACTCAGGACAAAGCAATGGTGCTGTATGTCGGCACACTGCCCACAAGGCTATCTGCGCTGACTTGCTTATAAAATCTAAATAGTTTGACCAAAACTCATGAGTCATGTTAGCTTTCCGTGTCAGCTATTTTGGGCACTGACCATTTTGGATTTTCCCATGAAATGCTGTTTTACAAATGCATATCCAAATCTCAGTATGTTTCTTGAAGGTACTCAAATGTTTCAGGATTCAGGAAAAAATAATAAATTTGCCGATGACTTTTGATATATTTTGCCTAATGTAATAAAATTGGTGATGACAGATTACTTGAGTCATAACAAGAGCAAAGATACCAATTTTGAAATAGACAGTTAAAATTTGCTATCCACCATTTAGATGTCATTGGTCTGATTTTCTCCAAATTCATTTCAGGTCATCATCAAATAATGGCAACAGAAAGTTATGGATTTTCTGTCAACAGACAAAACCATTACAGAGTACAGAGACTAACATTTCTTTGCAATAGTGTTCACAAATGAATTTTCTCAAAACCAGGTTGTCGTTATTTAAATAGGGTAATTTTAGATTTGTGTTGACTTTAACTGTACCCTAAAGATCTTTGAAAAGTCTCAGTGCTGTTTGTAATGCACTGATGCATACTCTGTGTTTAGAGTTAATGAAAGTCAAGTATGCTTATGCCTGCAGCACATTCATTTATCTTGCATTGTTGTGCACGCAGGTGAAAGAGACACTGAGTAATAGACACTAGACAGATGGGACAAACTATCAGGACAAATTGTGCAGAGATTCCCATTGAAAGCTTTGAGTTATGCAGTTGCATTTCCACCCTAATTGATTAGCGACACATGCTAGCCTGACCTTCACTTATTCATGGGAACAAACAACAAACCAATCTTGATGAAGAGTAAATTAAAAAGCATTATGGTCCAGTAAAAACACGCATGTTTTTTTTTTTTTTTTTTTTTACACAAAACTGTATAGCTGTTTCCCCCTGAAAACAAAACAACTTAGAAAACAAATAAATATACACAAAATATACAAACAAATTATATATAAAATCAACATTGTTTTGTTTTTTGAGATCAAGACTGAATGGAACACTTGAAAATGATTTTTTGAATAAGAGAAAATCTGTTCATGGTACTTCAAAAATATCACTACTGCAATCATCATTTTCTAGTGCCTTGAAAAAAGATACACTTTATGCAGAAATCATCTAAATGGAACCACCATCTGATAAGCTAATGGTTGGTAATAGCTAGTCCTCTCACTTTCACCTCCTTTTATTTCCAGCAAATTTCCTAACACGTATAAATATTTGTTTTAATATAAAAAGTAAACAAAAAAAAAAAAACTGAACAGGTTTCACAAGCAAACAGAAATGTGTCTCTACACCAGGGGCGTTTACTCTGAGGCAAGGGATATTAGATGAGAAAAGAAAAAATATAGTACAAAAATAAAACAACGCCAACAGGTAACAGCTGCCTCGACTCTCCTAAGCCCATTGAGTTTTAACAGACCCCCTAAAGCGTGCCGTGAGTTTTTGGGGGGTAATTAATAATGAATGAAAGTCATGTGCCGCCATCGGGATATGATTAGATATGGGTGGTTTTGATTGGCTGTGATTGGTTCATGTGATAAATCCCACCTCTTGTGTTAATTTTGCATTTACAAATCAGTCTGAACGAACGATATAATGGCATTAAAGGGTCAGGAAACCCTTTTAAGAGATTTTAGCAGAGGTATTTATGTTGCACATCACAGATGATAATGTCAGCATCTGCTAATTTTTATTGTTGGAGAATTTTTGAGTTATTCTCATCTTCCGGGTTTAAAATCTACACTGTGTTGACGTCACTGTTTGTGACGTGGCAACAGACTATAGTACTTCGAAGACGCGCTGGTGTCTCATAATTATTCGTGAGGCTGCATGTTCTTATCCTATAAGAAGACGCTTTGCTTAAAGGAGAAGTCCACTTCCAGAACAACAATTCACAAATAATTTACTCACCCCCTTGTCATCCAAGATGTTCATGTCTTTCTGTCTTCAGTCATTCAGAAATTCTGAGGAAAACATTTCAGGATTCATTGGTGCCCCGATTTTAAACTTCCAAAATGTAGTTTAAATGCAGATTCAAAGGGCTCTAAACGATTGCAGCCGAAGAGAAATGATCGGACATTTTTTTCGGAAAATAAAAATGTGTATACTTTCTAAGCACAAAAGCTGGTGTAGCACAGGCTCTGAGATGTGCGTTCACGACACTACGTACTACTGAATCACGTCGAAAGGTCACGCAGAACTACAGACCCAGTGTTTACAAAGCGAACGCGCAAAGACTAAGAAAGTGCAAGTAAGTCAAATGCTGTTTACAAACAAAAAGGTACAACGATGTTGTACATTTCTGAAGTTGTAGGAGAAAATAAGTTTTGCACCGTACTCTACCTTTTTGAGCCGGAGTACACAGACAATGAACTTACACATGATTCGTAGTAGAGATGGGAAGTTTGGATCATTTTACTGACTCCTTTCAGCAAAATGAATGAATCTTTTTTCGAGTCATTTTGTTCATTTTAGCAAAATGTAATTAAAATGTTACGTGTTACTGCCCTAACACATCTACTGCTTACACAAACGTTGATCACACTACAAACAAGACAAAACTATAATGCTATAAGAAACAGAAAAGATTCATTCATTGTTTACCTGGGTCTTTAGTCTATGATTAGTTCATCTCACCTCTTATCTGACAAGTTTTCGGGTTTGAGTTGTTAGTTCATCACGTGACAGCCCCATAAGCTTAACTAATGCAGTGTGAGCCGGAAAAATAATTGATTAGTTCATCTCTTGAGTCTTAGGGTTTGAGTCGTTTGTTCATCACATGACAGCCCTATAAGATGAAACAACGACTCGAAAAACCCGAAAACAGGTGAACTAATTCCAGTACAGAACCTAACAGGATGTGTGCGACTGAATGAATTACTCCCCAAGATGACTCGTTCTTCCCGAGTCACATTAAAGATTCGTTCAAAATGAACGAATTGTTTAAGAACGACCCAACACTAATTCGTAGCATCGTGGACACAGAGCCTGTGCTACACAAGCTCTTGTGCTTAAAAAGTATTAAAAAAAATGTACGAAAAAAATGACAGATCGTTTCGCTAGATAAGACTCTTCTTCCTCGGCTGGGATCATTTAGAGCCTTTGAAGCTGCATTTAAACTACATTTTGGAAGTTCAAAATCAGGGCACCAATCAAATCCATTATATGGAGAAAAATCCTGAAATGCTTTCCTCAAAAACCATAATTTCTTCAGAACTGAAGACAAAAAGACATGAACATCTTGGATGACAAGGGGGTGAGTAAATTATTTGTAAATTGTTGTTCTGGAAGTGGACTTTTCCTTTAATTATTCACAACAGCATGTGTTGATTTGCTATGAGAGACGCTTCAGACTGTGAGATTGCGTATATTAACTGAGAGAAACGTTCATGGATCAAAGGAGTGTGTTTTTTTTTTGTTGTTGTTGTTTTTTTTTTTTTACTTCAGCACAAACACGATTCATTCATATAGTAAGTGTAACCAGTTTTTACAGCTCCTTGAAGCAACGCATCAAAAGGATTATAAATGCTGCAAAATAAGCCTTAAAAGATAATATAGGTGCAACAGCGCATTCATATATGTGACCCTGGACCACAAAACCAGTCATAAGGTTCAGTTTTTTTTTTGTTTTTTTTTTTTAAAATTGAGATTTATACATCTTCTGAAAGCAAAATTAAATAAGCTTTCCATTTATGTTTGGATGCTTGTTAGAATAGGATGATATTTGGCAGAGATATAACTATTTGAAAATCTAGAATCTGAGAGTGCAAATAAATCTAAATATTGAGAAAATTGCCTGCTCTTAGCAATGCATTTTACTAATCAGACATTAAGTATTGATATATTTGTGGTAGGAACTTTACAAAATATCTTCATGGAACATGATCTTTACTTAATATCCTAATGATTTTTGGCATAAAAGAAAAATCAATACTTCCGCCCCTTTCAGTGTATTTTTGACTATTGCTACAAATACCCGTGCTGCTTAGGACTGGTTTTGTGGTCCAGGGTCACATGTGTTTTTGATGCAGTGTGCAAATGGCTGTGCATTTATTTGTGCTGTGAACTCAATGGAAACAAAATGCAACTGTCTGAACCCAAAGCTTTGTGTTGTCTCTCTCCCCTCTTCCCCCTCCGCTTCGCAGCGGTACCACGCCCACTTTTGCAGCATTTTTTTAAACTGTGGTGAGAACTAACCACTGCTGAAACAGTAAGTAAGTAAACAACTCACATACTTAGATATAACTGCTTTGTTGTGTTAAAATAAGTCTGTTTGGAATTCTTCCATCCTCACATGAAACTCACAACTTTATATTGAAATTATTTCACCCAACGATGGTAAATGCGACCACATCTTAACAAACTGTTTATGCTTGCATGTCAGTGAAACAGTGTCCTCCTGTCTAAGTGTGTGTTTTTGACTAGAATCACGGTCGAGATTTGGCTGGTTAGGATGGACAGATAGCCCCTGCTGCTAAATACTCCAGAGTAATTAGTCACATAGCATTTGTGACTCTAGTAATTGGGTCAAAATCTGTGTGCCCAGAAAAAGTACCCATGAAAAATGATGGCAGCATGCAGGTTGCGTACTTGTGGAGGAAATTTACCAGCTGAAAAATGGGAATGCTAACAGGTAGTTATCTCCAGGGATGCCCTTGGCCAAAATATAGTGCAATGTGAACCAGACTTAATGCCAAAAGTCAAACGCAAGCATGTCTGATATTTTGAGTAGCGCTAAAAAAGGTCTACATTACTTGAGATGATTCCATGTCCAAAATTCTACCTGTGAGAAGCTTTACTCTAATATATCTCAGCGCCACCTCCAGTGCTATCCAATAGGATCTGGCTGTGGTTCTAATTGGCCAACTCCAGAAGGGAGATATGGGCAGTTGGTGTGAGATTGACCTGGACATCAGAGGGGGGTTTGGGAGTAAAGTCATTATCTCAGCCACCCGTCCAGGTTCTCACTGATGATTTGCTGCAACTGGATCCAATAGAAGCACAATAACAGCATCCAGCAGGTATTATCTGGACCACTGGGTGAAAGATCCTTTCTCTTTCACAACGTATTTCAGCTGTATTTTCTGACAGGCTAATCTCAGTAGATGGGGTAGACTGCTTTCAAAGGCAGATGGGAATCTTGGCTCGCAGCCAGCAACATTCCTTCCGTTTTGATACAAATGTCCACGTATACTGATGAGGCTTGCTTCCTGATAGTTGAGTATTCCCTTTTGGAATTGGATGGAATAGCTTATCCAATTGAATATTCATGTACATGTCATCTATTAAATTAAATAGACAGCCCAATTGGGTTCTAGAAAACAATTTGGCCAGCATTAACATATTAATATTTCTAGCATGCAGCTTTTGTTGAACTGAGATTCTGAATAATAGGAGAGACCAAGGACAATTGTAACATTGCATTTTTTTCCCCATGTATAATGCAAAGACTGCTACAAATGTACATGGCATATTTTAATACAAGAAATATATGTGCATGCAGTATTAGAAATAGAATGTCCCTGCATTCTGAAAGATATCTTCATTAAAAAAATTTAAAGCTGAAGTACATTTTACGAGAAAATACTTCTTTCTACAGTTATTCTACTTCAAAATTTCACGTTCCAATGTGTTACATGCTATTTCTTACAAATCTTCTGTAAAATTTAGTATCGATTTCTGAGTGAAAATTGTTTCTACACCAACTTATTTTTATCAGTATAAGCTTATTGATTTGAAGCTTGCAGACTATTGTTGTTGTTATTTTTGTTGTCAGTTCTATTTACAGTTGAGGTCAAAAGTTTATACACACCTTGCAGAATCTGCAAAATGTTAATTTCATTCACTTTAAATGTTTAAATTCACACAGAATTCATGTTATTATTTTTTTTTTTAGTACTGACCTGAATAAGAAATTTCACATAAAATATGCTTACATATAGAGACAATAATAACTGAATTTATAAAAAATGACCCTGTTCAAAAGTTTACATTCACTTGATTCTTATTACTGTGTTTTTATCCAATTGATCCACAGCTGTTTCTTTTTTTTTGTTTTTGTTTTTTTAGTTGTTCATTAGTCCCTTGTTTGTTCTGAACAGTTAAACTTCCCGCTGTTTGAACCTTTGAACCCAGTGTGAAAAAAAGGAAAGGGTTCAAATACACACAAAAAAAAGAATAATAATAATAATTTGTGGGACCTGAAGGATTTTTCTGAAGAACAGTGGGCAGTTTATCTGTTCAGGACAAACAAGGGATTCAAAAAACAAAAACAAAACAAAGCAACAAACAATCAAAGTTTTGAACAGGGTCATTTTTTTTATAAATTCAGATATTTTATCTTGTGGACTATATGCAAATGTCTTATGTGAAATATCTTAGTCAGGTCAGTACTACATAAAAAAATAGCATTAATTTTGTATGATCTCTCTTATTGTCACGTACCATGCAAGGAAGGGGCGAACGAAGACACTTATTTTGACACTTATTTTGGTAAAATCATTAACATTTTGCAAATTCTCAGCAGATTCATCTTCACTGTTTTATTATAACTTTCCTCAGTAAAAAGAAAGAAAGGTTGGCACACCAAAGCTCAAAAAAGGCAAAAATTGTTTAGTTTTTTAGTCAACCAATGTGATCGGACTGTTCCTACTTTTCTGAAAAGGTAAGCAAAAAGCACTGAATTTGTTCACAATAAGGGCAAAAGAAGCACTAAGCCAAGCCCTTGATTGGACCTGTACTCAGGCCAGTATAATTGATTAGATAAAGGAGCTCTTCCAGACTTGCAAGTACTCTTGAACTGCCACAGTCTCTGCTTGGCTCACTTGTATAACACACTCCCTGTTTGTTTACAATGCAAAAACACTCTGCTGTCAGGTGTCTACGGAAAACTATCCATCAAAGGTGGCTGCTGGCGGTCGGACTCTTGTAATGAGCTGTCTTCCTAAACGGCAATGGTTCAGGACAGATCATTTACAGCAAAGTATGTGTCTTTCCTCTGCAGTATAAGGGCAATGTGCTGTTGGCACAAACGCACCCAAAGACTGGCTGCTCGGAAGTTAAAGTTTTTGAATATATGAATTTATATTTACTTTTTTTATCTTAGTTTTCACAGGTATTTGCACATGAAGTGTGGTTCTAGAACTAGTTTTACTGATGAGTTGAATTTAATACATTTTTTAATTCAGTCATTACCTCTGACGCAATCATATTTAACACAGTTAATGCATTTACCAAAGTAATTTTATATTATTTATTATAATAACATATTTATAATATATTTATTACACAAACATCAAATCTAGTTCTAACCAACTGCCAGAAAAAAATATAAAAATAAGTAAAATAAAATAAAATAAAATAAAATAAAATAATAAAATAAAATAAAATACACTGCCCAAAATTATAAATGCAAAACTTTTGTTTTTGCCCCCATTTTTCATGAGCTGAGCTCAAAGATCTAAGACTTTTTCTTTGTACACAACAGGCCTATTTCTCTCAAATATTGTTCACAAAACTGTCTAAATCTATGTTAGTGAGTACTTCTCCTTTGCCGAAATAATCCATCCACCTCACAATTGTGGCATATGAAGATGCTGATTAGATAGCATGATTATTGCACAGGTGTGCTTTAGGCTGGCCACAAATGTGCAGTTGTATCACACAGCACAATGCCACAGATGTCGCAAGTTTTGAGGGAGTGTGCAATTGGCATGCTGACTGCAGGAATGTCCACCAGAGCTGTTGCCCATGAATTGAATGTTCATTTCTCTACCATAAGCTGTCTCCAAAGGCGTTTTAGAGACAGACAGCTGCTGCAACAATCGATTTGCATAACGAAAGAATTTCTGCACAAACTGTCAGAAACCGTCTCAGACAAGCTCATCTGCATGCTTGTCATCCTCATCAGGGTCTCAACCTGACTGCAGTTTGTCATCGTAACCGCCTTGAATGGGCAAATGCTCACATTCGATGATGTCTGGCACTTTGGAGAGGTGTTCTCTTCACGGATGAATCCCGGTTTTCACTGTACAGGGCAGATGGCAGACAGCGTGTATGGCGTTGTGTGGGTGAGCGGTTTGCTGATATCAATGTTGTGGATCGAGTGGCCCATGGTCGTGGTGGGGTTATGGTATGGGCAGGTGTGTGTTATGGACAGGTGTATTTTATTGATGCCATTTTGAATGCACAGAGATACCGTGACGAGATCCTGAGGCCCATTGTTGTGCCATTCATCCATGACCATCACCTCATGTTGCAGCATGATAATGCACGGCCCCATGTTGCAAGGATCTGTACACAATTCCTGGAAGCTGAAAACATCCCAGTTCTTGCATGGCCAGCATACTCACCTGTTCCAGTTCCTGCCAATATCCAACAACTTTGCACAGCCATTGAAGAGGAGTGGACCAACATTCCACAGGCTACAATCAACAACCTGATCAACTCTATGTGAAGGAGATGTGTTGCACTGCATGAGGCAAATGGTGTTTACACCAGACACTGACTGGTTACTGACCCGGACCCCCCCCAACCCCCCCAATTCAGTAAAACTGCACACTTTAGAGTGGCCAGCCTAAGGCACACCTGTGCGATGATCATACTGTCTAATCAGCATCTTGATATGCCACACCTGTGAGGTGGATGGATTATCTCAGCAAAGGAGAAGTGCTCACTAACACAGATTTACACAGATTTGTGAATAATATCTCAATATCTGAGAGAAATAGGCCTTTTGTGTACTTAGAAAAAGTCTTAGATGGGGGCAAAAACAAAAGAGTTGTGTTTATAATTTTGGTCAGTGTAATAATAAGTGTCAATAAGTTGATATTGCATATTTCAGTGTCTATTAAAACAAACATGCACATTTTACATACAAAAACCTATGATTTGAAATAATAGTTCGTATTTATTAGCTGTTGAAATAGTAGCATTACAGTACCAGCTACTAAAACTAAACTGTATAAGGGCTGAAGGAGTTTCTTTGTTACTTTTCCACTTCCATCTTTTTAAAGTTTCTTTTTGTTATCAGTTATTTTCAAAGAAGCTCTGACTGTCAGTGGCTTACGGTTATTATCAAAGCATTGAATCCTCACTAAAAAGAGACAGTGCTGGCCTAGATTCAGACACTTAAATAGTTCATAGAAGAAGAATAGTGTCTCAGCACATTCAAAGACACAGTGCATGTGCAAAAATACACATCTTGTTATTTTTGCAATATATAATTTGCTTATAGAATGTCCCTTTTATTTAAACCTAATCATAGTGGCCCTAAAAACTATTTGGATATTTAAACCACCATTAAAAATATCAAAGGTTTACTGATGTTCGCTTCCTGGTTAATTGTGCAACAGTACCTCAGCGTCAGACGTTCTTTAACGTCGTTGTTACATCAGTTCTTAAGCACAGTGTTGATACAAGCAGCAATTTGCACTCATACTCCACTCGAAAAACGTTTTATCCTCTGTAGAATGCTTGTGGCAAACACTTAAAAGCACTGATAGCGTATTTAACATGAGTGAGGACTAAACTGCCATTGCTCAAAAGGGAATCAGCAGGTGGTTTCACCATTATACCACCCACAGTCAAGGCACAAAGAGGGAATATACCCAGAATTAATGTGATGTTTATATATAATACACATAAACGTGTGGATGCACTGGTTCTTTCACAAACCCAAAACAAAATATTCACAATGCAGCAATCGTGAATAATGTCAAACATGAAGGTAGAAAAACATGTAAATTAGCATGTAAATAGATGGCTTTGCTTATTGGAAAGAAAAAAATGTTGCAGAATAAGACATTTCATTGGCACGCTTGCCAGGTTTCTTTACATGTGGTATGATATGGAATGTGTCATAACAATATTTGCATTTTTACCAAAAGGAAATCACTTTTGATTTCAAAGCATTGCCCAATGACTCATTCAAGTCTAGTGCTGTTGCAAAAGTTATACTTTTATTTTTTAGACCTGTCGTTATCAAATTTTAATCAAATTACTCACATGATATGTACATTATAAATATAATATATACTAGCAATGCATTAAGTGAACTTTGCAGAAAAAAGAGCTGCATGCATTATAACTTATTTTAACTAACACCCATCCATCGTTGGGCCATTGGGTGGTCCTTACAGTACACAGACTGACATCTTCGGCAATTCAAACTTTACAATTGCACTGATTTTATTTCATTTCTTCAAACTTCAATTTCACATAATGTTTGAGCAAAAAAAATAGCAGATGCGCTAAAAATTAGCTCATGGGTTACTCTCCATGTGTTTATGGTCAATTAACTCCAAGTTTATTTTTGTTGTCCAGCTGCCAGACAACAGCAGAATGTTTAATATGATCCCACAGAAATAACTCTGTCTTATGAAAGTCTTGTTTTATCAGCCCATCTGCATAACCTGACTGCAATATCAACATGACCACACTATAAATTCGACATTGTAATAAATAATTTAGGGAATGCTTTTCCCTAAATAACAATAATAAAACCATAATCTAATCATATTATCAAACTGTCAAATTAACATTTCACCTAACATGCAAACTTTTTATTTATTCACATAACATGTATGTTGTTATTTAAAGAACCTTTATGCAACTTTTGTCCATAAAAGTCACAAGAAATGCCCATTAAAATGAAAAAGAAGAAGGGGGGAAATGTTGAGAGACATAGTTTACCTCAAACATCAGACCAGGTTGTTTTTGTTTCTTAACAAAGTCCAACATTCACCTGTGACTGACTGTATAAGTTTCACATCATTAGGCAGTATTTTAATGAGTGCTTTTACTAAACAGGATCTTGAACCACATAATCTTCAAACGATCCAAAGAAAAATGAGTCCTTTTTTTTCAGGCCAGGTTCTTTAGGTTGCCATTTATTGCTGTAAATATCTAATTTATTGAGACAAGTAAAACAACTGCTGTAGTTGTTAAACATTTATTTTCAAATAAGGACTTGAATAAAACATTCAGCATACTGAAGTTGCTTTAATGAGCTGATTTAACAACCAGTGTTGTGGAGTAACTAGTTACATGTAACGGAATTACGTAATTTAATTACAAAATAAATGTAATTGTAATTAGTTACAGTTACTGAGAAAAAAATGTGTAATTAAATTACAGTTACTTTTGAAAAATGCCAGTGATTACAAAGGGGATTACATCTGAATCTTTCCACACACCCACCCTCACTTACAGATTTAATTGACTTCTTTCATAAATTGCACTGACTGCTCTAAAGTGAGACACCAATGTTTCAGGAGTTTAGGACACAGAATAGGACACATGCTTATTTGATAACTGTTTTATTTCCTATTTGGGTTTATGCATAAACTTTATTTTTTAAGATTGTTTTTTTCCAAGGCATTGTTAGATGCTAGTGTTTTCTGTCATAACTATGCAAACATTTGATTTCAAACCCAGTATCATAGCTATTAAACTATTTCTTGTTATGATGTTATTTATGTTATGATCTTGTTATGACATATAGCGCAACTGCACTCACGGTGACCTGAGTTCGATTCCCGTCTCGAGGTCCTTTGCTGATCCCGCTCCCCTCTCTCCTCCCAGCTCTTTCCTGTCATCTCTCTACTGTCCTATCACAATAAAAGGCATAAAAAGCCCAAAAATATAAGTTAAAAAAAAAAAAAATCTGAATTTGTGGTGGCTGTGCTTTAAATTAAATTATTACACAGCTCAGACTCTTTCGGGGCAACTTAAGTCAGTGCTATATGCTTGATAATTTTTCTTGGCGGAAGCTTTGTGTTTGGTTAGCTAATAAAATATTAAAGCTTAATTCAATATTATGTGGACAATTTCTTAATTCTGTCATCCTGGTATCGTGGACTTGCTCTGTTGTTTCATACAAATGCAGCTGCTGCCATTTTTTTTTTTGTACACTGTAATGTATTATACGATAACTAACAAACTAGTACTACTACTTAATTATTTATGTGGTGAAATGTTGTGTAAGAAAAGTGGTATGACTGCACTGTATCCCTAAAATGTCTAGTTTGAACTTGCCGTTTGCTAGCAACTGATTTCTTCATGGAAGCTTTGCGTTCAAATATTTCAACTCAGATCAGTGTTTCGTGTCAAAATTATTAGACATCTAAATAATCTATCAAGCAGCTGTGTAATAAGTGGGATAATGTTGTTGATAATGTAGCCAGTTGTTATCGCAAAATAAAGATGTATGTTATCCCTTACTTATTATAATCTTAATTCAAGTGATGAAGGATTTTGAAAGTCTGACAGTAATCAGTGTTGAGTGCTACTGTAAGGTTAACTCTACCTGGTTTAAATGTTTCAAAATGATTAACGGTTGAAAATATTAGAAATTTAGAAAAGTAATCAAAAAGTAATTACAAGTAATAAGTTACATTACGTTTATAAAGTAATTGAAAAGTTACACTACTTATTACATTTTAAATCAAGTAACTTGTAATCTGTAACCTATTACATTTCCAAAGTAACCTTCCCAACACTGTTAACAACCCATAAGAACCTTTAGACCACACTACTGCAGTTTAGCACACAAAGGAGCTCCCAGTGTGTGAAAATAAATCATGTCCAGGGAAAAATGCTGCATTTTGATTTAGTTGCATGTGACTGATCTGAAGCAACTCCAGGTCATGGGTCACCCCAACCTGGAATTCATCTGCCTGTGGCTATTTTTTGTCACCAGCCCTGAGCAATATATACACACACCCTGACAAAAGTCTTGTCGCCTATCCAAGTTGTAGGAACAACAAATAATAACTTGTAGTTGATCATTTGGAATCAGAAGTGGCTTATATGAAAGGCAAAGGCCTTTAGATTACGCTTATTTTACCACAATAAAATCTCATCATGCCGTGATTTTTAATTATTTAATTAGGACAGAAAGGTCAGACTTTGCTTAGACAAAAGTCTTGTCACTTAACATCCTATCATCTGGAATGGCAAAGAAAGCATTCTGGCAGGACTCCCAGAGTTCATCAAGATTCTTTGGTTTCATCTTCAATGCCTCCTCCTTCATCTTACCCCAGACATACTCAGTAATGTTCATGTCTGGTGACTGGGCTGGCCAATCCTGGAGCACCTTGACCTTCTTTGCTTTCAGGAACTTTGATGTGGAGGCTGAAGTATGAGAAGGAGCACCATCCTGCTGAAGAACTTGCCCTCTCCTGTGGTTTGGAATGTAATGGGCAGCAAGAATGTCTTTATACCTCAGGCTGTTGATGTTACCATCCACTCTGCAGATCTGTCGCACGCCCCCATACTGAATGTAACCCCAAACCATGATTTTTCCTCCACCGAACTTGACTGTTTTCTGTGTAAATCTTGGGTCCATGGGGGTTCCAATAGGTCTTCTGCAGTATTTGCGACGATTTGGATGCAGTTCAATAGATGATTCATTGGAAAAAAATCAACCTTCTGCCACTTTTCCACGGTCCATTCTTCCTGCAAGCTGTGGGCCTTGGCAAATGCGACACGATTTTTTAGTTGTCTTCTGTTTAATGCTGGTTTCTGAGCACTAATTCGGCCATTGAGACCACTGCGTGAGAGAATTCGACAGAAACAGAGGTTTCTGGTGACCCGTTGTTATGTAGCTCTGCTGCAGTTGAAAAAGGGCTGGCCCTGGACTGTCAAACCAACAAACGGTCCTCTCGAACAGTTGTCTTACAGGGTCTGCCTGACCTGGGCCTGTCATGAACTTCACCAGTTTCTTTAAATATTTTTCTTATCCTCCCCACTTGACGTGTAGATACATTAAAGATGTCTGCCACCTCAGCAGGAGACTGTGGTTGAATCTTTGGCATGCTGTCAGGTCAGGATGCATTTCAAATGAAGGTTGGGTGTGCTGGGGTTCTTCTTCTACACACCTGGGAATTAATGTTAATTACACTATTTGTCACAGGTGATGCTCTAATCTGTGATTGGCTGAATCCTTTAAAGATGTGACAAGACTTTTGTCTATGCAAAGTCTGACCTTTCTGTCCTAATTAAACACTCGATTTGCCCTACACTGTGTTTACAACGCCGCAACTGGTTGGGAAGGACTACACTGGATGTGTTGCATCGCTCTTGTAATGAACGGAAAATCCATTTGTCCTTCATGTCAGACACAGTGCAAACGCTTGAAGTACATCTGTAAGTCAGAAATATACCGGGGCATTACTTTACTGTAAGCATCCACTGTAGATAGTATATTTAATGGGTTCTATATTGTCTTTTGTCGAGTTACGCTGCGCAGCACCACTCGTGTCCGAGAAAGATGCTGAAGCAGCAGGGCAGCGCCGCGGCGTTTGCCCGGGCATGAACCCGCGAGAGTGGAAGAGTTCGGGAGAACATCTACGCTGTGTGACGATGCACCTTATGAGAGATTAAGACCAGCAAGTAAGGTGAAAATAATTATACGTTTGTCTGAGTGTTTGTCAGTGTTTTGCACACCAGTTTAACCTAGTAATATTTACCCGTCAACATGGCAGTAACAAACTTTGCTATAGTAAACTGCACTGTAGTTTCAAACGGCTTTTGTCAGCTTATTGAATTACGTAACCAAATTAAAATTATTTTTAATGAGCAACGCTTATCTTATATTAACATTAGGTTAACTAATGTGATTTTTTTTTTTTTTCAGGTGTAATTAGTTAATGTTGGCCAGTAGCCTATTGAGAAAATAAAATCGTATGTTAGCTAGGTTAAACAAGTTATATGGCTAACTGTTAGCTGCCTTTCAAGTTTTAGAATTAGTTTGTTATAATTATTAATGGAATTTAAGATTTACTGCATTTTTTTTGTGTTTGTGTTTTAAAGGCAACTGCAATGAAGCAACAAGAAAGACATGAGCATGCCAACCACCCTGAGACTGATAGTTCAGGGTAAGAAAACAACTATGATTTTGAGAAATGTTGTATTCTATGTGGGCTTTTCCTTTTAAAAGTGTGCCATTTCTACCTGTTTTTCAGATGAAGGCATTTCTGTCACTAAAAAAGTGGATGGTGAGTAAAGGTGGTGGCCACGTTTTGGAGCAGCACCTGGGTTTGGCAGATGGCTGTGTATTCTTTGGCAGCATGTCTTTTTCTCCATTATGTTTCTGTTGCCTATAGATTCTTTGTGAGGATAAATCCAGAGGATACAACATAATGCACTGCAAAACATCCTAAGACAGGAGAAATGGTGAAGATGCACTGTTCCAGCAGTGGAAGACTGTATGCTTAAGTGTTATACATGCATTGTTTTAAATAAAGTATTTGATATTTTGTGATTATTGTGTCTGTTTTAATTGAATGCCAGTAGTAAAAATAAAATCAATTTAAATGAATTCAATATAAAAATTGTAAAATCTACTGAAATCTATATGAAAATGAATGAATTACAGTAGTATACTGATGAATAGTTTATAGCAAATATGTATAGTATTTGACTGTAAAACAGTACAGTTTGCAACTGTAAATTAAATACAGTTTGCTACTGTAAATCTTAATTACAGTAACTTACTGGCAACAGTGTTGCCGGTTAGTTACTGTAAAAACCCTTTGAATGTCTAACAGTGCAGACTTAGTTAATTTAGACATGTATTAAGAAGATTCAATACTAATATTGACATTATATAAACACCTAAACAGAGCACTATTGCATATGTATTTGTGCATTTACCATTAAACATTAAGTCAAGGAACTAGTTACTTTGTTCAACTCAACACCTTTTTTAGAACTAATTTAAACTGGGAATGTTTCAATGGTTTTGTGCTGCCTGATGCTAATCAAATCAGAACACTACTGAATCTGTACATTTTCAAGTTTACTGAAGACCGTTTAATAAAGTCAATAACTCCATTAGGGAAAGAGTGGTTTTAAAGATTGAGAATTTACAGTTTAAAGAAAATCAATGTGCTCATGAACTTTACAGGAATTTCAAAAAATTGTTTACCACTTGGTTTACACAACCACTTGTGTAAACCAACAACTACTTAATCAAACATTAAGAGCATAAAATACAGCCAGCATGTTTGTCTACCCCAGAGGGTTAAAGACCTGATAGCTGATGTGTGCACTGTAAATGTATTTAAAGAGGGGAAAAGAAATAAAGGATAGAATGGTTCTTCCTGTCTCACTGAATTGGAAAACGGGTTGGAAATAAGGCTCCAGATGAGTTTCTCTAAGCTGAAATAGATTTAGAACACTAAATGGTTCCATTGATCTTTCTCAGGAGACCTTCTCTCTCTCTCTCACGCTCTCTCTCTCTCTCTGAGGGCATACAGTTTTGATTTGGAGGCGACTATATTGCACAAAAGTGTCAATTGTCACAAAAAATTTACTTTTTCTTGGACCACAACTGGAACATTATATAGTATATTTTATGGGGTCTGTTTATTATATTTTGTTATAAAATTTGTTACTGCCAAAAATAAATAATACAAATACTATTTTTTTTCAGACTGGTTTTGCTAGCACATTCATATTGATTGTTGTCAATTTGAAGAGCTGAATGGCGTAGGGTTTTTTTTTTTTTTTTTTTTTTTTTTTTCTATTAAATCCTGTAAATCACGCACAGCAAAAGAAAATATTACATCTGACCAGACTATTGATGAAGAGACTATTGATGAAGTTAATTGAAAGCATTCCCATTTATCTCAAAGGCAGTTGCTCAGCTGGCATATTCAGCATGGGAAGTACCTTAATTGAATGCTGGGCTAATTGACATTCTGACGGCACCTACCTGAAAATGCAACTCTGCAGTAATATTTACATTAACTAAATATTTACTAGCATCATATTTTAGTAAATTATTTTAGTAGTAACATAGTTCAACAGACATTTACTGTTAAGTATGTGAGGCAAAAGAAGTTAGAATCAAGGATAAACTAAAATTCATAGCATTTCAACACAACTTCTGTTCACATTTTTGAAGGCTGTTAGTGGATCATTGAGGGTTTAAATTTAATTTTATGTTACTGCAAGGGATTTATACCAGATCCTGCTGGAACAGGATCCAGGGCCTCTCATTTTTTTTTTTTTTTTTATTTCCAGTACATATTTCCACGGATCCAGTATCTCTCATCTCTCACCAATTCAAAATCACTGAGACGGCAATCGAATCAAAGACTGCAGGCATAAATTTTAGTAATGCTTCAGTTTTAAAGGTGAAAGAGAGGTAAGATGAAAAGAACTACACATGTAATTATTAAATATTTAATGGATGCCTGACATATCTACAATAGAATTGAACATCCAGTAATGCAAATGACTTGACTTCTTTAGTCAAAATTCAGAAATATATAATTTGCATGATTTGTTTAATTTGTAAATAAATGAGAGTAACCTAAAATTATTGTCACAAAATGTATATATTTTTTTAAGCATGTTTTATAACCCTAACCCTAACCCTAACTAGTGTAGACTTTCTTATTTAAGAAAAAATAATACTTTAGAAAAACTTGTAATATATACAGTACTGTGCAAAAGTCTTAGGCCACTAGTATTTTCACCAGCTAAAAAGTTATTTCTATCTCTTGCTGTAGTGTGTCAGTAGGAAATAATATTTTACATTTCTAAACATTCATTTTGCCATTAATCATAATAATCCAGTGAGATTTTTGTGTGGAGCACAGGCTGTTGTCAGACTCCTTGTGCAAACAGAGATGTGATCTCTCCATCATTCAATCCAGTCTGTCTTAAGAAACAGAAAAAACGGAGACAGACTAAATCCAGAAGAACTGTGGCAACATCTCCAAGATGCTAAAATTAAAGATTTTAGTTTTTCACTAACCACGCATAAATGTTGTTTTCTCAAAAACACAAACATGTACATTGATGTTGCTTGCATATTATTGTAGCCCAGTTTGTGCTGATTACAATGTAATCAGACTTTAGCCATTAATATGTTTTTAAGATACTGGAAAAGGCACAAATGTGAGGGCATGTCAAAACTTCTCCAGGGCCCCAAAACACCCTCAGACCCCAGAGGGTTAAGAGACCTACACCTACAAAGCTACAGTACTGTTAAAATTTTTAGACAGTTAGGCACATAAAATGAGGATGCTGTCAAAACATAAATAGATTTTCTTTATCAATGAACTTCTATTAACTAAAATAAATAAGCATTTGATGTGACCATCCTTTGCGTTTAAAGCAGCTTTTGCCCTATGTGCACTTGTGCAGAGTTTTTCAGGTAGCTTTGCAGGTAGGTTACTTGAAACATCTCGGAGATGTTGTCACAGTTCTTCTGGATTTAGTCTGTCTCAGTTTTTCTGTTTCTTCATGTCATTCCAGGCAGACTGGATGATGGTGAGATCAGATCTCTGTGTGGAGCACTGGCTGTTGTCAGACTCCTTGTGCAAACACAAATCTCACTAGATTATTACAATTAATGGCAAACAGAATGTTTGGAAATGTAAACTGATGTTTCCTACTGACACACTACAGCAAAAGATAGAAATAACTTGCTTTAAACCATTTTTTAGCTGGTGAAATGTGAATTATATGTATAATATATTTTTAAGTAACTTACAGTACGGTTATCCAAAAAAAAAAAAAAAAGGTTTGTTTTTCAGTCAGTTAAAATGACTAGTTATTAAAAAAAAAAAATAAATAAATAAATAAATAAATCATGTTGCATATTTTAGCTGCCAAGGGGAATTAAATAACATAAACAACTGAAGCCATTCAAATTGCCATTGAAGTTGTGAGTATGGTGAAGAGGGTAAAATTAAAATCCTTAAAAGGGTTCTTTGATACTGAAGAGGGGGAACAGAGAAAATGATAATGATTTGTGGGAGTGTGTGTGTGAAAGGAATGGAAATGGCAGGAACAGAGTCGAGGGAAAATCCATCAGCGTCTCTGTCAAACGGGGCCAGTGACCTCTCTGATAACCTCATCACTACAGCTCCAGCTCCAGTCCACTAACTATCACAAGCCCGAACCTCTCAAACCTCTCACCGTAGGGGCCACGTCATATACAGCGGCCATAAATCCAAATGAATGATACACCTTTATGGGACAGGTTACAAATATATATAAGTGCTACTTCAGTTCACATTTAATGGCTATAAATAAAAAACAGGGGATTTTTAAATCCCCAAATTGGTGAAAAGAACCAGTCTAGTGAAACAAAATTCAGTGTGCTTGCCAAAAAGCTATATTACTAGCCAGGCAAATGAGATGGACTCTCACTCCACTACTGTGATATTGACCTGGCATGCTCTCCCAGCTAATTATGTGATGAGGAGAGCTTTTAATTTGAAAAATGGATTCCAGTATATCAAACATCTGTTGGCACTGGTATCACGAAAGAAAATTCTGCTCACGTTACCAGGATCTTTGTTTTATTGAGGTCACACACAGCCTCTGTGTGCCATAATACCACCACTACACATTGAACATTATTTTTCATTTTTTTCTCACACAAC
This sequence comes from Labeo catla, assembly GCA_012976165.1. Lineage (NCBI taxonomy): Eukaryota > Metazoa > Chordata > Actinopteri > Cypriniformes > Cyprinidae > Labeo > Labeo catla. The sequence continues at coordinate 16,577 of VONZ01000504.1, read as the reverse complement.
AACAGTAAACTCCACAAAAATAAAACCGTGTTAGAACACAAGAGTCATTTGGTCATAAAATGAAATCAACAGCCAGGTCTTTTACAAATCACACAAAGGACATCTTGTGTGAAACTGAGTCTATTTCATTCAATAACATTGACGTTTTCAGTAGCACCGCTATCAGCCCACTGCACATGAAACCGCCAGTTTTCACAACCTTGGATGCCACAGCTACAAGGTTACCCATGTTGTTTGCATAATAAGTTACACACCAGTCAATTTCTCTGATTTCCATAAATGTTAATTATTGTTTATTCAAGCAGTCCTTGGAAATAAGGTGTCTTAGAAATACTTAGCAAACAGAATGACAGTGTGGGGAACAATATGATTTCTTAGCACCGTTTGAGAAGATACTGCGAAATAATGTGAAGTAGTTCACCTACATTCAAGCTACCCTTTTGACAAACAACATTAAGTCTGGTCTTAAAACGTCTACTTAAACAGTAAAGGACTGTCTAATCGACATGCCAAACGATGAACCATAGCTGTTTAAAGGCAGGGTGTCACACGCACCGTGTCACGTGAGGTCACGAGGACCCGGAAGTAACTTCACGCAGGTATTTAAGCAGGAAGTAGGTGACGATCCAGCACCAGACATTGAGCTCATGCGAGGCTCAACTCTCGGTCCCGAATCTCCCTCAACTCACGTGAGTAAACTCTCTGCTTTTCGGAGCGCTTTATTTACCTGTTTGTGTGCGTGTGAGAACGCGGATTTCTTGGTGGAAATCTCAACTCCGTTTTGGAGCGTTCTCAGATCAAACTGCGTGGTTTACCTACTCACTCGTGTGTATCCGCGTTTGAGTTTTCCGCTGCGCTACACAGGGACATATTTCGATCATTCATTTCTCGTCTGACTCCGTGACAGAATGTCTGGTCCCGAAATGGTCCCGGTGGATTTGGAACAACTGTGGGGTGTGATCCAGCAGCAGTCCATGGAAATCATGGGTCTGAGGCAGGAGATGGTGGGACTCCGAGCGGAGGTTACCGCGCTTCGTGCCGAGACCGCGGGTCTTCGGGCAGAGTGCGGGGCGCTCCAATCGGATCTCACCACCCTGCAAGCAGACTATGATGACCTGGCTGCTGCACAGATCGCCCCCGCGGAACCAATCCGCCCCGCCCACCAACCCAAAATTTCACTCCCGGATAAGTGGGATGGATCCGGAGCCCGGTGTGATGTCTTTCTCACTAATCTCTCTCTCATCTTTGAGTTCCAGCCATCACGTTACCCCACAGACCGCAGCCGGATCGCCTTGCTCGTCTCACTTCTCACCGGGCAGGCAGCCGAGTGGGCTACGGCGGTCCTGAAGGCCGACGGCGACTCCGCCCACTCGTACCCAGCATTTACCAACCAGCTCAGGGCCGCCTTCCAACACCCTGAGAGCGAGGTGGAGGTAGACTCACGGCTATATCATCTAAAACAAGGGGAACGCAGCGTCAGCCGTTACACCACCGAGTTCCGCACCCTGTCAGTACAAACCACCTGGAGTGACGCCGCTCTCCGCACAGCCTACTACGAGGGACTTTCCATCAGGCTCAAGGATGAGTTGGCTGTGCGGGAGCTCCCTGACACCCTGGAGGGCATGATCCAGCTGGCCCTCCGGGTCGATCAGAGGATGCGTCACCACCCACACCGCACTAACCCTGTCTCTCGTTCCTCCACAGGCACCTTTCCCCGCACAAGGACCCTGGATTCACCCGTCACCTACGCTGTCGCTGCGCCCTCTCCTCCTCCACCTATCGCCTCAGAGGCCCACTCAACCGGAGCCGGGGAGCCCATGCAAATAGGACGCACCTCCCTGTCGGCGGCAGAGAGGGCTAGACGCTACCGCAAGGGTCTATGTGCCTATTGCGCCTCCCCAGATCACCATCGAGCAATCTGCCCTCTCCGGCCGGGAAACGGCCAGACCAGGTAAAGAGGGGGAGGTCTTTGCCTGGTCCGGTGACGAACAAAACCTGTCCCGCCGAATCCCGGATGCTCCTTCAGGTATCAATCCTCGTGGGCCACCAACGGATCGTGACCACCGCATTTGTTGCCTCAGGTGCGGCTGGTAACTTTATCGATCAGGATTTTGCTGCCCAGCTGGGGATTGAGACTGAGGTGTTATCCCAACCGTTAACGATCACAGCCATCGACGGTCGCCCCCTCAACTTCAGCCCTGTCAACCGATGCAGCAAAGAAATTCACCTCATCATTGGCAATCACTCCGAAAAGATCCAACTATTCATCACCAAGATCACCTCTCCACCCGTCATCCTGGGACATCCTTGGCTCATTGCACACGACCCCTTCATCTCCTGGACCAACCACAAGATAGTCCACTGGGGGGCGACCTGTCAGGAGCTCTGTCTCCGGGCGCCGGTTGGGACGTGTTCAGGGGAGTCCGAGGCCTCCGATATCAACCTGGAGGAGGTCCCTGTCCCGTATCGCGACCTGGCCGAGGTCTTTAGCAAGCACAGCGCTACCCAGCTTCCACCTCACCGTCCCTACGATCTCGCCATTGACCTCGTGCCGGGCGCGGTGCTCCCTCGCGGCCACCTGTACTCCCTGTCTGCCACCGAACATCAAGCGATGGAGGAGTACGTAGCGGAAGGGCTCCGGGCCGGCACTATCCGCCCTTCCAGCTCCCCGGCGGCCGCGGGGTTTTTCTTCGTTAAGAAGAAGGACGGGGGTCTTCGTCCCTGTGTGGATTATCGGGGGCTGAACCAGATCACCATCAAGAACCGTCATCCACTCCCTCTTACCAACACCGCCCTGGACGCCCTCTCTGGTGCCCGCTTCTTCACGAAGCTGGACTTACGGAGTGCCTACAACTTGGTCCGCATCAGGGAGGGCGATGAGTGGAAGACGGCCTTCATAACCCCCACCGGCCACTACGAGACACTCGTTATGCCGTTTGGTCTGTGCAACAGTCCGTCTGTATTTCAACAGTTCATCAATGACGTCCTCCGGGACATGCTGGGTCGTTGGTGCTACGCCTACCTGGATGATATCCTCATATATTCCAAGACCCTGGAGGAACACACCCAGCATGTCCGAGCAGTGCTACGAAGGTTGCTGGCCCATCAGTTGTACTGTAAGTTGGAGAAATGTGCTTTTCACCAGCACTCCACCACATTCCTCGGCTTCGTCATCTCCCCTCAGGGTGTGGCCATGGACCCCCAGAAGCTGGAAGCTGTGCGTTCGTGGCCCCTACCCTCGTCGCTCAAACAGCTGCAGCGTTTTCTGGGGTTCGCCAACTTCTACAGGCGATTTATCCAGGGCTTCAGCGCAACTGCAGCACCTCTCACTGCTCTCACCAAACCATCTCATGGAGCCTTTCACCTCACCCCCGAAGCCATCCAAGCCTTCAAGACCTTGTGCCTCCTGTTCACCACCGCTCCAGTCCTCACCCACCCCAACCCGGACAAACCCTTCGTTGTTGAGGTGGACGCCTCCGATGTGGGCATAGGAGCCGTCCTCTCGCAACGTGGTCCAGACGGTAAACTACACCCATGTAGTTTTTTCTCTAGAAAATTCAATCCCACTCAGCAGCGTTACGGGGTAGGGGACCGTGAACTGTTGGCCATCAAGTGGGCATTGGAGGAATGGCGTCACTGGCTCCAGGGCGGCGGCGACCCATTCACCGTCAGGACCGACCACCAGAACCTCACCGTCATCCGCCAGACCAAACAGCTTAACCCCAGGCAGGCGCGGTGGGCCCTGTTCTTCGAACATTTCAACTTCCAGCTATCCTACCGGCCCGGTTCGAAGAACAGCAAAGCGGACGCCATCTCCCGCCAACATCAGCGAGATTCCACCACCATGGAGGCCGCGCCTGTCCTGCCACCTCACGTCATCTTGGCTCCCCTCCGGTGGGGGTTAGAAGAGAGAGTCCGCCAGAGTCACAGCCAAAATCCTCCACCTCCGGACACCCCTACTGGACGTCTCTTCGTACCCGACACCTTGCGCCAGGAAGTACTCCAGTGGGGGCACGACTCCACTCTGGCAGGACACCCGGGAGTCCAGAGGACCATCACTTTCATCGCCAGGGCGTTTTGGTGGAGGACGTTGAGGAGAGACGTACAGCTGTACGTCCAGGCATGTAACACCTGCGCTCGCTCCAAGACTAACAACACCCCTTCCACCGGCGAGCTGCAGCCCCTCCCCATCCCCAAACGACCCTGGTCCCACATCTCCATCGACTTCGTCACTGGACTCCCCGAATCTCTAGGGAAGAACACCATCCTGACCATTGTGGATCGGTTCTCCAAGGCTGTGCACCTGGTGGCTCTCACCGGACTCCCCTCTGCCAAGACCACTGTGGAGCTCATACTCGAACACGTAGTCCGCCTGCATGGGTTCCCCAAGGACATCGTCTCGGACAGAGGGCCCCAGTTCACAGCCAAGTTCTGGCAGGCCTTCTGCCGTCTGATCGGGACCACCTCTAGTCTGTCGTCCGGATTTCACCCACAGACTAACGGTCAGACGGAGCGGGCCAACCAACAGCTGGAGCGCTTCCTCCGATGCTTTGCCGGCGAGCATCAGCGCTCCTGGGCACGCTACCTTGTCTGGGCTGAACTCTCCAATAACATTCACATGTCCTCTGCCACCAACCTGAGCCCATTCGAGGTATGCTACGGGTATCAACCTCCGGTGTTCGAACATCAAGAACCGGAGGTGGATGTCCCGTCTGCCCAAGAGTTGGTCCGTCGGTGCCGGCGGCTCTGGAACCATGCACGCCCCGCCATCAGAAGAGCCAACACCCGCTACACCACTCAGCATCGCCGCCGGCACCCACCGGGACGATTGTTCCATGTTGGTGACAGGGTTTATTTATCCACTCGCAATATCAACTTAAAGACTGACTCTAAAAAACTCACTGCTCGCTTCATCGGACCCTTCAAGATCACCCACCGGTTAAACCCTGTCACCTTCAGGCTCCAGCTGCCCACAACCCTCCGGATCCATCCTGTTTTCCACCAGTCACAACTCAAACATGTCTTCTTCTCTCCTCTGTCTCCCCAGGTTCCTGCTCCACCTCCGCCCCGGATCATAGACGGTGGTCCTGCATATACCGTCCGGCGAATCCTCGATTCGCGTCCTCGGGGCCGTGGCACCCAGTATCTCGTCGACTGGGAGGGTTACGGTCCGGAGGAGCGGTCTTGGGTTCCCGGGCGGTTCATCTTGGATCCAGCTCTCATCCAGGACTACCGTCGTCGGGTATCCTCCATCCCGGGACCGTCTGGTGCCGGTCCTGGAGGGGGGGGTACTGTCACACGCACCGTGTCACGTGAGGTCACGAGGACCCGGAAGTAACTTCACGCAGGTATTTAAGCAGGAAGTAGGTGACGATCCAGCACCAGACATTGAGCTCATGCGAGGCTCAACTCTCGGTCCCGAATCTCCCTCAACTCACGTGAGTAAACTCTCTGCTCTTCGGAGCGCTTTATTTACCTGTTTGTGTGCGTGTGAGAACGCGGATTTCTTGGTGGAAATCTCAACTCCGGTTTGGAGCGTTCTCAGATCAAACTGCGTGGTTTACCTACTCACTCGTGTGTATCCGCGTTTGAGTTTTCCGCTGCGCTACACAGGGACATATTTCGATCATTCATTTCTCGTCTGACTCCGTGACACAGGGTTGGCTGATAATGGTGTGACCGTCTGTAATTACTAGCTGAGAATATGTGGGTCATTCTATAATTAGGGCTACATTTAGAATTTGACAATGTGAAGAAAAAAGTGTTCCTGTTTCCCAAAAACCCAAACATGACCTTGCATAGCTGCTTTGAAACAATCTATATTGTGTAAAGAGCTATATAAATAAAGGTGATCTGTAAATGTGCATAAAATACCATCTATGTTTGCTACTGTCCACCATGTTACCTTTACTGGGTAACACAGGTAACTTAGTTGACATTTGTAGTGTTTTGTGCCTATACTCAACATGGAAGCCTAGAACTACTGAGCATATGGTATGTTTAGAAATATATTTTTATAAACAAAACATAAGTTTTAGTTAAATTGTCTTGCAGCAATAATACTTGTGTAACACTGTTGACAGTCAATTAATTCACTCTTGACACAGGTTTGCTAGTTTAACCAATATTAGGGGAAAGAGAGAGAACATCACTTCTAGTGTTTCATCCATGTGCTTCTAGAGGAAATATCATCATACTGTGCAAATTATGTGAGAATGGGACAAACCGTTCCTTTTTGAGGGGGGGTTTTCTAGTGGGTAACTTAGTTGACAATGGTTTTTCAGACACAAATAAAACAAGTTATAGCACATTATTTTTGAAGCGCACACCCAAATGTCATGATAATCTAATCTAACTGAAGGATATAAAAATAATTTATATTTGAGGTAATTTTCATGCTTAAATGCAGAGTAGAATGAACAACTTTACAAAATCGGACACCTGAATACCAGGGTTGTATGTGATACGAACATAATTTTTAAACAAAAATATATGGCTTTTTCAACATATTGTGTGATTGGGAAATATATAATTGTGTACTAGAAAATTAGGCATCGGGGCTTTATATTGATGAAAATATATTGAAAATATACTTCACGGACGTGAGATGTACCCACTATTATACAGTGACCCATGTAAAAATTTTATCTGTTCAAAATTAATGAAAGTAATTACTATATTATGAAAACAACTAAGCTACTGTTGCGCTACTGAATAACATAGTTAATAATGTAACGTTTAGTTATTTACTTCCAAATACTGTCATGAATTTAACATATATCTTTAGTCTTAATATTCTTACAGGGAACTACCTGACCTTGGGTTGACATCTTTAAAATGGACTTGGATTGTAGGATACAGTGAAAAATTCTAGTCGTCTCTAAACCTGAGGTGCACTGCAGGTAGTTGTACTGCACCGTCAAGATAATGAGGATTAATATGGTTTTTTAAAACCTCTGTGGGGTTTAGATTCAATTCTTTTCTACAAGTGCAGGTCTTTATGCAGATGAGTGGAGTAAATTGCACCTGCTAACCATGACATGACTAAGATATACCAACAGAATGAATTATGAAATGGTGAAGTGCTTCTGGGGTTTTACTGTTTTACCCTTTCTTTCTTTCTTTCTTTTTTTTTTGTGGGTGGGGTGGGGGGTCTTAAAAGACATTCAGAGGCTTATTAAATGCAAAATTTCAGCTCATGCATAACAACTAAGTTTGTGGAAGAGAAAGAATTCAATTAGGATAATCCCAAATGTTTACAGAAGGTTATTGAAATTTTTTTTAGATTTTTTAGAGGATTTTCTTATGCACATAATTCCCCACTTAAATGTGAAGTGTGTAATTTATGCACCACTAACAACAGAATTGCTAAAGTAATAGCTTTTTTAAGCAGCTTTCAAATTGATTTCCCAAACGCTGATCCAATCTGCTGTCAAACAGGAAGAGCAATGAATGAATAATAAAAAAAAAAAAAATCCTTCATGTGGTTTACTTAAACCCTGTTCATACAGTAATTGTTTAATATGGTGACATGATGTAATTTCAGCCTTTACAGTAACAGTTTTCCTTTAAATTATGTTTTTTTTTTTTTCTTTAAATTATATATTATCAGCTATCATTTTGACATCAAACTGTTATAACAGGCAATACACCTTGAAACAATTATCAAGTCGTGCAGTAGCCAGAGTGCATTTTTAAAAAGAAAGAAAGAAAGAAAGATCTTTGAAGACCTATAGCTAAAATCAAATGACAATTGAAAATAAAAACGAGAGACAGGACATGCATGGTGAAACCCTATTAAATTCTTGATTAAATTTACAGTTTGATTAAGGGGTTGGACTATATGGTTAGATTTAGAGAACTAATACAATATTATTATGACATTTTAAAGGCATCAAGGTTTCTATACATTAACTGGAATAAGTAAGGGGTAAGTTAAACTGATTAGACATGATTTGAAAATACACCCACCTGTCTATATAAGGCCTAACAACTGAAAATGCATATCAGACCAAAAACCAATCCATGAGGTCAAAAAAGCTGCCTGCAATGCTGAGAGACAGGATTGTGTCGAGGCACAAATCTGAGGATAGCTAGAAAAAGTCTGCTACATTGAAGGTTTCCAAAAGCAGAGTGCCCTCCAAGAGAAAAACACACTCAGGACATCAGACTTGGGTGAAGGTTCACAGGATAGTTCACAGGATAATGTCCCTAAGCACACAGTCAAGGCAATGCAAGAATGGCTTAAGGGACGACTCTATAAATGTCCTAGAGTGGTCCAGACAGAACCTTGACTTGAACCCAATCAAACATATCTGGAGAAACCTGTAAATGGCTGTTCACCGACAGTCCCCATCCCAACCTGACCTTGAAAGGCTTTGCAGAGAAGAATGGCAGAAAAATCCAAACTTGAGTTAGTGGTCTGAATTCCTAGACATTTCAATTGGGTTCTTTTTAAGAAATTTGCTAAGTTATCACAAGTCTGGCAAGTCTGGGTTTTGCTCTGCTTTTGTTGGTTATGAAAAAAAAAGGAGTGGTCACATTTACTGATGCCCAGTAAAAAACTGTATACAAAATATAGATTTTGCATGTATGAGAATCTGTGCAATCAGCAGTTTTGCATGAGAATGAAAAATGTCCCATAACTGATTTTGTGGTTAAATTGGTCATGCAGATTCGTTGACTAACATAAATCTGCTTCTGTGTGAGCTGTGCTTGATATATTTCTACAGTACTGACAATAAGGCTGTGACATAACAAAATGTGAAAAAAAAGTAATCCAAATTCAGTTTTACTCTTTTTTGAACTTTTTGAAATACAGTAACATTTAAATTACACAAACTGACTTACCACTGATTTAGTGTACTACAGAAACTGTTTCTACACTTTAAGCAAAAGGTATGGCACATCTTATTAGACTGTTCTTATTATAACAGACTATTTCCGCTGCAGTGGATTGAGCAGAGCAGGCATTTTTAAATCATTTCTATGGGAAATGAACTCAGCGTTCACACAGTGAATTATTAGAAAGTGTTAAGAGCATCCAAAAGTTCACAAATTATCAACTTTATGCAAATTCACATTGTGACAACACAATTAGTGCATATTAAAGGAAAGTACAGTCATGGCCAAAAATATCGGCACCCTTGCAATTCTGTCAGAAAACACTTCTCTCAGAATGTTTTTCCAATTGCAAATGATTTGGTATTCACATGCTTATTGTCTTTGTTTGCACTGCAACAACACACACACACATACACACACACAAAAAAAAAACAGAAAAGAAAAGAAAAGAAAAGAAAAGAAAAGAAAAGAAAAGAAAAGAAAAGAAAAGAAAAAAGAAAAGAAAATTCAAACTTGATAAAATTTCTCACAACTCAAAAAAGGACCGGACAAAATTATTGGCACCTTGTCAAAATTTGCTTTTCAAGCATGTGATGCTCCTGTAATTTGTATTTAGACACACCTGTGGCAAAGTAGTTGTGGCCAATATAGTAATCACACTTGAAACCAGTTAAATGGAGAAAAGTTGACTCAACCTTTGTGTTGTGTGTCACACTGAGCATGGAGAAAGAGAAGTGTAAAAATGTGTCTATGGATTTGAGAAAAAAAAAATTGTGGAAAAACATGGACAATCTTAAGGCTACAAGTCCGTCTCCAGAGATCTTAACCCTCTGGGGTCTGAGGGTGTTTTGGGGCCCTGGAGAAGTTTTGACATGCCCTGACATTTGTGCTTTTTTCAGTATCTCAAAAACATATTCATGGCTAAAGTCTGATTACATTGTAATCTGCACAAACTGGGCTACAGTAATATGTAAGCAACATGAATGTATGAACATGAATGTTTTGAGTGTTTTTGAGAAAACAACGTTTATGTGTGGTTAGTGAAAAACTAAATGTTTTAATGTTTCTGTTTCCACTGTATGCAATATCATCAAGAGGTTTACAGCCCATGGCACTGTATCTCATAAACTCCCTGGATGTGGATGGAAAAGCAAAATTAATGAAAAATGACAATGAAGGATTGTTCAAATGGTGGATAAAGATCCCCTATTAACTTCCAAAGTAGTTCAAGCTGATCTGCAGACAAAGTGTACAACAGTGTCAGCTCGCACTATCCGTCGCCATCTGAATGAAAAGGGTAGGAGACCCAGGAGGCACCACTGCTGACACAAAGGCATAAAAAAAGAAAGACTGGAGTTTGCCAAAACTTATGTGACAAAACCTGTGGACAGATGAGACAAAAGTAGAGCTCTTTGGTAAAGGACATCATGGCACAGTTTACAGAAAAAGAAATGAGGCCTTCAAAGAAAAGAACACAGTTCCTACAGTCAAACATGGTGGAGGTTCAAAGATGTTTTGGGGTTGCTTTGCTGCTTCTGGCCCTGGATGCCTTGACTGTGTGAATGGTACAGGAAGTGACTGATTTCGGCTTTTTTTATCAAACATTAAGTTAAGGGTGCCAGTAATTTTATCCAGTGCATTTTTTTGGTTCTGTGTGGAACTGTATCAGATTTGACTTTTCTTCCCTCTTTTTTTTTGTGTGTTGTTCCACTGCAAACAAAATAAATAAATAAATAAATAAAATAAACATGCGAGTACCAAAACATTTGCAACTGCAACAATTTTCTGAGAGAAGGGTTGCATTTTCTGAATTGCAAGGGTGACGATATGTTTGGCCATGACTGTGTATAATATTAATTAAGTCACCTACCTTCCACTCACAAGCTGTTGGAGATGAGGGCAAACTGTGTCATCACTGTACGCACTGAGCATAATGGTATTATTAATCTAAATGTTCAATAGCAAAAGTTCACAATATTTACCTAATAATTCATATTAAATAAGACACATTTCAAATGGAGGGTATGTCAATAAAATGTTCATAAAGAGTATAAAATTGTAAAAATGTAAAGCAATAAAGGCTTTAAATAGCAGAGCAAGTGTCTTTACTTTGGCTTTTAAAGTTTTTGTTTGATAAAGATTGTATGAACCATTTACATACATTATATTATCATATAATTCATATTATGAGTTCTCACGAGAGTGGGTTGGCAAGCCACAGACTTCAGCACAGTGCAAACAGCAGCATGGAATGAAAAGAGAAGAATAATTCACACAGCAAATTGCCTGGATCCACCCTTAGCATATAGAAGTTAGTTAAACTTCTGAATAATTAATCTGACAGGGTTAATTAATCTGTCGCTTTAGGGTTAGGCTTAGTGACAATAAATAACTATTTGTACAGCGCTTTGCTGTAATCACATATCTACATATCTAGAAATATGGGTGCCTGTGGCAAATACAGCCCTGCGTCATGGGCCTTTGAGAACTTTAGGACACTTTGACATTTCTGGAACAAAAAGCACTGGCATACCTGAAAATGACCCAATGGATTTAACACATTGTGAGTGGAATTACATTTTCTATACTTCTGACCTGGGGAAGCGGTACATTTCTCTCAGTGGACCCTTCTTTCAGCACTAATGAGGATGATGACAAGAAAGTGCAGCTCTGTTGGACTGATGAGGATTGAAGATGCCATATCTGCAGTCACCTTTCTGTACTAGGCTGTCTATCCATCAGACGGTTTCCAATTTTATAAATGAATGTCTTTCATGTCAATTTTTTTTTTTTTTTTCTGTCGACCAACAGTGTTCCTGTCTAGAAACTAAAACTCAAATATTATTTCAGCTCCATCTCAGTTTTACAGTCATTCGGACTGTGAAAGACATGGTGAAAGCAAACTTTATGTATTTGACAAGAATTTTCTTCACAGAACAGCTGATACTTGCAACAGATTGCAGCATTGATACGTGTTTGAAAATTAATGAAAAGTGTGAATTTTAACCAAGTCAAGTCAATAAATTCCGATGATCTATTTATTTATCACACCTACGAAAACCTCACGAGATATGATGGTCCAGCTATTTTTCAAGGCTCTCTCTGCTACAACCCAAAGCACAGTTTCAGACATTTCTCCTGCTCAGTTATTCTGTTTATTATATTGACTGAAAGCTTTATCTTCTCCCAAATATTACATAATGTATGTACAGTGGGCTCAAAAAGTCTTTGGACATTTCAACATTTATGCATGTCTTTTTATTATATACCAAAATGTCAAACCAAGTGGCATTTATTGTACTCAAATATACAGCCTGGTATCATTGTTTATACGTAGGTATTAGTATGTAACGTTGAAGCACAAAACATACCTTTTTAAAAGCTTTCATTGGTGCTGAAGCATAATTTGGACTGTATTTTAATGTTTAAAATGTAAAAAATATGTATGAATCTTTTATATCATAAAGATATTTGTATCAATGCATTTTTTATAATTTTATCAATAAGTCATTTTGATTTTTAGACCCCTTAACCTGCCCCCAAACCTAAACCTACCCATTTTATAGCGAATATAAGAAAACGCAATAAAACAAAATATGCAGGGAAATTACCATTTTAGTAACAATATAGCATTAAAAATATATTTTTATAGTCCCTAATCCCACTCCTTCCTCTAATCTAACCATAACTATCTCTGTACAGTATAAAGAAAAAACATGACAGAGAAGTGCAATCGCAATTTTTTGTTTTTTTTTTTTAATTGCAAAAATGTTTAAATGCATTTCCACCGAATGGAGCGGTACGGGTCAGTACAGTACAGTACGGCACATTTCAGGCCAGAAAAAGCCTGATCCAGTTTGCATTTCCACTGCCAACAGTACTCATACTTGACGATAAAGCGCGACAATAGCTGTTTCTCAAAATTAATCACAACTCTGCATCTTTTTGTTAAATGTTAGTTTTAATAAACAATAATAGCCCTTATAAAAGTATAAGTACAAAGTGGCTTATATAAGAGGAAATAAAGACAAACACAAACAATTCAGTCAAACATATGCTAGTCAGCGCTGTACTATGGTAAAGGTCTAAATAAATATATAAAGTTAAACATAACTATGTGCTCAGCCAAAAACGATATTACCAGGAACAAATAATAGAATCATAAGACCAAAGATTGCCTGTTAGATATACCCAAACCTCAGCAAAGGCGGGATGCATGGTCACTTTATACAATTTACATTTTAGGTGTCCTCAATACATCAGTATTGTACGTTAAAATGCTGAAAATAAGTAATTATTGTACGTTTTTGTGCCTATGAAAACTTTGACGTAAAATACATGCAAATTCTCATGAGATTGAAATTTAGCACACTTAACACATTTCACAAAAGGACGTTTGTTAAGTTTCAAAATAAAGCAATGGAGATTAACATATAATAGATGTTTAAAAAATAATTGAGCTGTGCTGTGTAAGTTCTCAGCACTATCTTGGTTTTAAGCAGGCCTGATGGCATAATTTTAAGTACTATGTTGAGTCATGATTATGACAAAAATATGCTATGTGTGAAGCTTTTTGTGTGCCAAATTTTTCACTTACATTTACACTCACAGAGACTTGCATGTGAGGGATGCTACACTACGCACGATTTATGTCAAAGAGACACCAGCAGATGAAATTAATGTGACACAGTCCATTGCTCAGCTGAGGTTTTAGTGTCTTATCCACAGGGTGAAGCATCCTGTCTGCACTAGCTGTTTGATACCTACATCCGATTCACCAGGAGCATTATCCAGCTTTTCATAGTCTTCTTTTTGTAAGCCCCTAGTTAAAGCATGGGCATGAGAGGAACTGACATGTATTGAGGAACTGAGGAGCTGACATGAACTGAATTAACTGGAAAAAAAACTCATATAAGCATAATAACAATACTATTATTTAGTTATTATTTGTATCTAATATATGCAATATTTTATTGAAAAATTACATACAGATTATGATGGAATATACAGTGTATAGTATTTAAAAAAAATAAAAAAATAAAAAAAATAAATAAACACATACTGACATACTACTTGAGTTACATCAATTGAAATTTGTGCATGATGATTAAAAATACTCCAGATGTACTGCATGGTACCACACCGTTCTCCACTCATGTCAGTTGAGGCTACAGTGTTCACAGGCTGACCCAAGTAGATAGTGGACGATTGGAAAAACGTCACCTCGTCTGATGAATCTCAAATTCTGTTGAGATATGCAGATGATAGGGTCATAATTAGAGAGACATGAATCCATGGATCTATGCGATCTGTGGTTCAAGCTGGTGGTAGTGTTATGGTGTGGCCATTTCATGCACACAAGCACACATCTGATTTTAAATTTAATTGAATGTATTTATTTTTGTTGTTTGGCCGGATTCTTGCTTTTACGCAACCAAGGGTTTTTTTAAACACAAAATACAAACTCTTAATAATTCACACATAATGTACTCACCCCCTTGTCATCCAAGATGTTCATGTCTTTCTTTCTTCAGTCGTAAATGGACTGGTATGGTGCCCCGATTTTGGACTTCCAAAATACAGTTTAAATGCGGCTTCAAACGATCCCAAATGCGGTTGTAAATGATCCCAGTCGAGGGTCTTATCTAGCAAAATGATTGGTCATTTTCATTAAAAAAAATACAATTTAAATATTTTTTAATCTCAAATGCTCGTCTTGCCTTTCTCTCCCTGAACTCTGTGTATTCTGACTCAAGACAGTTAGTGTATGTCGAAAAACTCCAATCGTATTTTTTCCCTCAACTTCAAAAATCATTTCAAAATCATCCTACATCGCTGCTGAAGTACAGACACAGTCTTTGCAAAGTGAACATGCAAAGAAGATCAAACACCCTGAACAAAAAAGGTAAAACAGCGATATAGGATGATTTCGAAGTTGAGGAAGAACATGAGATGGGAGTTTTTTGGCATATCCTAACTGTCATGAACCGGAAAAAAAAAAGTTCAGGCAGAGTAAGACAAGATGAGCTTTTGGCATTGAAAAGTATATAAATTGTATTATTTTTATGAAAATATCCGATCGTTTCGCTAGATAAGACACTTCTTCCTTGGCTGGGATCGTTTACAACCACATTTGGGATCGTCTGAAGCCGCATTTAAACTGCATTTTGGAAGTTGAAAATCGGGGCACCATATCAGTCCATTATATGGAGAAAAATGTTTTCCTCAAAAAACATAATTTCTTTACAACTGAAGAAAGAAAGATATGAACATCTTGGATGACAAGGGGGTGAGCACATTATTTGTAAATTGTTGTTCTGGAAGTGGACTTCTCCTTTAAGATAGGACAATATTTGAAAATCTGGAATCTGAGGGTGCAAAAAAAATATCGAAATATTGAGAAAAACAGCGTTTTTGGCATAAAAGAGAAATAAACTATTTTAACCCATACAATGTATTTTTGGCTATTGCTACAAATATACTGCAGCGACTTAAGACTGGTTTTGTGGTCCAGGGTCAAATTTGTGATTCTAGAATTAACCAAAGTCTTACGGGTTTGGAATGACATGAGGGTAAGTAAATGACAGAATTTAAATTTTAGGGTGAAATATCCATTTTACTATATTGAGGTATGTCTGTGAAATTATTGGTATTTGTGGGAGGACAGAAATTCCATTCTGCACTAAGATTATGAACAGAGGCTGTGCCATTATCTGAATAAAGGTGTTCCAGTGTGTCTTTGTGGCAGAATTGAATACAGTTTTGCCAATTCTTTTATGCCAGGGCCCTTTTTCAGCCACTGCAGTGGACGGGTTTGTTTCAGTGTGACTGGATTTCTGTAGATTAACAGAAGTAATACCTGCCTTCAGATAAGGTTGGTAGGGCAACACCAGACTCCTTTTAGAAGACAGAAATTGAGGAGTTGATTCCAGGCCTTGTGTAGGAGAGAACTCGTTTGCAGGATATCATCCTGATCACTGAAGCCTTTAAAATAATAATAAGCATTTTAAACATGAAAGAATTTTTATGAATTATTTGTGGTAAAGTGCTCCAAAAAGATGGTTAGCAGTACAACTAAATGCACAGAGGGTGTAATAAAAGTGATAGTAGAAGTCCTAAAAGAATCAGATAGATGAATAAACAAGATCACAGAGATATGAAGGTTCTAAGTTATGAAGAGACATATAAGTAAAATGTAAAATCTTAAATTTAATACAACATTTAACCGGAAGCCAGTTGGTAAAGAACAGGAAAAATGTGTTATATCAAAGATGTTTGTGTAATGATCCTGGGAAAAATTTCTGGACCATCCACATTTTGTGGAGCAATACTAAGCAGTAAATTACAATAATAAATTTAAGAAAACTAAAGCATGTACAAGAATAGAAGCACTATTAGCCATAAGGAGGGGAATAGAAATCCTAGACACAAGAGGTACATAACTGAGGAGGGTTTTTTTTTTTTTGTTTTGTTTTTTTTTTTTTTTTTTTTGTTTTAACAAACTGGGACCAACTTAACAGATATGAGTAAAATACAGTAAAACAGAAAATACTAGTTAAATAATACATAATACTATTTGAGACTATGTTAAAATAGTCCTGTAAAACTATTAATCACGATTAATCGCATACAAAATAAAAGTTTGAGTTTGCCTAATATTTGTGTATGTACTGTGTGTAATTATGTGTATATATATATATATATATATATATATATATATATATATATATATA